>JARHVA010000567.1:5065000-5066335 GCA_037957365.1 Torreya grandis | reverse complement strand
AATGTAGCATTCCCATGGTTAAAATTAATAATCAAATTCAATGATTAAATGAATCACTTCAAGGTACTAATGTACCATCTTAGGAGATCATCTCTTTGATGCATGTAGTTGGTGAATTACAACACCAAGTACATCTCCTTACCTTGGAAAACAAAGATTACAAATATTGGATAGATGCTAATGATCTACATGGTAACCCTATTCTGAAGACATTCATAAAAGCTTCATAGCCTAAGCATTTCTAGATACCATCATTGCCTCACTTTGATGGAACTAGAGATCTATTTGTACACCTTCAGGCCTTTTAGAAGGCTTTATCATCTCGTGCAAGCCTATTGATTCTACTCAAGTTATTCTAGAAAACATTATTGGGGGAAGCACAAAATTAGTTCTTTCATCTACTCTTCATTGGTTTATTGCACACATATGATGACTTAGAGGATCCATTTCTTAGATATTAAATTGTGAATATGAGCCTTTTTGTTACATATGAGAAACTTGCCACACTACATTAGAATTCTTTAGAGCCAATTAGTGAATATATCTTAAGATTCAAGGCTCAGATGTTAATATTGATATACAAACCAATAGATCAAGAGATTCAACATATCTTTATTAAGGTGCTTCACCAACATCTACTTGAGCATCTATTATATCATATAGAGTCTTCTTTCAAACACTTATGTTATACATTTTTATCTTTGGAAAAGAAATTGGGATTGATTGAGGCAGATTCAATTGATCGAATGACTCTAGAATTCACAACAGCATCTTCAGCTATAGCTCCTAGCACTGAGCATCCACCATGTTCTAAATAAGATAGGAAACCACAACCAAAAAAGAACTAGTCAAGAATAAAGACCCAATTTTTAGAGCAAAACCTACAGTATGCACTACATAAAACAAAAACAAGGCACCATTATATTTTAATTCAGATCAGGATAACCCATCTACCATTTTATCATCACTACTAGATAGGAGGTTAATCACACCAACTTTTACTCATTGATTGGATACACATGTCTTACATAGACAACCACATCAGCCTTTTTGTAACTATCATCGTATCCATGGATATAAAGATAATGATTGTTAAGGACGTAGGGATTACATTAATAGATGTGTTGATAATGGCATTATAGCATTCATATAGGGGGAATCAAGATATCCTCTATCATGGAACCCTAGACCTCATTCCTCCACAACTGAGTCATCCCAAGACATTCCTTTACAAGAATCATCGATCACTCATTGTGAGCACAATGCAAGTTTTAGGATAAAATATCACAAGAGATATCTTATTCTACAACCTTAGAAGGTTTAGAAACTAGTACA
>JARHVA010000567.1:4700000-5055000 GCA_037957365.1 Torreya grandis | reverse complement strand
GGACTCATAGTGACTTTGATATATATTTAGACCTAATATCAGATTTGGGGGTATGTACATCACTACATGTCTCACACATATAACTTCATATAGCATGACATAATACAGACCAGATAGCAGATTATAGGAATAATATAGATCACATTTTTTTGATCTCTAGTTTGGCACATAAGACATGGCATGATAACTCCTTTCACATGTGGTTATATAGATTACCAAACTATACATATACATCACTTATATACCATATTTGGGGGCATGACATAAATGTTCATATTCTTCATCATCTAGGATTATACATATTAGAATGGTAAGACATGCCATTTTCTTCTTACACATTTACCATAGTTTTTAGATTATACACAAGCATACCCAGGTTGTCACAAGGTTAGACTGTATAATCATCAACAGTGGTTGGTCCATAACATTACTCAAACCTAGGAGTTTGTGTAGGATAGAGGGTTGACATTAGTTTTAGACCTTCGAGTACTTATCATTTCTAGTTCAGATTATTCAGAGTGGGGGCATGATAGATTTTGATCTTCGTGACATATAGATTCTACACACATTTTAGATTACATGAGTTTAGGTGGGATAGAGAGCATACATTGGTTTTTGGCCTCTGATTATTTATTATTCTTCATTTAGATTTAGCACAGGGGGAATCTATTTTAGGGATTCCTTCTTTCTCCCAGAACTATTCAATTCTCTATCCACTTCCCTAGCTAGGAAGTTAGACCCATTTTCAGCACACTTATCTCCACATAGGTAAGTTTAGGTACACATCTTCTTTCTTTCTTTTACTCTAGTACTTCATTTAATTACATCACTATATTAAAAGGGGGGCAAATGTATACACCTTAAATTGGGAAAATAACCACACATATCATGTCTTTTTACAGGAGACTCCAACTGGAGAATATGAGTTTTGTTCACATTTATCCATGTCTTTTATTTTATCCATTTGGTTCTGGTTCTAATCTTGAGTCACCTTTTTAACCATTCCCAGTCAACCTGAGCCTTTCAAATGGTCATTTCACCTCATCTAGGTCAGGTTTCCCATGCTCATTCCATCCCCCCTGGTCCCTAGCTTATAGAACAAGAACATTGGGATTGGACTACAACACTGAAACCTAGGGTGTCTAGTTTCCAACGCTCCTATCCAAAGCCAATTTGAGCCTAAATGATCAGTTTCTTCTATTGAATGGGTCTTACTCCTTTTCTTTGATTTATTTTTAAGTTTTATAATTTCAGCCAAATGAAAATAAAGCTCTCAAATTCAAAATAATGAGTCTCCTATATAAATGACTACACAAGACATTTAATATCTAGAACTTACTACTTTGGCACATTAGACATAATAAAAATTAGTCAATAATATAGTTCAGCTTCTTTGCATTACACATAGACTTGCATGCTTGATCAAGGAAGGGCCTAGGTGAAATTCATTCTTACATCTATCATGCATGTTGATTATGCTTGTTTCCTAATGGAGAATTACATTTGATCTCATACCCTAGTTTGAGGGTTAATGTAGGCAGTGGTTAGGAAAGGAGGGGTTCTAGATCATGTGATCATTCTTCCTCTAACCTATTTTTCCCCCCTTGTATTTTTTATGCATTCATTGTTTGCTTATGTGTGTATGGATATAGGTATCAAAGACTAAAATGAACCTATAATGAGCTCTCTTAACATTTAGCCCCTAAAATTTGGTACATTTGCTCACATTGACCTAGAAAACAAAACCTAGAAAGCTTAGATCTTGAGTAAAATAATCTAAGGAAGGGACCATATCACCAAAAACTAAGGTGTCCTATCTAGGCACTCCTATTAAATTAGATAATGGAAGCTAGGGTCAGATTCCTGATAGTGTCTCAGTCTTACTTTACAATTACCAGCTCTGGAATCATTTGTTTTAGCCCCATTTAAGATAAGTTTATTATTCTTCCTCTTGCAAAATTATCTATTTAAAATCTATATTTTTCCTCATTAAACTATATTTTTCATATTATTCTAGAGCCTTATTATTTAGGATCTAAACACTAGATTCCCAAAAATAAATAAAATTTAGTGAACCCAACTTACTTCAAATAAACCTAAAACCCTAGCTACACTTAGGATTTTTCCATCATATTTTGTGCATAAATTTAATTTCCAAAATTTGATTTTTGTATAAATTTTCGTAGATTTTTCATATTTAAAATAATTTTTAGAATTTAAAATTATTTCATAATTTCATAAAATTCTAAAACACTAGCTCAAAACCCTAGATTTCAAAACTAGGTCATCAAACACCAAGCTTTCCTCCCTTACAAATTTTAGAAAACTATATTGGGATTTTTTCAAATTTATTACTTTGTCAAAATTAATTTCAAAATTTCAATGATAGTAGTTATTTGTGCATTTACTTGCTTCATAGTATGTTTCAAAAATCTCTTTGGTGACAAAAATAAAATGGCAACAAAGGCAATTCCTCCTTCTCATCCCATACATAAATTTCAAAACAAATATTATAATTATCACAATGATTGGACAAATTCACAAAATTTCACATTATCTAAAAATGTGGAAAATGATTTCATTTACAATGATGATAATTACTATTATAATAATGAAGAATATGATGATACATATGAAAATGATGGTGAAGAAAACATAGACGCATCTTCTTTTCTCAAACCTATCTCTTTTATTCATGTTTCTAAATAAAATAATTTTGATAAATGGGAAATGTACTTCTCACCTCATTCTCCTATGCACAATAAACCAAATGAATAAATTAGTCATGCACTTTCAAGTGAACCTCTTATTGGTGATAACTTGCTTCCATGTGAACCTAATCTCTCTCTCTCTCTCTCTCTCTCTCTCTCTCTCTCTCTCTCTCTCTCTCTCTCTCTCTCTCTCTCTCTCTCTCTCTCTCTCTCTCTCTCTCTCTCTCTCTACTTCAATTTTCAAATTACAATAATATAAATGTAATAGAATCAAATTACCAATCCATAGTTCAAATGATACATCTCATGTTCTTAACTCTACTTTATCAAAATAATGTTCAAATGAAAAATATCCTTCTCTTACTTCTCATATTGCACATGAAAATAATGCATGTCTTTCATTCATGGATAACATAGATGCACATGATATTTCAATTTCAAATCATAATTTATTGAATATTGGAAAATAATTAAATTCTTCTCTTACACACCTCCCTATCAATGATTGAAGTGATAATAAATATGAAAATGAGAGTGATTATGAACAATATTACATATATGATCAAGATGATGATAATTATGTACATAGTGAAGAAGAATATGCATCTCATGTTTCTAACTCTTCTCTCACTCCTCTCAAACATAATGCACTTTCAAATGTTATTTCTACTTTTGAGAATGATTCTATTTTAAATAATACACACATTAATGCTAATAACACATCTTCTACACAATTAGAATGTGATTCACTAAAACATAAACACACCAATGAATGTCCCAAGCCACCCATCACTACAGTAAAACCTCGTTCACCTAAAAATAATGGTATCCCACATCCCTCTAATAAGGTCCAAGTTACCATTACTCCCAAGGTTCACGTGAGCACACCCCCTCTTTATGATCTAATTTTTAAATGTATCATTCCCATGGTTAAAATTAATAATCAAATTCAATGATTAAATGAACCACTTCAAGATACTAATGTACCATCCTAGGAGATCATCTCTTTGATGCATGCAGTTAGATAATTCCAACACCAAGGACATCTCCTTACCTTGGAAAACAAAGCTTATAAGTCTTGGATGGATGCCAATGATCTGCATGGTAACCTTATTTTGAAGATATTCATAAAAGCTTCATTTCCTAAGTATTTTTAGATACCATCACTACCTCACTTTGATGGAACTGGAGATCAATTTGCACACCTTCAATCCTTTTGGAATGCTTTTCCATCTCATGCAATCCCATTTATTCTACTCAAATTATTCCAACAAACATTAGTGGGGGAAGTAGAAAATTAGATCTTTCATCTACTCCCTATTGGTTCATTACATGCATATGATTACTTAGAAGATGTATTTCTCAAATATTACATCATAAACACATGCCCTCATGTTACATATGAGAAACATGCCACATTACATTAGAATTCTTGAGAGCAAGTTAGTGATTATATTTTAAGATTTAAGGATCGCATGTTAAGATTGATATGCAAACTAGTAAATCTATAGATTCAACATATCTTTATTAAGGGGCTTCATTAACCTCTATTTGAGAATCTACTATCAGATAGATTCTTCTTTCAGACACTTATGTTATATAGTTTTATCTTTGGAAAATAAATTGGGATTGATTGAGGCAAATTCAATTGATTGGATCACTCTAGATTTCATAGCATTATCTTCCGTTACAACTCCTAGCACTCATCATCCACCATGTCCTAAATAAGATACAATACCATAACCAAAAAAGTAACCAGTCAATAATAAAGAGTTATTTTTTAGAGCACAACCTAAAATAAGAAATACAGAGAAGAATAATAATGCACCACTATCATTTAAATTAGAGAAGGATAGCCCATCTTCCATATTATGAACACTACTAGATAGGATGTTAATTACACTTCCTTCTAGTCATAGATGAGATCTACATCTCTTACATAGACATCCACATTGATCCTTTTGTAACTATCATCATATACATAGATACAAAGATAATTATTGTTATGGACTCAGGGATTACATTACTAGATGTGTTGATAATGGAATCATAGAATTTACACAAGGTGCATTGAGATCTCTTCCATCATGGAACCCTAGACCTCATTCCTCCATGACTGAGTCATCCTAGGAAATTCCTTTATAGTAATCATCAGTCACTCATCATGAGCATAATATAGTTCTTAGGATAGAATCTCACAAGATATCTCCTATTCTACCACCTTAGAATGTTTGGAATCTAGTAAAACAAGAACAACCTACATATAGCACCATAGTTTGAGGAATACATAGTTCAGTTCCATATACATATCCAACAAAGTCATAGGCATTGTAGTAGAGTCCTACTCATGCAAAATATTCACTATGACCATATTTTTTTGGTTTTATCCATGTAACAACTAGTTATGATTAATATTAAATGAGCCCTTAACACATGTTTTAGATCCATCTCGATATATTGCTTATTCATATACATCATAGCAAAGGCTATAGTGTATTTGATTATAGACAGATGAACCTTGTACATAGAACATTATTTTAGCCACATGGCCAATAAAGTTAAATTTTGTAGAATCTTCACACATAGCTATAGTTAGCACACAGCTAATAGTATTAGATATAGAGCACATTTATACATAGCATGAGTAGTATGGGCACTTGTTCAATTGACCGACAAGGTTTAGATAGTGATAAAACAAAGAATAATACAACGTATAGTCATACCATTTTTAGATCATAAGATTCACTTAGCTAGGCAATGGTGGAGCCAAAGGTCTAGCTAACCCTTGTATTTTTTAGCACCTTTTAGGGAGGTAACATGCACATAGTGTTATCTTACATCCCCCTACTAATAACTTAAATTTATAATTACAAATAACCAATACAACTTATCCAAATCTAGACCTTACCAATATCCTACTTTTTGCAATTCCAAACTAATTCACTCTAACAAATGCATTTCATAAATTACAAAACCACCAAATTTTTTATTACATAAAATCATAAATAAAACCTAAACAACACATCCAAACATATCAAAATAAGCAAAACACAAATCCTAAGTACTATTTTACCAAACATATGCAAATTCAAAATCATTACTAGATCAACTACTTCTAATCAAAAAAATACTCTAAATTTAACAGTATATTTCAAATATCTTAAAATAGTATACATAAGTTAAAAACCAAAAATAATATATATATATATATATATACATATATATATGTATATATATACATATATATATATACATATATATACATATATATATATACATATATACATATATATATATATACATATATATATATACATATATATATATATATATATACATATATATATATATAACAAAGTTTTCAAATACATATACACTGTATCAAATACAATCAATCATGAATGGGTGTCATGCCCTCATTCTTAGTTTCACTGTCTCCTCTAGTACTAGTGCCATAATCTAGTCTCATGTTTGACATCCCTGCACCTCCTAGAGCTCCCAAATTCCTCTTACATCAACTATCTTTCCCTAATAACAATCCAAATTCCTCATGCAAGTCCACATACCACCTATTCAAATCCACGTACTCATCTATAATCCTCATACTCACTGATCCATAATCAAGAGTGGGTTTCCTATGCCTATCTCGCTCAGCCCTCATCTCCTTTCTCTCTCCCACTACCTTAACATATACAGTTGTAGCTATAACATCCCTATCAAACAAATGAGTATAAACACTAGTTGTAACTATTTCTTGCTCTTTCAAACCCTCCTCCCAAACATCATCAAGAACATGCCATGTGAGCTCATGAAGTGTATACTTAATGATGGTCTCTCAAAACCCATTATCTCCACCTCTTACCCCAGCCTATGCTTCATCCTGAGCACCTTTCACTCCACCTTCACATAAAAATTATAACACTAAATTAGACATGCATTTTTTAAAAGAAGCTAAAACATGCACAATTTCAAACTTGTACACAACTCAAATATAAAAGATACTTACTTCCCTCATTTGGATTAGAGGTGGGTGTTAATACTCGAGGGCATCCCCTCCACCAATAGGATATAATAGAGCCCACTAATACCTCACACACCATGTGGTAAATGCCTCTATGTATCTAACATTATCTAGATCAAGAATATCTATATCTGCATCTCATGCATCCACAGGTAATGGTGCTAACTCAACCTCAATAGGCCTACTATGAACTCTTGCTCTCACTAGTACTTGTGCACTCCTCACCCACACCCATGTTGTTAGGGGCATATCCTGTGGAACCCTAAACTATCTAGTCACATGCTCATATTGAAAGTGCTCATACACTCTAGGTTAATAGTCATGTAACTAAGAACTAACCCTAATATAACACAAGTACACTCCATCCTCGAGCTATATAGTAAATCCTCTATAGGGATTCCATATGATATTCTAAGCCACCAATATATCTAACACTCATTTATAGTGATCCATCTCAAGAGACTTGATATCTAATAAAATCCTCCACCACTCCCTATATGATTGTGGAGGTGCCCACTTCTCTCTCTGTAATCCTAGTAGTTGCACAACTACTATTTGATTGTAAGCCTAGTAATGCAATAAAGTATCCATACATAGATAACCACTAAATGCCTCATGAATAAACCTTTATAGATCTCTTCATAAGTGGGAAAGCATAGTCCTACCCCATGAGAACATAGTGCCATATACCTCTACACTATGTATAATCCTATGTATCCTATATGTAATCGATGTAAAACACTAGACTAAACAATAACTAACAATAGTACATCACTATCACTGCCTCTCGTATGTATTCCTGAAGGCACACCAATAAAATACAAGGATGTTGATCAATGGCATCTACACCCATATCATTATATAAAGTCACATGCCATCCACTAATCAAAAAATATAAATTATAGTACACATACTCCAGAGTAATAGTCATCACTTCAGTAGGAAACCAAAAAGTATATGTGTCTACATTCCACCTCTCACACAAGGTGGTAATCAAATGCCTATTCCACTACATAGTACCTAGGTCACACATGACCCAGCCCTGCCCTATCCATCACAGCCCTCTCATCAGCTGATAAAGGAAATAACCTTAGATTCTCCATCAACTAGCCTCTATGAAACTCCCTCATCCATACCGCACCTTGTAAAATACCAAATAATAGAATGAATATTGGCCAACCATACAAAACTAATAACCAATAAAAATGATAATAACTAAACTAAGCATACACCTAGAAAAGCTAGCCTCTAGGACAACATTATTGAGTATAGGACAATAGCCCTAGAGCCTAGACAAAAGTGCCAGAAGAAGGATAGGACCATAGAACCTAGTAAAAATTTTCTAAAAAACTTCAAAATAACTCAAAATCATTAAAAATAGTCTTCTAAATAGGCCTAAATCACACATTTTAGCTACTTATTAGGGTAACCTCCCCACCAGCATCAACCTAGGCTGCTAATTACTCAAACTGAGTCATGGTAGGTACTCATCTCCTCATCATATCTCCTAATCTAAAGCTCCAAATCTCATGATATTTAGTGTACAAATGAGTCAAGAATCAATCCAAATTTTCCTATATCAAATGACTTTTCATTCAAAGAAAAATACCATTTTGCCCATAACTTAAACCTCATAGCTCCATTTTACAAACCATTTTATTCCATGGAACCATGACAATAATGGCTTCGATATCCAAAAAACCTTGATCTCTTATTACATCATTTTCCTATTATGGCACACACATATCTATACCTATTTCATACCAAGATATATAACTTAGTCCTTACCAATAACAACTTGTTTTTATTTTATACAACTTGGTCCTCACTAATCAAAGCTCATTCAACTTTAAAATAACTTAGTATAAATCATCAATCAACTTATCAAATCAATCCAAACTATACCAACCTTGTTCCCATAATTACTCCACTAGTCATCACTTTTGTCTCAACCTCCTCTATTACAAATTTTGTCCCTCTCC
The DNA here is from genome assembly GCA_037957365.1 of Torreya grandis. Classification (NCBI taxonomy): domain Eukaryota; kingdom Viridiplantae; phylum Streptophyta; class Pinopsida; order Cupressales; family Taxaceae; genus Torreya; species Torreya grandis. The sequence goes on along the minus strand of JARHVA010000567.1, from coordinate 5,046,286 downwards.
CCAAAAGCGGGAATCATTCCTACTATTCTTATTTCTACATGTACCTAACACACCTATCCACTCTCATAGTTGGATACACCATGGTTTTTACACCTCCAATAGTTAGAATTATCAAATCCACCTCAGATCAATTGAAATATATAATGATTCAGATTACATGGGTCACATATCATGGTTCTTACACCTGGAATAATTAGAATTATCAAATTTAGCTCAAATTGGTCAAGACATATAGTGATTAAGATTACATGGGTCATTCAGCAATACTTAGGACATTAAGAGGGGTATACCTTTACTTTACAAATACACATATTACTTAGTGGTTTAGATCATATGGATTCATAGTGACTCTAATATAGATTCAGACCAGATATTAGATTTGGGGGCATGTACATCACTACATGTTTCACACATATAGCTTCATATAGCATGACATAATACAGACCAGATAGTAAATTATAGTTATAATGTAGAGCACATTATTTTGATATTTAATTTGGCACATGGGATATGACACAATAGCTCATTTCACATGTGGTTATTCAAATTACCAGACTATATAGATACATCACTTATATACGAGATTTGGGGGCATGACATAGATGTTCATGTTCTTTACCATCCATGATTATATGTGTGTGTGTGTGTGTGTGTGTGTGTGTGTGTGTGTGTGTGTGTGTGTGTGTGTGTGTGTGTGTGTGTGTGTGTGTGTGTGTGTGTGTGTGTGTGTGTGTGTGTGTGTATATATATGTATATATGTATATATATGTATATATATATATATTTATGTATATATGTATATATATATATGTATTTATATATGTATATATATATATACATATATACATATATATATATACATATATATATATATATATGTATATATATATATATATATTAGAATTGCACGACATGTTATTTTACTCTTACACATTTAACAAAGTTTTTATATTACACCTAGGCATACCCAAGTTGTCACCAGGTTGGACCATATAATTGTCTATAGTAGTTTGTCTATAGCATTACTCAGACCCAAGAGTTTATGTGGGATAGAGGGTAGACATTGATTTTAAACCTCTGAGAACTTCTCATTTCTAGTTTAGATTATCTAGAATGGGGGCATGATATATTTTGATCTTAAAAACATACATATTATATAAACAAAGTCTAGATTACATTAGTTTATGTGAGACAGAGGGTAGACATTAGTTTTGGGCCTCTGAGCATTTCTCATTTTTCATTAAGATTTAGTATAGGGGCATCCATTTCAAATATTCCTTCTTTTTCTAGGCACTATTTAGATTAAGTGTAGGGGGTATCTGTTTTATGGATTCCTTCTTTCTCCAAACACTATTTAGTTCTTTATCCACTTTCTAGGCCAAAAATTTGAACACTTTTTAGTACACTTATCTCCACATAGGTAATTTCAAGTACGCATCTTCTTTCTTTATTTTACTCTTGTACTTCATTTCATTAGATCACTAAATTAAAATGGGTGTAAATGTATACACCCTAAATTGGTCAAGCAACCACACATATCATGTCTTTTCATATTCCTTTCATAGGAGACTCCAACTGGATAATATAATAATTTTTGACATTTGGCCATGCCTTTCATTTTAGCCATTTGGGTTTAGTTTTAAGCTTGAGTCACCCTGAGCATTTAAAATGGTCATTCCACCTCACCCAAATTAGGTTTCCCATGCTCATTCCATCCCCCTAGTCCCTAGCCTATTGGAAAAGAACACTAGGATTGGACTACAATGCTAAAACCCAAGGTGTCTAGTTTTTATGGATTTTATCCAAAGCTAATTTGAGCCTACATGATTAGTTTATTTTGTTGGATGGGTCTTACCTCTTTTCTTTGCTTCATTCCTAAGTTTTCTAATGTTGGACAAATGCAAATAAATCTCCCAAATTTGAAATAATGAGTATCTTATATAAATTAAAATGCAAGGCATTTTATATCTAGCACTTACTACTTTTGTACGTTAGACATAATAAAAATTAGTTAATAGTATAGCTCAGCTTCTCTACATCACACATCGACTTTCATGCTTGATCAAGGAAGGGCCTAGGTGAAATTCATTCTTACATCTATCATGCACATTGATTATGCATGGTCCCTAAGGGAGAACTATATTTGATCTAAGCTCGTAGCTTGAGGGTTAATGTAGGCAGTAGTGAGGACAACAAAGGTTCTAGATCATGCGATCATTCTTCCCTTCACCTAGTTTTTCCCCTTTTTATTTTGATGTATTTTTATTTTACATGTGTGTAGATGGATATAGGCATTGAACACTAATATGAACCTACAATAATCTTTTTAAACTTTTATCCCATAAAATTTAGTACACAAGCTCACACTAACCTGGAAAATAAAACCCAAAAAGCTTAGATACTAAGGAAAATAGCACTAGGGAAGGACTATATCACTAGACACTAGGGTGTCCTATCACAACTCTCCCATCCAATTAGAAAATAGAAGCTAGAGTCAGATTCCTGATAATATCTTAGTCCTACTTTTCAATTACTAGCTCTGGAATCCTTCATTTTAGCTGAATTTAAGTTAAGTTTATTATTCTTCCTCTTACAAAATTATTTGTTTAAAATATATATTTCTCCCTAATAAACTATAATTTGCATATTATTCTAGACCCTTATTGTTTAGGATCTAAACACTAGATTCCCAAAAATAATAAAACAAGTTACCAACATATTATGTGCCATCTCCATAATGGTTCGATTCTTTTTCTTTGCCACACCATTTTGTTGAGGTTTATAGCAGGCTGTAAATTTTTTTTGTATGTCATGTAATCTATAAAAAATCAAAAAATCATTAGAAATATATCGACCGCATCTATATATCCTAAAAACCTTGATGTAGTAGGACTTTGCTTTTCCACAAGTGTCTTGAATTTCTAAAAATAAGTAAATGCATCAAAATTGTGTTTTAAAAAGTAAACCCAAGTTTTCCTTTTAAAATCATCAATAAAATTAAGGAAATAAGTGCGACCTCATATAGAGAGTGTTTTAATTTGCCCACAAATATATGAATAAATAATCTCAAGTGGTTCTTTTGTTCTTATTGATTCACCAATCGGGAAAGACTTTATGTTATTTGCCCAAGATACAACCTTCACAAACTCTTTCCAGTTTCTAAACTAATGGAAAAACTTTCACCATATTCTTCATATGTAGTGCTTCAAGCCTCCAAAGTTTAAGTTCCCAAATCTGAAATGCCACAACCAAGATTCATCCTTTACAAATGACTAAAATGTTATTTGAATTTATCCATAAGTACATTTTCCTTCTTCAAAGCTATATTGTCTAGATCTAGAATTTACCAAATCTCTAGAATTTATTTCAACTCCTAATTTTGTATTTTCTTCCTTAAAGGCAGATCCAAAATGTACATTATTTATCTTATGAATCGCTTAGGCTATTTTTTCCTTCATATCTAACCTTATCCTCAAGGGAAACATCTAGTTTCTTGCCATTTTCACTTTAGCAATTAGTTGTTTTCTTGGAAACCTATCCATAATCATGCACTCATTGTTTTCCATATACACTCTATATCCTTTTTATACCAACTAACAAATACTCGATAAATTATTTTTTATACTAGCAACATAATACACATTAAGCATAACTTTTTGCTCGCCCTTTTTGTTTATAATATTAATGGTACCTTTACCCAAAATAGTGATCATATTGTTGTTCCTAAGTATGACATCAGTTTGTATTGATTCATACAAACTACAAAAAAAATCTATATTATCTATCATGTTTTATTATTTTTGGGAAACTAGGGTTTAGTTCCTAAATAATAAAGGGTCTAGATAAAGGTGTAAAATATAAACAAATATAGTAAAATATAGATTTTATATCAATTTTATTAAATCATTTACATAGGGAAAATAATTAACTTATATGGAAAAATAGACTGAGATGACTATTTCAAAGGTCGAAAACTACTGTGCAAAATTGGGAAGATGTCAAAAACCTAGATCTAGATTTCATTCGATGAAAAGATAGAACCACCAAAAATAGGACACTTCAAGGTTTGATGTTATTGTCCTCATCTACTACTATTGTCCAAACTGCTCATAGAAACCTAATTTTTCTAAGTTATTTATGTTGTTCTTGTGTGAGAATGCCTATGAAATTTTGGATGTTGAATGTTGACAGAGCTCATTATAGAGTTATCTTAATCTTCAAACCCTAGGTCTATCTACACACATGAAAAAACAAACACATCAAAATCAAAAGGGGCAAAAATAGGCTTAGGGGAAGTACGATCACATGATCTAGAACCCTTGTTGTCCTAATCACTACTTACATTAATCCTCAAGCTAGGATCTCAGATTAAATGTAGTTCTCCCTTAAGGAATGTGCATAATAAATGTACATGGTAGATGAAAGAATGAACTTTTACCTAGTTCCTTCTTTGATCAAGCATGAAAATATATATGTGATGCATAATGCTAAGCTATACTATTAACTTAATTTTAGTTATTTATTATGCCAAAGTAGTAAGTGCTAGATATAAAATGCCTTGTGAATTATTTTATATACGAGGCTCTATATTTTGAATTCATAATCTTTATTCATATTAATCGACATCAAAAATCTAAATAAAATTTAAAGGAGGGGCTAGTAATGGTTTAAGATCTCTTGAGTGAAGATAAATGACCATTGGGACTCAAAATACAAAATGACAAAAGTGCCAAAAATGGGACACCCTAGGGTCCAGTGTTATAGTCTAATCCCACTGATCATATCCTATAGGCTTGGGACTTAGGGGAATAGGATTATCATGGTAAATACTATCTGGATAAGGTGGAATTACTAATCAAAATGTTTTAGATGACTAGTTATGGATAAAAAGGTGATTCAAGCATGAAACAAGACCAAGATAAGTAAAACAAAAGACATGGCTAATGTGAACAAGGCTCATACTCTCTAGTCAGAGTCTCCTATGAAAAGGACTATTTAAATACATGATATGTGTGATTACTTGACCAATTTAAGGTGTATACATTTACTTCCCTTTTATTCTAGTGATGCACTGAAATAAAATACTAGAGTAAAATAAAGAAAGGGAACATGCATACCTGAACCTACCTATGTGGAAATAAATGTGTTGTAAGGGTCCAACTCACTTCTTAGTCAAGGAAGTGGATGGAGAGATAAATAGTTCCTGGAAAAAGAAGGAATCCTTGAAATGAATGCCCCTATACTGAATCTGAATGTGGAATCTATGTAATATGGAGAATGAGGGAACTGCTTGAACCCTATGTTGAATCTAAATGAAAATGATGAATGCTTAGAGGCTCAAAATCAATTTATATCCCCTATCACACATAAACTCATGTAATCTAGTATATGTGTACAAAATTTGTATGCTATGAAGGGAAAAATATGTCATGCCCCCATTCTGAATATCTTAACTAGAACTGAGAAATGCTAGGAGACAAAAAACCAATATAGGTATTCTATCCCACACAAACTCATGTAATCTAGGTTTGGGTAATACAATGGACCAACTACTATAGATAGCCATGAAATCTAGCCTAGTGATAACATGGGTACACCTGGGTGAAATATGAAACTATGGATAATGTGAAATAAGAGAATGGCATGTCTTTCCATTCCATCTGTATAATCCTGAGTGATGAAGAATATGACAATATGTGCCATACCCCCAAATTTGATATGTGAGTGATGCATTTGTATAGTCTGGTAATTTTTATAACCACATGTGATACAATATATCTTACCATGCGTCATGTGTAAAACTAGAGACCAAAACACTATGCTATGCACCATGCCTATAGTCTACTATCTAATCTTGTAACTATGTGATGTTGTATTTAGCTGTATGTGTGAGATATGTATCATGTATATGCCCTCAAATATGGTATATAAGTTTGTATCTATATTGAAATCATTGTGAATCCATACAATCTAAACCACTATATCTAAATAATTTGTATATCTATAAACTAAATGTATATCCCTCTGAATGTTATGAGTAATGATAAGTGACCCATATAATATGAATCACTATATATCTTAACCAATCTGAGCTAAATCTAATAATCTGACTATTGGATGTGTAAAAACCATAGCGTGTCCACTTATGAGAGTGTGTGGGTATGTTGGTCAAGTGTATAAATAGGAATAGTATAAATGATGCCCCCTTTTTGGGTAGAGGGACATAATTTGTGATAGAGTAGGTCAAGCTAAAAGTGATGAATAGTGGTGTAAAAATAGAAACAAGGTTAGTGTGTTGTGAGTGGATTGAGAGGTTGTTTGATTGATTAGATTGAGTTGTTAAAAGTGGAATTTTGGATTCGTGACGACCAAAGTGTTTGTCTAACCATAAGATAAATATAGAGATGCTCATGCCATAGTAGATAGATAAGGTAGTAAGAGAGTGAATCTTGAGTGATGTCAAAGGTATCATTATCATGATTTCATAAAATAAAATAGATTTTTGGGGTTCAAGTTATGGGGAAAATGGTATTTTGTTTTGATTGAGAAAGTTGGCTAATATAGGAAATTGGATTGATTCTTGATTCATTTGTGTATTGACTAGGTTGATATTTTTGAGCTCTAGAGTGAAAGAGATGCTGAGGAGATGAGAACCTACCATGACCCAATTTGGGTAGTTGATAGCCCAATTTCATGCTAGTGGTGATGTGACCTTGGTAAGTAACCCAAATGCTTGTTTGTTGTCTATTTTTAGGCCTATTTTGGTGTTTTTGAGATCTTAAAAGTAGCATAGGAAAAACAATTCTAGTTCTAATGCTCTATCACTCCTATCCATGTTTCAGTATTGCTATCTATGTTTTAGTGCTCCTATGTAGTGCTGGTATCTCGTATCTAGTGCTATTGTCCTCAAGGAAAAAAAAATAATGATGTTTCTTTGTCTTTTACTATTTTTTTATTTTCACTTTAGATTTGGTATTGTTAATTGATATATGTGTTGTTTCTAGTGTTTTGTAGGGTGAGGTATGGATGAAAGAGTTCCATAGGGGCCAGGTGATGGAGACATTGAGTTTGTTACTCTTATCTGTTGATGAGAGAGATATCATGGAAAGGGAAAGGTTGGGTCATATGTGTGACCTAGGTATAGTGCAATGGGATCTATATCTGATTATTGCCTTATGTGAGAGGTGGAATGTGGATACATGTACTTTTTGGCTTCTTATAGGGGAGATGAATATCACTTTAGAGGATGTGTATCACATATTGTATTTACCTATTAGTGGGTGGTGAGTGATGGTACAAGATGATATGGGTATTAATATCATTGATCATGCATACTTGTGTTTTGCTAGTGTGCACTTAGGTATACATCAGAAAGGGAATGATAGTGATGTACTATTATATATTATTATGTAGTCTAGTGTTTCTCACTTGTGGAAGTGGTTGGATATTTTATATTCATCATTGGTTGTTATGGATGGGAGTGGAGTGTTTATTTCATATAGGATGCATAGGATTGTGTATAAGGTGTAGGTATATGGCACTATGTACTCATGGAGGATAACTATGGTGGCTCATATATAGGGATCTTTATAGGTTTACACAAGAGTTATTTAGTGGGAAATTGATCACAATGACCTTATTACATTGTTCAGCCTATGAGCACATAGTAGTTGTGTGGCTAATTAGATTACTGAGAGAAAAATAGGAATCTCTACAGTTATTTGGAGAGTGATGGATGAGTACATTGGCTATTTGATCGCCTAGGATAGATCATTATAAGTGATTGATAGATAGTTTGGTGGATGGTGACATCATATGGAGACCTTACATAGTATCTCTTAGGTGGGTAAAGGTGGAGTGTAGTTACGATATATGAGGGCCAGCTATTAGATACATGATTTTTGGGTTGAATTATATGAGTTATTTTATTATGATCACATGACTAGATAATTTGGGGTAACACAAGATGTGCCTATAGAAAAATGGGTGTGGGTGAGGAGTGTGTGAACATCTACAAGGGTAGGAGCTTGTACAAGATATACTAAGGTTAAGCTTTCACCATTACCCATAGATATGAGGGACACAGCTATACACATTTTGGATGTGGATGATGTTGGCTGTATAGATTTGTATACTACATGGTGGGTAAGGCATCGGTGGGCTCCATTGTATCTTATTGAGGTAGGGGATGCTCCAGAGTATGAGGAAATTAAGTAGATCTAGATGATGAGAGGTAAGCAGTGATTACATTTGAATTTTGTATAAGTTTGTGATTTAGTTTGATTTCAAAGTATATAGCTAACATAGTGTCATACTTTTGTGTGTAAGTGGAGTGGGAGGTTCTCGTGATGAAGAATAGGTTGGGGAAGGAAGTGGAGATGATGATTATTAGGTGACTATCATTGATTTGACACTCCTAGATCTCACACGACATATGCCTAATGATGTAGTAGGGGAGGGATTGATACAATGAGTACAAATCATGGCCAGTATTCATGCTCATATATTTAATAGGGATATTATAGTGACAACTACATATTTTAGGGTAGTAATAGAGAGAGATAAGATGAGATCTAAGATAGATAGGCATAGGATGCCTCTACCTAATTCTAGTTCTGTTATCAAAAAGATCATGGATGAGTATATAGATCTTTAGATGCAATATGCAGACTTACGTGAGGAGCATGGTCATCTATTAGAGTGAGAGAGTCATCACAAGAGGCATGCGGTAGCTTGAGGAGGTGTAGGGCCATCAAGTGCTAGGTTGGATTATGGGACTAGTACTAGTGGGAAGAGTGAGACTAAGAGTTAGGGTGTGACACCATTTCATGATTGATTGTATTTGATACAATGTATATGTTTTGAAAAGTTTTTATACATATATCGATATTGGTTTGTTTTAGACTTATGTGTATTATGTTATGCAATTTGGATCATATTGGTATATTTATTACAAATAGTTGATTTGGTATTGATGTTGAGGCTGCATATGTTTGGTAAAATAGTATTTGGGATGTGATTCAATTTTTGTTTAATAGGTTTAAGTGTGATGTTCATTTTGATTTTAAATCATATGTGATTAAAATACCTTTTTTTGTAATTTATAGATTGATTTGGTAAAGTGAGTTGGTGATTGGTAATTTAGGATATTGGTAAGATCAAGATTTGGATAATTTAGTTTAGTTGGGGATGGTTATTTAGAACTAGGAATGCTAGTTGTTAGTAAAAGGGGATGTAAGCTATCACTATGTGCTCAATTCCTCAAGAGTGGCTCAAGAATATAAGGGATAATCCTTTGGCTCCATCATCACCCACTAAGTGAAGCTATGAACTGATACCCATTTGAATATGTGTCGTATCACTCTGTGTTGTATCACTTTATGTTGTATCACTATATAAACCTTGATGATCAACTAAACAAGTGCCCATACTACTCATGTTGTGTAAGAACATGCCTTATATCTAATATTGTTTTTGGTACAGTAACTATATATGTACATGAAGACTCTATAAAATACAACCTCAATGGATGCACAACTAAAACTATGTGATGTGGAGGCTCATCTATCTGTAATCATAGTAGATTGATATGTAAAATTACACCATATGGCCTCTATTGTGATGCATATAACTAAGCAATAGATCGATATGGAGCTATAACCTATGATGGGGGCTTATCTAATCTCAATTTTAATTGGTATCTACATGAAATAGGTCCCTAAAAAATTGCTTGTAATGAATATCTATCTGGATCAGTACTCTATGATGTGGGTTAATCTAATCTTAATCATAACAAGTTGTTATGTGAGATAAGACCCTAAAAAATCAATTCTATTAAATATCTATCTAAAACAATACTCTGTGATGTGGGTTCATCTAATCTTAATCCTAGCAAGTTGCTACATGAGATAGGATCCTAAAAACTCAGTTGTGGTGCTTGTGACTATGTTAAATATGTATATGGAACTACACTATGTACTCCATAGATTGCACTACTATATGTAGGCTACTCTCATTGTAATATTCTCCAAACCCTCTGAGTAGGTGGGATAGGAGATCTCCTATGAGGCTTTGTCCTAGAAACCATATTACTCTCATGATGAGTAGCCGATGATTCCTATGATGGAATGTCCAAAGATGACTTAGTCATGGAGGAATGAGGCATATGGTTCCATGATGGAGGATATATTAGTAACCTTAGTGTGAATGCTATGATATTGTTATCAACACATATATTAATGCAATCCCTGAGTCCATAACAATTATTATCTTTATGTCTATAGATATGATGATAGTTACAAAAAGGCCGATGTCGGGTCGTGTGTAGGAGATGTGGATCTCTAAAATGAGTAGAAGGAAATGTGATTAACCTCTTATCTAATAGTGTTGATAATATGAAATATGAGCTATCCCACTCGGAAAGAAACTATAGTGGTACCCTATCATTGTTCTTTATTGTGCATATTATAGGTGGTGCTCAGGAAACTAGCTCTCTATTATTAACTAGTTGTTTTTATAGTTGTGGTCTCCTATCTTGTTTTAGACATGGTGGATTATGAATGGTATGAGTTGTAGATGGAGGTAATGCTATGAAAACTACATTAATCTAATCAACTAAATTTGACTTAATCAATCCTAATTTCTTCTTTGAGGCTAGAATTGTATAACATAAGTGCCTAAAAGGGGACTCTATCTAATATAATATGTACTCTAGGAGAGGTTGTAAAATCCCCTTAATAAAGATATGTTGAATATCTAATTTTTTTGGTTTATAACTCAATCTTAACATGTGAGTTTTGAATCATAAGATATAATCACTAACTATCTCTAAAGTATTATGATGTAATGCAGTAGGTTTTTCATATGTAACATGAGGGCCCATGTTTGCTATGTAATATATGAGAAATTCCTCCTCTAAATCATCATGTGTATATAAGGAACCAATAGGGAGTATATGAAAGAATCAATTATGAGCATTACCCACTAATTTCTATAGGAACAACTTAAGTAGAATCAAAGGACTCATATGATATGTCAAAGCTTTCTAAAATGTTTGATGGTGTATGAATGGATCTCTAGTTCCATCAAATTGAGGTAATGATGGTATCTAAAAATGCTTAGGAAATGAATATTTGACAAATGTCTTTAGAAGAGGCTTACCATGTAAGTCATTGGCATCCATCCAAGACTTATAAGCCTTTTTTCCAAAGCAAGGAGATGTACTTATTATTATAATTCACCAACTTTATGAACCAAAAAAATAATCTCTTAGGATGGTATATTAGTATCTTAAATTGGTTCACTTAAATATTGAATTTGATCATTTATTTTAGCCATGGGAATGCTAAATTTAGTAATTGGATCATAGAGAGTGGGTGTGCTCACTTGAACCTTTGGAGGAAAGGTAACTTAGACCTCTATAGAGGGATGTGGGTTACCATTCTCTTTGGGTAAAGAGTGAGAAATAGGTGCTACTGTAGTAGGGGTGGCTTTGGAGATTAATTTATATCTTTATTTTTTAATGAATCACCTTCCAATTGGTAGAAGATGTGATGTTATCATTAACATGTGCATCATTTAAAATAGAATCATGCATAAACATAGAAACAACATTTTGTTGTGCATTATGTTCGAGAGGAGTGAGAGAAGAGTTAGAAGCAGGAGATGCATTTTCTTCTTCACTATGTGCATAATAGTCATCATTATTTCATGCATTATCACAATTAGATTTCTATTCATATTCATTCTCATTTTCATATTCATTTTCATGTTCAATATCATAATCATTATCACTTCCATCATTACTAGGGAGAGGGGTAAGAGAAGATGTTAATTCTTTTCTAATATTCTATATATTGTCATCTAAAATTGGAATATTATGTGCATCTATGTTATCCTTGAATGGAATGCATGAATTATTTTCATTTGTAATGCGTAGATTAAGAGTAAGAGAGTTATCATTTAAAAATTATTTTGTCATTGTTTTAGATGACAAAGTAGACTTAGGAACTTGAGATGGATCATTTGAATTATGCATTGGGAATTTGATTCTATTGCATTTATATTTTTGTAATTTGAACATAGAAGTAGAGAGAGAGAGAGAGAGAGAGAGAGAGAGAGAGAGAGAGAGAGAGAGAGAGAGAGAGAGAGAGAGAGAGATTCAAATGGATGCAAGTTATCACCAATGATAGGTTCACTTGGAAATGCATGACTAATTTTTTCATTTAATGCATTGTGTATAGGAAAATGACGTGAAAATTATCTTTCCCATTTATCAAAATTATTTTATTTAGAAGAGGGAAGAAAAGAGAGAGGTTTGAGAGAAGAAGACGCATCTATTTGTTTTCACTATTACTTTCATATGTATCATCATATTCCTCATTACAAAAATATTAATTATCTTCATTGTTAATAAAATCATTTTCCACATTTTTGGTTAATGTGAATTTTTAAAAATTTGTCCATTCATTTTCATAATTATGAGAAAAAAATAAAATTTATCTATGGGATGAGAGGTAAAAAGTGCCTTAGTGGCCATTTTATTGATATCACCAAAGAGAATATGAAAAATTACTATTAAGTAAATAATTACTAACATACAGATTTTGAAATTATTTTTGATGCTCCAAAATATTTGTAAAAAATCCAAAACTTTTATCTAAAAATTGTAAGCAAGGAAGGCTTGGGGTTTAAGTACCTAGTTTGGAAATCTAGGGTTTGGGGTTGGGATTTTAGAATTTTTGAAAATTATTTCAATAATTTAAATTCTAAAATATATTTGAATAAAATAAATGCAAAAAAAATTATACAAAACATAAAAAATTTGAAATTGAATTTTTGAACAAAATTTTGAAGGAAAACCGTAGGGGTACCTATTGTTTTAGATTTGTTTAAAGTAAGTCAGGTTCACCAAATATTTTATTAATTTTTGGAAACTAGGGTTTAGCTCCTAAATAGTAGAAGGTCTGGATAAAGGGGTAAAATATAAACAAATATAATAAAATATAGATTTTATATCAATTTCATCAAATCAATTACATAGGGAAAAAAGGTAACTTATCTAGAAAAATAGACTAAGATGACTATTTCAAAGGCTAAAACCTATTGTGTAGGACTGAGAAGATGTTAGAAACCTAGATCTAGATTTCATTCAGTGAAAGGATAAGATGACCAAAAATAGGACACTTCGAGGTCCAATGTTGTTGTCCTCTTATGCCACTATTGTTCAAACTACTCAAAAAGACCTAATTTTTTTGGGTTTTTTGTGCTATCCTTGTGTTATCCTGCCTGTGAAATTTTAGATGCTAAATGTGGATGGAGCTCTCTATATCTCTATTTTAATCTTAAAACCCAAGGTTTATCTACACATATGAAATAACAAACACATCAAAATCAAAGAGGGGAAAAATTAAGTTAGGGGAAGTATGATCACACAATCTAGAACCCCTACTATCCTAATCATTGCCTATATTTACCCTTAATCTAGGGTTTCTGATCAAGTGTAGTTCTCCCTTAGGGAATGTGCATAATCAATGCACATGGTAGATGTAAAAAAGAACTTTTACCTAGGCCTTTCCTTGATCAATCATATAAATCTATATGTGATGTAGAATGTTTAGCTATACTATTGAATGATTTTTAATTATTTATTATGTCAAAGTTGTAAGTGCTAAATATAAAATGCCTTATGAAGTCCTTTATATAAGAGACACTTTATTTTGAATTTGGGAGCTTTATTTGCATTAGCTAACATCAAAAAGCTAAATAAAACTTAAAGGAGGGGCTAAGAAGGGTTTAATATGTCTTGAGTGAAGATAAATGACTATTGGAACTCAAAATTCAAAAAGACAAGAGTGACAAAAATGAGACACCCTAGGGTCCAATACTATAGTCTAATCCTATCACTCCTATCCAATAGGCTTGAGACCTAGGGGAACATGATTAGCATGGGAAACACTACCTGACTAAGGTGGAATGACTGGTGAAAAGGTTTTAGCTGATTAATTATGAATAAAAAGGTGACTCAAGCATGAAACAAGATCAAGATAAGTAAAATAAAAGACATGGCTAATGTGAACAAGGATCATATATTTTCAATCAAAGACTCTTGTGAAAAAGACTATGAAAAGATATGATATGTGTGGTTTCTTGACCAATTTTGGGTGTATACACTTTTCATGTTATTACTAAAATTGTAATATAAATACCATATGTCACATGAGCTTTCTTAGGTAATATTTCACTCAACTAGTGAGTTTGTAGGAATTGCTTCAATAATGCTAGTGCATGCAATAAGAATAGTGTTTGTGGGAGCACTACTTGACTGATTTTGACATTACTTGTGTTGGTCATACTGTGCTTTCCTACATTCATGAGTGTTATGCCTATTTTGCATACCCCTTCAATATTCTAAAAATAATACTCCTATCTACCATAGAGATGACCTAGTCATGAAATCTAAAACTATAATTGGGGACCTGAGTCAATTAGTAATGTTATGAATATGCATGTTTTCAGTTAAATGATTTTGGTATTTATTTATTTATAAATTTATATCTATATTATAGTTGTTTTTAAAATAATTTATAAATGAATGAATAAAATTTGCATATAGTTATATATCATTTATGAATATTTATTTTCAATTATGACATTTCAATAACCATGTCGATCAGGTTGCATTCATTCAAAGTGGTTACTATAATGTTTAAGTATGATTTGCCATGCTTGTTTTTTATTATTTTCATTTAAATTTATAATACAAACTTTATATGTATTTACCATAATGATTTTAAGATTGATCAGAATTCAATTACAAATATGGAAGAAAATTATGTAAATTGTGACATGAATAAATTGGTTTAGATATTACGCTATTATTCTAAGGATTATTAAATAATCCTAAAGAGGTTTTAAGTTTTAATTCTAAAATAATTTATAGGTGATTACATGGGTAAGTTTTAAAAATATTTCCATGTGGTTACATGAGTAAGTGCATGGAGTTGGGGGATAATTTTGTGGACATTTTACATAATGTGATCGTATTAATAATAACATGGTCACGTTATTTAATTAAAATGATAATTTTATATAACTAATATTATCATGTTATTTAAATTATGTCTCTATCATTATTGATCCATAATGTGATCGTGTTAATAGATAACACAATCATGTTATTATAAAATGTGATCACGTTATTGTAAAATAAAAATGTGATCACATTACTATTATTTTGCACATTTAAACAAATAGAATGAATGTTGGTTAATAGTAAATGTGATCATGTTATCAACAACACAATGAACAACATAATACCTTTCTCACTATTTTACACATAAAAGCATGTGGGAGTTGCACATGAAGGCAACTTTGGTTAGAAGCTTATAGTTACTACTCTAAATGTTAAGTATATGAAACATTTATTTTCTTATACTTTAATTTTATTTTAGTAAATATAAGAAATTAGGTTCACTTAACATCTGATAGAGTTGGTCTCATAGTTGCATGTCTTATGATGTGGAAAATCGTTCTTCAAAATTCAATCAGGTCAGTACTTAAGCATTCTCAAGGTCTAAGTATTAAACCTAAAGATTTCAAGACATAATTTTTACAATTGATGTCCTTTTTCAGTAAATATATAGTCATTTTTTAGGTTTTTGTGCTTTTTGGATTGATTCTTGATATTTCTAAGAGTCTTAGGTTTGTCAAAATTAAAGTTTCAAAACCACTCACTTTGAAAGTGATGTAAAATGGTGTGATTGGGGTAACATAAATCACATTGATGACCTACACACATCAAATGATCACTTTATATTAATTTCACTTATTCATCATACCTCCCTCATCCTTGATCACTTCTTAATCATGCCTCATTACCCCTAATCACTCTCTCATCATTATTCATTTCCCTAATCACTCCCTCACTGAACCTCAGTATCCTTAATCATCTCTAATCATTTCCTCATCATCCTTGATTACTTCCTCATTGACCCTCACTATATTTCATCATCCCTAATCACTCACTCTTCATCCCTCATCACTCCCTCATTAAAACTCACCATCCCTCATCATCTTTAATCATTCCCTCATTGTCCTTAATCACTCCCTCATTAGATCTCACCATCCTTCATCATCCTTAATAACTCCTTCATTGGCTCTCACCATCCCTAATCACCACTTCATTATCCCTAATCACTACCTCCTCATCCCTCATAATCCCTAATCACTCCCTTATTGACCTTGGCCATTCCCCATTATTTATAATCATTCTTTCATCAACCCTAATCACTTTCTAATTAACCATCACCATCTTGCATCAACCCTTATCACTACTTCATCATACCTCATCATCTCTAATCACTCATTCCTCATCCATAATCACCTCTAATTACTCTCTCATTAATCCTCACCATCTCTTATCATCCATAATCACTCCCTCATCCTCCCTAATCACTCTCTCATTCACCCTCACCATCCTTCATCATCTCTATTGACTCCCTCATCATCTCTACTCAATTCCTCCTCATCCCTCCTCATCCTTAATCACTCCATCCAATACCTTGATGCTGGTGTATATATTTATCATTGTGATATTTTTAGTTTTACATGTATATAATCATATAAAATTGTATTTATTTTTATCAAAAATAGGATATAACATGCATAAGCTAACACAAAAATATGATTTGTAATACATCTAAAATTTTATCATTTGTTATGATCTTAAAAAATTTAGGAGTGTAGTGCTCAGAGGTATTTAAAACATTAATATGTATAAAGTGAAATATAATTCAAAAAAATATGTAAAGGATAATTATCTCAATACTACTAAAATTTATGACCCATAATGTTAAATAAATATAAATATTTGTCTTATCAAAAATATAGAAGAAATTGATTAAGGCTTAGGTACTAAAATACGGTATTTTATATTTGGAATTAAAAATATTGACACACATTTTACCACACACAACTTGAGCACTCAAAGAATGCCCTAATTCACTACCCTCTCACCCTTTCATGTTATTTTATGAGGTAGCCTTGTTATTTTCATCTTAAACACCTATAATAACATCATTTTATATTTCAAATATACTAAATATATTATAATGACATCTGAAAATTCTGAGTATAGTCCACTTCTACACAAGTCAATTGTGATAGACAAGTGAAAAATTCTAGTTGATACAAACTAACATTGTCAAAACTGACCCACTCTTAAAAGTGACTATTTTTTAGAATCAAACCCATCCTTATGGTCAACTCATAATCCTAGCATTAAAATTACATGAAAAACTATTCAATTGGATCTATGTATAGAACAATCAAAGTCTCATTCAAAATGGATGGGGCACTTAATTGATATAGATCTATATAAATTTCACAGTGACAAAATTTTCCCTATTCTTCCTAATTTGAATACATTTCACTAGGATTAGTGACAAACCAATTTTAAAGAACTCAAAATTGAAGTCAAACCAAACATTCTCAAGTATGAATATTAGTCACTAGTTCCATACATAATGAAGATGGGCATTTTCATAATCACTATAGGTTGGATAATTATATGTGGCTTAATGTTTTGAACTCATAATATTAAATATGTAGGTAGTGGAAAATCAACAAGCAGGGGTGATTTGGGTCACCTCATTTTTGAATATCCTATGCTAGTTCTCATATTTTTGTTTATAATGATAAATAATAATATGTTGGTAGATAGTAGATGTGTAAATGTGTGAGATTGTAGGAGTGTGAATGAGTTGTTAAATACACCTCATCATATGTTATTAACTATTAAGTGTAAAAATAACCATGTGTGGAGTATTGGAAAATAGTTCATAGTAGTTTGACTAAGATTTTTCATCAAGGTCATTAAAAACTAATCACAATTGTTGATTACCTTCAGGTTAGATATCACCAATGAAATCAAATTTTCTTATTTTCTTAGAATTTCCTCATAACATTTATTTACAGTGAGTACCACATATGGACTACTCAAACAATCAAGTTGAGTATAGTGATTTGAGATGAATATTGAGTAGGATTCACATATTTTTTATAAAACAATCATAACAAGTTAGTCATCAGTATTAGTTACACTTGTCTAAATAAGAAGACGTCTTGAACACTTGAATTGAATGATGAAAACCTCAATCTAAGGATAGGAATTCAGATTAAGATCATGATGCTCATTTTATACTTAACATTCCCACGTATTTATATGATTCACAAAACATATGTTCTATTGGTAAGAACTATGAAACAAGGATAACATTATAGGATCCAAAAATATTTTGAAATAGAGAAAGAGTTTAGAATATTAGAAGTAATAATTGCCTTCACCATTCTTCAATATATTTAGAATTATAGTCATCTTTTTTTCCATCTTCCCATACTAACAAAAAAAATTATGATATTTATATATTCTATCATTTTAGTTTTATTATTATTATTAAATAGCCTTGTGCCCCATTAAAAAATTGAAAGATTTTATTGGAAGCATTCAATTTAATCCCTACATAATAACGTAACATGTGCTTAATCTTGATCTCTTTGTATTGACATATCAAAAACTCAATGTCATTCCTTAACCTATTATAAACATTTCTCCCACTATTGTAAGAAATTCATATGTTTTTTATAGGTAACCTAGGGTTCATTTTATTGGGCCCTATAAAAACAACCATGGAGGTCCCTAGGCAAATCAAATTTGTAATGGTGGTAAATCATTTTAGAAGGCGTATAGAGGCATAGGTGAATCATGCAACGTCATAAGGTGAATTATGCAAACAAATCCCATAAGTAAGTAGATGGATTCCAGTTACATGCTGATGGTCATCTGCACAATACAGATAGATGCCAGCTACATGCTGATGAATACCAAAATTGAAACAATAGTTATGCATATATTGGTTACTCTAGTTTGTAAATTATGATTTTTAAATAATTTTTATTAAATTGAAAGGTTTGAAAGAAAAATAATTATAAATTTGTTTAATTATTATTATAGTTTAGATATATTATTTTGTCGCACACCATGCATTGGAGTTTCCCACACATTACAACAAAATGTCCACATCACATCGGTGAATGCTAATGTGATATATTGCATATCTACAAAGTGTGGATAACCATAACATTGTGTGCTCACAATGCTCTTTTGTGAAGAGCACATGTCAAGCTTAATGTTTATAGTGCCTCTCCCTTAGGAGAGGTTGCCTAGCCATGCATGTGGGATAATTATCCCACATGCATGGATGCTACCAATGGAAGACTTCTAAAGATCACAGGTATCCTTTGATAGTTTACATATGGTGGATGACATCACTATGCCATCCATAGGTAATCTACAGGCAACCGCCTGTTTATCATAGGTAGCTACAAGCATATCATGGGTAGATGCCCAAAATACATAGGTGGATGCCTATAACATACAAGTAGACACCTGTGATATGTAGATAAATACCCTCATTGTGCCATCTACCAAAAATTTGTATGCAGACACCTACTTATTACAGATGGTTGCAGGTGTATCACAAGTGGATGCCCACAACATGTAGGCAGATGCCCGTAATATGTAAACAGATGCTCATAATATATCGATAGGGGTCTGCCCACAACATACCAACATTTGTAATATGTTGGTAGATGTTGTCGGGCTATGGTCATCCACCTATTTCCTTCACATCTATGGGTGTTTATCGACATCATGCGAGCATCCTTCGACAAGCTACCGACATCCACTGATGGACATCCAATGGGCACCCACCTAGTGTCTTCAATTTTACACTGCACATAATCAATTTTTTGTCGACGTCCACCCAATTGTTTATGGCAAATTCGTTAGGATTGGCTTTCAAGATACTTATGAACTACATTTATATGAGAAATTTTGTATTTAAATGTAGGTGAACCTCTTCTCAAAATTAACTTTGACCCTAAAAAATTTAGGCGATCCCGCCCTATCGGCCTCTCCACAAAAATCACCAAATGTCGACTTCAAAAAGTAAAAAATTCATAGATTAATGAAGATTTGCCACTAAAAAAACCTGAGGTAACCCCTGACTCAAAAATCCTTATGATATTGATGCATTGTGTTGGTATGTTGAGTGAGTAGCTACTATTTTATTATGCCCTGATACTTTTATATTACATGAATCAAGTCCCCTTGTGATTACCTTGTGATAAACATTTTCAGAAGCCTTATATTACTTAATAAGTTAATCAAAGAAAAACATAAAATACTAAATTGCATTCTTTATTCCTCTATATTTATACTACTATTAACTTATGATAATATATGTGTACTTAATTACTTTTCCTTTTTTTATTAAAAAATGAGAATATTATTATTTAAATAAGATTTATTTTTAAAAATCATTTTAAAATATTTTGTAGACATTTTTAGAAAATGTACCACTAAATTTATTTTGTATTATTATAAACATGTTAATAAATAAATGAAATATATAAATTTCAAACCGTTATGGCTTAATGAGAATCTTGAAACCCTCTTTATGATGTAAAGATAAAAATGTAAACGAATCACAAATTTTGTATTATTATAGATATCTAGATCAATGTTCTAAACTCTACATTCCATTTAACTTGTGATAGCCACGTTAATATATTTTGATACATTGTTTGTGATGGATAATTTAATACTTTATTTTTAATAAAATTTATTATTTTTAAAAATAATAATGAGAAAAAAAGGGGTCCTTATTCCATGGTAATAAAGGTGGTTAATAGAGTAATTTAAAAAAGATAAAAGAAGCTTCTTAAATGATAAAACATGTGAAAAAAGTCAATACACTAAAGAGTCATAAAGACGACAACATAGACAAGAGAAGACCAAAGAATTGAAGATCTAAAGCTTCATATCCAAAAATGGTTTCAGGGTGTTGGAAGGAAGAACTACCATGGACATGGATCTGTATTTTACCCAAATCTAATTAAAATGTTTCTGAAAACCATATCTCGTATGGTAAATTTGCATCTGCATCTTCATAGTTTGGTCTTGTTGGCTGTGCTTGGTTTTGTTCACGCAGCAGCAGATGAAAATCATTTTCATGTTGATGCTTCATTTGTCTTTAATGTCGAAAAATAGGGAGCAGTGGGTGATAGCATTCATGACAATACAAAGGTTCTTTACTACTAATCCTGTGGTTGTTAGCGGAAACATATTTTTGATTTTATTCAGGATAAACTTGACAGCTGCAATAATCTTAACGGGTTTCAGGCAAAACGAAATGGATTTCTTAAGTACTGTATTTAGTTTAATGATTTATCTGATAATTACTTAGGGTTTGTATTTGCAGGTAGATGGAACAATAGTTGCACTAAAGGTCCCAAATCATGGAAGAATACAAACATATTGTTGTTGTTTCAGCAGCTTCAACAATTTACACTAACCAGCTTTGGCACCATTAATGGCCAAGGAGATCCGTGGTGGGCAGAATGCAATGTAAATAAATATATTTTCCAGGGTTTCAGTATACAATTTTATTTAGATTTTTCAAATGGATCTCATATCATTCTTTTTCTGCTACAGGCTTCTTGTACTTATCCTCAAAGATCAGTGGTAACTGCCACTTTACTCTCTGCTAAGCTTTTCTTAAAAGAATTCTGCTGTGATATGTAATGTGCAAACACTTCCGGATGTGTTTTTTTTAAAACAACTGTTTAGATTTAACTATTTCATGCAAAATTTCGCACTGTTGTAAAAATTCATTCACATACATATAATCTTATGGATTATCTTTCTTACACCATTAGATTTTGTTGCTTATTTAACTATGAAAAATACAAATAATAGTTTAGCAGACCATAACTTATTTTTTCATACTTAAATTTGATCTTATGACTATATAATTCAATTACAAAATTTTATTATTCTTCATGATGGGTTTTTCCTGCCACTGTTTTTTGCTGTGCCCATGAGTGCCACAGAGGCAGAGCCATGTGATAGCTATTTTGTTAGAGACTGGAGATAATTTCTCCATTCCTCATGCATGCACAGCAGTTATCAAATAGTTAGCTCAAGCAGTTAGAGAGTTAAGTAGTTTGTATGCAAAGACTAAAATTAGTCTTCAGTTTGTTTTTCTAATTATTGTTTGCTTTCATATCTATTTAAGAAACCCATGGGCATAGCTTTGTAATTGGAAGCAAGAAAGCAAGATCAAGAAGATCTGCAAGATCAAGAAAGATTAATAAATTTTTTGTTTTCCAGAATTGCTGTAGCAATCTGAATTTTGTCTGTTATTTTATTTCTGTTGTATTGTTTCTTTATTCCTTCAAATTGGTATCAGAGCCGGAAGTGCAAGTAGAGTTGAACAGCCAGCAGAAGCGTGGAGAAAGAACCAGGTTGACCATGGAAAAGAAGCGGTTTGAGAGCGCATGGGACGTGGAGAGCCAACGGAGCTTGAAGGGTAGTGACAGGGCGAAACGGAGAGAGCAGTACGTCAGAAAATTGTATAGAAACACAGGCGTGCGATGCACAGGGCTTGAGACTCTGCTTCAAACATCCATTATTGAAGAGCCGCAGGTGTTCTCTAAGGTGGCATATATTGGGTACGATGATGCAGTGGAGAGAGTAGCGAGAATGGATTCAACAAGTATCGCAACAGCGCTTGGCATTCGAATATCTAAGCTATAGAGAGGGGATATGTAAACTGTTGAATGTAATTCAATATTGGAGTAAAAGACTTTTTTGAAGCAGGATTATTACCAAATTGAAGATCGATTTTTTTTTTTTTTAAAAAAGAAAGAGATCATGAGCAGCCAATCTGCTAAAAGAAATTGCAGCCGATAAAGAGTAAACGCAGTGACATTGAACCATGGTGAAATTCTAGGTCCAAGGAAGAGCAGTTGTGTCGTTGAAAGGAAGCACCCAAGCTAGAGGCGTATTACAAAGAAGATTGCTCCAAAGACCCTGCTCTGAATGCCAAAGATAAGAGGCATCGAATGTGTTCAAGATCAGACCGAAATCTGCATGGAGGTGGTGTATTCTACATATAAGGCGATGTATTTCGCAAGGTGGTGTATTCCACATATAAGGCGATGTATTTCGCAAGGCAGTGTATTTCGCATGATTGGCAACGACTAGCAAAGCAGCTGTGGCAAGAATGGTAAATCATTTAGGCATTGTAAATGCTGAAGTAGTTAGTGGTAGAAATTAAGGACGAGTGTTAGAGATTGGTGTTAGAGACTGGAGATAATTTCTCCACTCCTCATGCATGCACAACAATTATCAAACAGTTAGCTCAAGCAGTTAGAGAGTTAAGCAGTTTGCATGCAAAGACTAAAATTAGTCTTCAGTTTGTTTTTCTAATTATTGTTTGCTTTCATATCTATTTAAGAAACCCATGGGCATAGCTTTGTAATTGAAAGCAAGATCAAGAAGATCTGCAATATCAAGAAAGATTAATAAAATTCTTGTTTTCCAGAATTACTGTAACAATATGAATTTTGCCTATTATTTTGTTTCTGCTGTATTATTTCTTTATTCCTTCGTATTCATATTTTAAGTTTTTCCTGCCAAATCTTTGTGTGCTTGCACGTTTTCCTGTAGTTGTCGATTCTCATTATCTCCATTTTGTTTTCTAATTTTCCCGTCAAAAAGGTTCAATTTTCTGAGCTCTTTATTTATAGGGCAGAACTATGACATATTTATGCATTCATAGAAAATGCAAGGTATTTGAAGCAATATTAATGGAAGAATTCCATTATACCTAAAGCATGTTTGGGAAATTTCCGTTATTCAATCAAGGGTTTACCTCTTGAGCCCAGATGTTTGGCCCAGTTTTTTTGTTTCAATTTCCTAAAGAAAAGGCTTGTTATACCCCTAGAAAATTATTCATTACAAACTCCATCATTTTATCTTACTATGCAAGATAAAGATTGAATCTTCATAAAAGTATTTTAAAATTAACAGCCAAAGAATTTTAAGCAGTTAATCTTGAAATACTTAAGTCGAAAACAACTGAAAATTTTCAAGTTCATGATAGTTACCATATATAATATGTGAACACACATTTAAATTTCAACCTTCCCATTTGAACTGTTACAAAAAATTTAATAGCATATTTTATAAGGAATTAATCTTTTATAGAATTAATCCTTGTTATTTGTTGTTGGTTTTCTTATTTATTAAATATTATCAATATAATTAATAAGTATATTATATAAAATAAGATAGGTTTTAATTAGTGTTGTTAAATTTTTTTAAAATATTTTTTATTTTTATTATTATTTTTTAAGATTTAAAAAAATAATATTTTTATAATTATAAAAATTAGATTTTTTTTTTTTAATAATTCATTACATTTTAAATATATATTTAGTTTACTGTACTTCAAAACATAATAATAAATTTTAATATTAAAATAATTATAAATAATATAATTAAAATGTCACCTAGCTTTTTTATATTCCCTTAAACTTTTCATTTTAATTGATGCAATCAAAATATAAAAATATTCTCTAATTAAAATATAAAAGTATTCTCTATAATGTTTTCCAACTTTGGATGCACAATGACATAAGAAATATTTATATCTTCTTTGAAAACAAATAAACAAGGTCTTCCGGATACAATCAATGTTGTTGAGATAACCGACAAATTTAATATGCAAGCAAGGGAAGTTTTTCTTAAATGTTATAATTTTTTTTTTAAAAATCAATATTGATATGGGTTTTAACATTTTTTTATTTTTTATTGTTTTTTATAAGCTTGATTAAAAAACATTTAAGGAACGTAAGAGATATATTTCTTAATTATGGGAAGATTTTTTTTCGACATTTTTTTAATTTATTAATTCATTTTTTATTCTCATTTTATTTAAAATGAAATATTATTTTTTTATATTTAAATAATATATAAATGTATCAGTTATAGTTTATTGATAATGTTATATATGATTTTTCGAATACATCAATTATTATATATATATATATATATATATATATATATATATATATATATTTCTATTCTTTTCTATTTCAAATGATTAATAAAATAGTATTTTCACTCTATCAACATTTATATTACTTTTTTATCATACAATTGTAGTGAAATTATTATATATATATATATATATATAAACAAAAAGTGTATAATGTAATAGTGAATGTAAAAATAACATGCAAAAGTATTAAAAAGCAGGCTTAACGGAGGGGACGTTTTTTTTTCAACTGTGACACCAAACGGCAGGATTTGCAGAGGTCCGACATATATAATGTACTCTGCGAATTTGGAGCCACCAGTTCCATAAATCATGAGATTTGTGGCATAACTATAAGGGGTCATCAATCCAGCAGTCTTAACCATTATTATAATCGCATCAGTTTTCGTGATTACAGGAGAAAAAACAGTGGTTGCAATGTAAGTTATTAGTCCAAGTTATATGTTTCATGACTTTTTGTTCAGTTTGGACTAATAACTTACACTTACATTGTAACCAATGTATTATTTCTGTTCATCACCAACACTGCTACATTTACAGTGATGTTTCCAGTAACCCTTGAAACATCAACATCCAGAGGTGTAGACTTTAGAGCATTGGCCTATTCATTGATAATGGCTTCTGCTTCTAAATTAATGACATCTCGTAGAATTTTTTTCTAAACTATAGTTTCGCTATAAACTCAAATAATAACTTCTCTATATTCTAAAAGAAACCCTGATTATTGAACTCCTGCAAATGTACATAAATATAGAATAACTGAATCAGAGTTTAAAAGACTAGTAATCATCTACCGTGAAAAAAAAATCCCATCATTTCTCAACTAATACCCAGATGCAGACAATATGCTCGAAAATATCAATTCAAGATTGTGTGAATATTACTCAAAGCAGTCTAGTTTTTATGATCACTTACCTTTGACAACCACAAATAGAACAAGAATAGAAAGCAAAGCATCGTCACTGAAAACCATGCATAGCCTTGTGCAAGTCTATAATTTTAAAAGTTGTGAAAATGGTCACAGTTAACATCATAACCAGATATTCAGGGGCAACTCTCAGAACAAGAGCTATCAGGATTAGAACAAGCAATGACAGCGGCAACCCATCTTTGCCACACAAGATGCTCAGCTACCAGAATGAAGAACTAAACCAATGCAAAAAAAAGTTATGGGTTAAGATTTCCTCTGCCCAGAGATTAATCCACTTCCATATAGTAAGCCAAAACCGACTACAGTAAAAACTTACTACTTAGTTTCTATTCTTAATTAAGTAATTGCGCATGTGTAAGTAACTTCCCCATGTACGTGAAAGAATACTTAATAATATAATTCCATATTAGATAGTAGCTTTTCAATGTTCATGAAAGGACAGAATCAAGTATGTCATACCACAAGCAAAATTGATTAGAAAATTCATCTTAGACGATAGGTATTTTGAAATCAAATTCTAAAAGAAAACTCTTTAACTGTGAATCAAATCAGCGTGATTCTTCATTTTTAAAAAAACCTGGTTAGTCCTTATGACGTAGAAAAAAGTTCTTAATGTAAACCGAGGTGTTTGCTTCGCATAGAATACATCATTACATCTGATCATAGGGATTTTGGAATCAAATGGACCTGAAGAAAATTTTCCAAGTGTCAATCAAATCAGTTGGATTACACATTTTAACAAAACACCAGCTGGTCCTTATGACATGGTAAACAGTATTACTAAGATAAATTAACTTGTAAATCGAGCTGTTTCCTTGGCATAGAATATATCATTTGTTCAGTTCACACAAAACATATTATTTTTCTATTTTTAAAATTTTAATTAAAATAAATTAACTTCTAAATGTAATCAAGATGTTTGATAAAACATTTATAAAGTTTAAAGAATAAAAAAATAGAAAAACACTATCCTCACATTTAAAAATAAAGGAGAAAATAAGTAAAACTGTAAATGAAACTAACCTGGTTATAGGTCAAAAGAGAGAGAATAGAACTAATCTCTCTTTGTTGGTTGGTATAATTTGTTAATAGATTATATTATTTCCCATCGAATAGGGTTCCATTTTGGCATCTTTAACACTGATGAAAGAGGCTTTTGTCCTAAACAAAATGCCATCAAATTAAACAAAAGAAGTTAAAACTTATTTGACATTTCTAAGTTTAGGTTTAAATTGGATAGAGAAATTTTGTTGTGACATCCATCAAATAGGGTTTCATTTTGGCATCTTTAACATTAATGAAAGAGGCTTTCATTGTAAATAAAATGTCATCAATTTAAATAAAAGAATTTAAAACTTATGTGACATTTCTAAGTTTAGCTTCAAATTGGATAGAGAAAATTTTTTGTGACATTTTTAAGTTCTTGTTTGTTAAAAGATGGACGAATAATTTTTGCACAAAGAAAATATTAAATTCTTTACTTTTAAATTGTTAAAAAATGGAAAAAAGAAAATGTTCATAATAAAAAGAGATAATAAACATCCTTACATTATAAAATTATCTCTCTTAGTTTTGTTTAGAGCATAGAAATTGGGTGACACTAACCTAATACAAATAAATATCTTAGGGATGGATGTGTCTTAGAGAGTTGAGACAGGGACAAGGACATCCTTGAAGAATTTTAGTTTTTTTTTTCAATTATTGAAATTTTAGCATGCCATTGTGTGAGGCTCAAATCCTTATTATATAATTATATGCATGAGAGTTGCATTTGAATACATCCCTTGGATGTGGTCCCTTGGCTTTCTATTGCATGTTTTATGTGCATTGTGTCCACTCTTTGTGTGTATGTGTGTCATGTCCATAACACTTGTTTGCACTTAGATTATAAGCTTTTTACTTCATTATGGACATAATGCATCTTTAACATTTTCCAATGTCATGATCAATATCATGCATCTATCCCCGAGTAGTTATATTCAACTTATAATACTCAGTTTTGGTCAATTTATCACTATATGCTTAATTGTTAACATGTATCTCGACATTAAACCTTATATGCTTGAATTTATACGTGTATCTTACCTTAAAACTTGTTTATTAATTTATATAATATGATTCCTTACTAATCATGGTATCATTAATATTCATATTTACATATTTCTATAGCATCTCCTCCTTAAATTTTTATTTTGATTTAAAATGTTGCATTGGCTTCGCAAATCAAATCAAAAGAGGGAGCATACATAACGGCCTATCTTAGATACTAATCTATAGTAGTACAATACACATACAATTTTTTTAAGTTTTAACATGTTGATCATAGTTCATACCTAGATTTTACCCATAAATTAATTTTAGACACAATGCTACATTTAGACAAGGCTGCAAGTTGGTCATGTCTAAAATAATGCATTTTTGTCCAACAAGTGGAAAAAAAATATTTTTCAAAATTTATCAGAATCAAAATTAATACAAAATACTTTTCAATAGGTACGTACATAATCATTTCATATGAATGCTCAAATTTATCTTAGATTTTTCTCAGAATTGGGGCATCATGTGTTTTAGGTTTTACACAAATGTTTCACTCATAAAGTCACATGATATTACCAATTCCATTATATCCATATACACCCATATATCATATAGTGAGCATGTGCCTGAAACATGACCACCTCCATGTTTAGTTTTACACACATTTTGCAAATAGAATGAAAATCTATTGCATTCTCTATGATTTATATAAACTTATATCATAATATCATTTTCATTAATTTTTCACTAGTTTTAAAAAATATATTAACTGTAATATCATCTACAGGGGTTGGCTCACTTTTTTTCACCAATTTTTTCAATATAACAATCCATTGGAATTTATACATGGATTCCAAGGTACTCCATTACTTTGGCTATGTAATTATGGAATCAAGCACATATTTAGTTATTAATCACTCTCTTTTCAATTAAGATTTGGGTGTGCACATTCTAATCCATGTTCATCAATCAAGAAGAAATCAAATGATCATACCCTCTCTAGTCACCATTTTTGCACTAGAAAACATGATAGTTCACATACCAAATAAGGTGTATTCATTCCCTGTTATTAGTTATATAATTTTTATTGTCTCTAATTATTGATTTTTATATTAGAGTAAGGATAGATTTTATGCATGTTTCATTTCATTTTATGTGTGATGCACAACTCAATGTTGTGGCCTACATATAAGACTATGTTTTATAGGTAAGTTGATGTACACAATTTTCCTTTTACTCTAGTAATTTGACTTCATTTCATTACTATAATAAAAGGAGTTAAATGTAGACACATTTAAATTAATATTTATTATTAAAAATATGTATGTGTGATCACTTATTATTCACACTTAGCTCATACCTTATCCTACATTCTTTGATCACCCTTTCTTCACTTTTTATGTAGATGACCCTTACTTTTAAGTTAATTATAATTTTAATATCACTATTCAACATATTAAAATAGCCTAAACTCATTTTCAAACTAATTCAGATTTCTAATTTAGTTGTGTCTACCCTTCAGATAAGACCTCTCCATTTAGACTATCTTTCTCCCCAATCTTGGCCAATTCTACCAGCCATGTCTTCCCACCAAACAATGACTCTTTACTCAAATAAAAATTTAGAAAACAAGTCATCTTAACATTTAACAGGTCCCATCAGAAGGAATTCTAAAATTCTCATTATAAATCCACATTTTCTAATCATTATACACTAGACGATAATATGAATGAAAATCATTTGAATATCTAACTACACAATGAGATAAAAGCACCTATTTTATCCAATACATAATCCACATAACCTTAGTATCCCGAAGCTAAGTCTGCATACACTTCTAAGGTCACAAGTAAATAATTTAATCATATCAATATTTCTATAGCATTTAGAATTTTACACAAGTATTTCACATACAACACAATAGCATGGGACAACTACATGGGGTTTGACCCCTCTTCATAAAATGGTATTTAAGAAACACATGACATAGGGGGTGTTAAGGAGTATCACAAATTTAATCGCTAACCCTTTTATTTGTCTTACATGTTTATGATTCGTGGTCTATTGAACTAGCGTTGTAAGTGAAAAAGAATGCATATAGAGGCTTTTACAATAGATCAATAACTCTCTCATAGTCAAAACATACATTAAAATGTAAGTGAACCTATTATATCAATTAGATGTATCAAACCCTTATGGTATGATTTTGAATTATAAGTACAATAACAAAGGTCA
Source organism: Torreya grandis (assembly GCA_037957365.1). NCBI lineage: Eukaryota > Viridiplantae > Streptophyta > Pinopsida > Cupressales > Taxaceae > Torreya > Torreya grandis. The sequence continues at coordinate 5,016,115 of JARHVA010000567.1, read as the reverse complement.
CCCCTATTTTATTACAACGACCTTATCCTAGGTCCAAGAGAAGCTCTATTCTTCATTCATAAAATCAGCACACAATCAGATCTATAGTTTTTGTTGTAGTCATGCATTCCTATTTTCTAGATAAGTTGTATTTATTTGATCATTTTACCTTATAGCATGTTTCAATATTTAACAAAGTTTAAAATCAGTTTTATGACATTTATTACATATCTATGCATTCTGATTTACACAAAAGCTTTACTAATTAGGATTAAAATTCTCTTATGTCCCAAATTTGATAAAATAGTAATAAAAATGAAAGTGTAGAGAGGTAACATATATTTCAAGGAATCCCAAGAACCAAACAACTTAATACTTTAAAATAATACTTTTGTCACCTAAAATTTTACCCTAGATAAGTCAAGTAGACCTTCTCAAGTTTAGGAAAACATGGAACTATCTTCCTTCATAAACAAGTCATTACAAGAGATAGATCTCTAGGTTTAAAAGGGCTAGCTCCCTTGATCTATCCTTAATTCCTAAACTAATCACTATTGGGGGTGAAAAAGGAAGAAAAAGGCATAAAATAAACCTATGAAAATGAGGTGATACACCAAAGATTACTCTACATAACATGGTTTACATTTACACAAAGAAAGAAGATTATCAAACTAATCCTAACTATATGTCCTTCTAGCATAAGTATTTCTCATAGATGCATATTTCTATGCACATATAGAGGTGGGTGAAAAGAAGGTCTGATACAAGAAACTACTAGTCCCTCTCACAATTCAAGACACACTTATCAAATAATGCACTTTATGAAACCTATTAGAAGGGATATCACTCACACAAACATATAAAAGTAAAAATGGAAGCAAGAAGAGCATATTCATCAATTTTCAACCACATAAACCACTTAACACACTTAGGAAAGAGATTATAGATAATGAGATAAACTCAAAAAGTTTTACCCAAAGGAAAATAAGGTGTCAAAACTTTCAGGGCTTCACCATACCAATTATGGATTCATTACAAAACCAAAAAGGCCTAAATATATAGACATAGGAGAAGAAAGAGAAGAAGTGAAGCTTAAAAGTCACAAGAACAAGTGTCAAACTATATAAAATAGTTAAAAATACCATGGAATGAAGTGGGAAATAAATCAAGAGGTTGTAATAAACATGTGTCAATCTAAAATAGAGCACCTTCCTCAAGTTGGCATAGACCCTATATTGCTTTGCTTTGAAACTAACTTCATGATGGTGAAGAGGGTACTTGAGTGTCTAAAACTACCATAAAGAGCCTTGACACATATTTTCTATCATGAGAAGGTAGAGAATAGTTTAATGCATGTCATCTATGCATTCCTAATTGATGAATTCATCTTTGTCATTTGTCACTCACTACCTATAGTCATTCATCATAAGTCCTTTATGTCTATCCTCACATTTGTCACATAAATTGACTTGAAATTTCTCTAAAAAATGCATTGAAAGAATGTAGGACACCTATTTAAGGCATATTTATCCTCTATTCTATCAAATAGACCTCAGAATATTCTAAGTCACCTTGATTACCATCTCACTAGGTAGTCACTTTTGCCTTCTCATTGTATGTTTAGACTGCCTTTGATGAATGAGATAGTATAGGTATTTTCATGTTCAACAAAGGTGAGAAAAAAAATTTAGAAGTTAGGATGAGTCTCTAAATACCTCCCACAATGGTTCTCACATGTCCATCATCCTCTACACTTGAAAAACAACTCAAATATTGTACGGAATTTAGTATTATCCCTATCTATATAGATGATAGTATGGACAAATTATATGTTATGGATCCTAGGATACTTCTCTGCATGTCTAAGGTAATTTCATGTCCATTTTATCCCTCTTGGAATAATTTCACACCATATCTTTTCCATTGAGTTCAAACCAGGTTTTTGAGAGGGTTTTAGGATATTTGGACTATTAAGGATTGTTCATATAATCCTAATGTTAAACCTTAGAAAAAATTTCAAAACTTTTGGGTATATAACCCCCTTCAACTCTCTCCAAGTGCTTTAGGTCTCATGCACAAAGTCCATATGGATATGAGTTCTTGAAAATGGCCTCTCAAGATTTCTCCTGCATTTTGTGTACATCTAAAATGATTTTAGGTCAAATTGACCACTCTGTGATACTTCCCTAAAAACTAATGGATGTTTGGGACTCTTTATTCTCCCCTTCAGTTCATCAACTAGTTTGGAAAAGTCACCTAATTTTATAAGTGATATTAGAAGGTATTAGGGTTCATTCTAAATTTAGGCCTAATAGGTTTAAACTACATGCTTGTGTGTATTACCACCTCTAGGTGCTCCCTATGACTTTAGGTGACCTTAAATATTTTTTCATATCCAAATAAGCCTCAAAAATCATGTCAAAATTTTACAAGATTCCCCATCACATTCTCTTACCATTCATATGTTCTTCCTGTAACTTTTGTTTTGACTGGGAGTAACCTCTTTTTGAGACAAAATAGAGGGAATATCCCTTATTCGTCAGGCAAAAATGAAACTATGGGTGGACATAATAAGTATTTAATGCATTTTGTAAAAAATATCATAGTTATATCACCCCTCTAGATCCATCAAACTTATAAATACCTCAAGATTGTCTCATAGAGTTTATGAATGTATGCAAGATTTATACATAGAGTTGGGTTTGACTGTAGGTTGAGATTTTATTTCAACCTCTCTATTTAATATATATTTTAATCACATAAGGATGATATATATCACTATGATATTGAATTTAAAATGTCTTTTCATCCTCTATCTCAGTATGTTAGCCTAGGCCTTTCACTGACATGATAAATATGTGATTGTAGTGGACTGTAGAAATTCACTTTAAAAAAATGGGATTCTTTTAGGTGTCTATTATGATTAATCATTATGATTCATGCCATGAAATATTATTGATTTCATTAGGTCATCTCAAACTGAAAAGAGTTACTATACCTATAGGCCATGCTTCTTATCTCCCACCATCAACACATTGTGTGTCTACAAACTAACTATAAGTGTTGTTTGGGAAATCATAAGATCCATGTAGGTGATGGAGCATGTATTAAACCTAAAATTAACCTTAATTTATAATTATAGGGGTTACTTTGACAATTTCATATCTATATAATCTCACCTAATTCTTTGATACCATAGTTTCACTCACTACTATAGGTCACTACAAATTAGTTTGCTTGTAGTCATTTAAATATAGTGTTTACTAAGTGTTTCAAGTTAAGACATTTCTAGGTTAGAAACTACCAAAAACCCATTCCATATGGATCAAGAAACCACTTTTCTATGTCAATAAATTACCCTTATACTTGGGCTACAAAATGTAAATAATTAGGCATGTATATACTTCAAGGCACTTCACCATGAGATGACATAGTGTATGAGCAAAGTGTGATTCATAGAAGTTAAGGTAAAGTGTCTCAATTACAAATTTCCAAACTTACAAACATGGGCTTAATTCTTCCTTAATTTTAATGGCTTCACCATTATCATAATTATGCTTCCTAAATTTTTAGTCCTCAATGAATATTTCAAATGAGTTCAAATCCATTTCAACTCAACACTCTCTACCTCCTTTGGATTGAACTTAGGCTAATGTTGGAGACTACTTGTAGGTGTTACTAACATAAGACTGTGTATGTAAAATTGGTCTTCACAACTAATCTATGTTCTCTTTGAATATCTTGCTCTTGTTTTTTTCACCTTTATAATCTATTCACAACCTTGAAACCTTCTTATTTCATTAGTATGATTGATCAGGGTTTAACTCCATTTGACTATAGGTAACAGTCACAAGAAAATTTGACTCTACTTTTGTGTTAGGTCTATTCACTCCATCAATGCTAAACCTTTAAAATAAAAATTGATAACCATTATATAAGATACTGGAAACGACTTATCACCTTGTATTACCCTTGTTTTAAAGACCAAAATAGGGAGATAAGACTCTAGAACTATTGGAACATTGTCTGCAGACTAAGTAGACTCTTCTACTAGTATAATGAGATGTTTATGCCTATATTATTCACACCAAACATGAAAAAAAGTTTAGAAACAACATGGAGAGGAATTAAATACTCTACAAGATCATGTAAAACACTTGGAAACATCAAATAAATACAAATAGATAAGAGAACTAGAGGCCATGGAGATAAGCATGCAATTTGAAGTCATCAAAAATATTAATGATTATTCATAGAGCAAAGTACACCAAACTTACAAATATTTCCATTAAAAGGAAGTGTATGAAATCTACTGTCACTCATAAAATACATTCATCTCAATTCTTCCTATACTATCTATACCAAGAGTGGATTGATTGCCTTATATGACCTTTTCCAAGAGAGAGATGGGAAGGATAGAGTGGTTTTTATAATTTTTTAACCTGTTAGAGATTTTTAAGCTTGGAAAATACATGTGGGAATTTTAAGAGACAGACCTGCATCTATCCCACATGCCAAATAGTTATACTTGACTATATAACTACCTTTAAACTAATTGAAACTACTGTTATCTCCTCCTTTCCATGTTGAACTTGCATTTTTAGTTACCAAAATTCCATCTAACACTCAACTAACACCTTTTACACTAGAAAATAGTTTAACATTTTTATTTTCTGAAAAGTTACGTACAAGTTCACTAGAAAGGCCAAAAGGGTGACATAAGAAAATGTTAAGACAAATGACATAAAAGACTAAATTTTAAAACATATTAAATTAATTTAAACATGACCATTTTATGACCTATCAAAACCCTATAGGAATTTTGACTATATAGGGGTTGACCTAATTTAACCTAGGGTAATATTTGGTCAACATTTTGGGGATTTCCTAGGGGTGGCAACCCTGCTATGCCAAATAATAGTAGCTTTCTCCTATCCATTGGGTTCTGGGGTCATGTATACACTTTAATTGACATGAATTTCCTATCAAAAGACACCAAAAAATAGGAAACAAACACACAAGACAACACACTAAAAAAACACACTTGTGTTCTCAAGAACACTTTGGGAAAACACGCATAGAATACTCCCTCCATTTGGTCATTTGGAGTACTAAATAATACTCCCTCCACCTCTCTTAGAATTTTATTTAGATTTTCAACTTGCCTAGGATTTGTCATACTCACTTGACAATCTGCAATTGGATCATTGTATATCACCACAACATTCTCATCTTCATGTATATTTGAAACAAGATATATTTTCTATTGGAAGTCATCAAAACCATGTTTAGATATTCTAAGCACTTATTGGTTTACCAGGGTTGTTTCTTGCTCGGCTGAGGTCTCAAACTCTTCTTCATGCTTATCAAACATTTTATATTTAGCTAAGGTTATTTATTAATTGATAGAGATCCCAAGCTCTTCCTTGTGCTCATTAATAACATGATTAACCTTATCATTATGTATACACTCATATTGAAGGGATTAATATATGTTAACTTCTTCAAATTCCTAAATAATGGCATTGAATTTCTACCACATCTCATCTATATCTTCATAATGTTTAGGTTTAATAATGTTTTCTTATTTTGTAGGTAGAATGGACTGCTCATTGGGACTGCCATATCTTGATAAATCTAGGATATTCACATCACCATCCAAATGTATAAGGTAGTTGACCAATACAACTTACTCTAAAATGTTATCATGATCTACCTCAAGGACTCCATCAATATCCTCATGAAGTATGTAAGTTCCAAGACTAGTTTCTTCAAATCTACCTTTTTCATCTCCCCATTCATCAAGATACAAATTAGATATGCCATCAAGGAGAGTTAGAGGCTCTTTCTCACTAGGTTGATCATCTTCTTTAACAACATTAGAGTTCATGTTAGAAGTGTATGGCATGTAGGGTTCAACATGAAAACTAGAAACAGGTTCAGACTTGATTGTCACTTTTGTACCATATCTAGTCCTAAAACCCATGTAGTTCCATCTTGAAGTTAGATACCTCCAATTTTAGTAGTGAATTCTCTAAACAAACAAAGTGAAAAATGAGGAGGCACATCTACCACTACAACATCTTGAGAAATAGTAAAGGTAGGATATGCATGGAGAATGATTTGAAAACCTCTTATTATACCAATGGTCTTGGAAGCTAACCCATCCAATTATAGCACTCCTTTGACATGGGATCCATAATTCAATTTCGATTTATTAGCTACTAACTTGGGCATGACACAACTACTAGATCCACTATCAATGAGACAATTTTGCACCAAGAAATATTTAATAATGATGAATAGATATAAATTATGAGGTTTGTCTTCCTTTTCAACTTTGATTGATTGCCCTTCACTTGGATTCATAGTGTTTGCCAAGGCCACCTCTCTTTGGATAAGTTATTTGGATGTCAAACTGAGCTTGGACATCTCCTCTTGAACTAGGTCTACTTTTCCATGTATTATCAATGTATCCCACATTGACACATTCACTTAATAACTCTTCATTTGCTCCACAATTTTAGTTAAAGGACCACTAAATTTTGCTTGAACACTAATAGAAATCATGCTACCTACACCTTTAGAATTTTGAGGTATGAAAGCACTTCTAACATTCTGATCTCTTTGAGTTGCTTGTGCATTCAAAATGACATTAGACATACCTGGTCTTGTACTCATTTTAAAATTTATTGGAGAACCATTAGTAGTCCCTTGAACTTCCTTAACTGCCTTCCTCTTGCTCTTTGTGTTTGCATTTATAGAATTCACATCTATACTTGACTTCCCTTGATGATTAACTACACATGATTCACCTTGCTTCCAATTACCCAATATAGACCCCATTTAAGTAACCTTTCCATCAATCACTCCTCCATTTGATACTTCATCTTGAGTTATAGCTGACATAGTACACAAATTTTCAATAAAATCTTGATTGAATGACTCAATAACATAGGGAGATGGATCATTAGGTTGATCCAAAGAAAGTTGATTGTTATGATCTTGGGCAAGATTATTTTAATTAGGCACTAGTATCCTTAAGATACAAAGATTTTTGGGGTTATATCCACCATATGGATTTGATTCGACTAGTTGTCTTTGATCGTGAGGATGACCTTAGAAAGGAGGTATATTACCTTGATAGCTAGGTAGGACTGATTAGGTTGGTATTGAATTTGAAATGGCTTGACTTATTATTTTTGAATGATCCTCTTTAGACCTAAGATATCTTGCTCCATAACTCTCATCCTTTCTACCTCATTAGGTTTGCTTGGTTGACTAGGGGTAGTATATTTATGTCTAGGTGGAGGAACAAGAACAACAGTAGGTGTAAGAGTTTTCAATTCAAGAAAAAGAGGCATGGTATGTCTTGGGGTAATCTTCCCAACTTGAATCAAACAATTCTCTATCTTAATGGCCATCTCATAGGCATTAGGAAAAGCATCACCTCTCATAGATTCTATCATCATTGAAATGTCACTATTAAATGCTTTAAGTTAATAAAAGAAAGCATGATGAGTTATTGTCCTTACCAAGATTGGGATCCTATCCCATGTCTTCTAAAATCTTGTGCTAAAGTCTTGAATGACTTTTTGAGGTGCTCTCGTAATGATGGTTAGTTTCTCTTGTTGGTTGAATATTTTGTCGATCAGCGTACTGATAAACAAAATAGGTCTGATCAACAATTTTTGGCAACTATGTTGGGGATATAACCCATTATCATTATAAACCTTATCCATTATAGAATCTAGATACTCTATTTCATGTCTTACTTATTATTCATTATAGCCTTACCATCTTCCTCCACCTCCATTGTTTTATCTGGTCTGCAAAACTAGAGTTGTTGGGAAAGAGTGCGCAGTTTGAAGCCTCAAGCCTCAAGATGAAACTGAGCCAGTCCTTTTCAATTTTTGTTTTGTAATCTAGCCACTCCATCTATATTGATTATCTCTATTTTTATTAATTAAATCATGGCAGTTCAAGGCCCCTGGGGTAACTCTTTTGGCCCAATCAACTTGACTCCACCTCTGCATGAACTCCCATGTAGTTCAAGAAAGAATTTCCCCAAATTTTTTGGTGATGGAATAGTTCACCCTGATGATCACATTGCAGCCATTAGCATAGCTTGTGGTGTTATAGGGGTGGAATTTGAAGACGTGGTAGTCAAGATTTTTGTGGAGACACTACAAGGTGCTACTGTAGACTGGTTCTACCATCTACAAGCTAGATCAGTGACTGACTAGGATACACTCAAAGCCAAGTTCAAAGCAAGGTTCAATCCCATAGAAGATGCACATGCCTTGCTAGCCTAGCTCACTCAAATGAAGAAAGAGCCTCATGAGCCTATGAGGGATTTTATTGCTAGGTTCGACAAGCTGAGACACAGGATTCCCATGGTCACCCAGCCGACACCTCAGAACCTCAAATGCTTCTTCATCAACTCACAACTCCCTAAAGTGAGTTTTCTACTAATATGAGTTGGACACATAGACCTTGTTGCTACTCAAGACTAGGCTACTAAGGTAGAAGATGACCTTATCTTGGTAGGAAAGATAAGGAGAAACCTAAAGAGAGGTAAACCCTCTTCATCTTCTGAATACCCACCAACTGTCACCACTGACCTAATGGTACAAAAGTTGGCAAATGAATTGCTAGCCTTGAAAAGGCAAATGGCACAAGGTATGTCTTCTACTCCTCTATATAAAGATATACCAAGGAGGACATTCCCTAATCATCCATATCAAGGCAACGCTGCTAGAAGTCAAGGGCAACCAAAATGTCTTCCTCCCCCATAGAAGAACCCTGCCCTTGAAGCACCTCCAACCAACTTAATAGTTGGATATCTAGAAACAGAACATGTTTCCTATTTCCAACTTGAGTTCAAGCAAGAAAATGGCACTGATCTCTTTAGAGAGTATCTAGAAGAATCAGCTGGTGACTCCCACATTGGTTTCTTGAATTTCTAGGATGAACCCAAAAGTGAAGGTGAAGCAGTCGAAGGATCATATGTAGTATTCACCAGATCTGAGAATCAGTCAGCCCAGTAGGCTGACAAAGAGAAGACAAAGGAGCAACCCTAACCAGCAATTTCAAGTGTTGAGCAGAGAACCCCTCTTCCTTTCCAATCAAAGGACCCAATGATTGCCAAAGAAGTAAGTAGATCGAACATCTCTGCACCTTCTACTTCAAATTCACAAATCAATCCTCCCCCTCCCAAAAACCAAAAAGATGAACTCCCATCCTCTCTTCCAAATCCATCTCAGTCATTTTCCATGATTGATCATGTTAAGAAATCCAAAATTCAAATGACTGAGTTTGAATCCCTGCAAGCCAATCCTGAGCAATTAAACATTGGTGGAGAACTAGGTGCAGACCTGTCTGAGGCAAAGATTGTGGTTACCCAAACGTCAACCCTTACTGCTCAAATTCTATTTAAGCCTTTAGGTAGGGGTAATTACTTTTTGACCACAGAGGATGCTCATGTCTCAGCTGATGAAATTCTTGTAGCTGGCAATCCAAGATTTGATCCAAACAAGGCATCAAAAGAATTAGTAGGGCGTAGTACAAATCAAGAAGGATCTTCCATCTCTGATGAAGAGAAATTTGATAGAATATCAGCTTCTAATGATGCTTGGATCTTGGAATCTGATGGCAACATTTATTCTATAGCTAGATATGAATCTCTATTACTCGAATTGAAAATTGCTCAGGGTGAAGAGGTTAAACTCCTTCACATCAAAGGAGATGCTAAGCTGATGGTTTGTCAAGAGTTTGATGTTGACAATCAAAGCATGTATTGGACTGGACTAGCAGAACAACAAGCTATGGTTGTGGACCATACTGCTATATTCCAAAGTCAACAAAAGGAACTCTTCGTAGGGAGAGCAAGGAGTTATGGTTTTCAATTTGAAGACCGCGTCCTACCATGGAGCAAGAAGAAGAAAAGACCAAGAGGAAGAGGCAGAAAATTGGTTTCCTGGTGGAGAGCTCCATTCACCCATCACCGTTTATGGGAGAAAAATGGTTTCTTGCTAGTTTACCAAGATGGCACACTATTTTCACTATCTCTCAAGAAGCAACATCTGAAACACTTCAATTCTTGAAGTATCAGATCATTGCATCTGTATATATGTATATTTGTATAGTTTTTAATTCAGTTTTGTTTTGTTTATTTCTATTTTTGATGCCTTTCATTTCTGGGTAACATGACTTCATAGCCCAATAGTACACATGAAGACACTAGAGATTCTGGATTCTACTCCCTTCAATTCTTTTTACAATTAATAGAAGTTCCCCAACTGGAGCCAGGTGTTTTCCCCCAAAAAATATCACTCATTTTTGGGACAACATTTGAACTATTTTGGTCCTACGGACCAAAATTGTCTCTTCCCTTTTCAAAATTTGTCTTAGGCATTCAAATTCCTCATTTTTTCAAGCTTCTCAAAAATCTATAGACTCTGCAAGCTTGAATCTATGGAGTCTACAGGCTTGAATCTACGAACTCTACAGGCTTGAATCTACGAACTTTGCAGGCTTGAATCTATGGACTCTACAGGAAGAGAAATCTATGGACTTAGTAGGAAGAGAAATCTACGGACTCTATAGGCCAAGTTCAATGAGCTTCATAGGTTGATTTCTATGGACTCTATAGGAAAGAAGCAAGCTTTCAACACTTAGGTGATCTCAAAGTTGGTTCAATGACCATGTTCAACTAAAAGAGTTCATCGGCAAGCTTCTAAGTAAGGATTGAACTGTTGAACCTTGAATCATTTTGGTTCAATGGGCTCAACAAGTTCAAAGGTTCAAAATCAGTAGCAAGAGTTCAACCACTTATAGGTTCAAAGGCTTCTTCAAGCAGGTTCTATCAAAAGAATAATTTTATGAGGCTTGAACCATTGAACCATTGAACCACTTGGGTTCAAGGTTTAATAGGTTCAATGTGTTTGGTTCAATGAGGATCAAAAGGACTTAGCCAAATCAAAGGGAATGAACCATTAAACCATTGAACCAAAGCTTGGTTCAATGGTTGGTTCAATGCTTTGGTTCATTTAGTCAGTTCACTCAGTTGGCTTGGTTCAAAGCTTGGTTCATTGGCTTGGTTCAATTAAAGGGATCATCGGCTTGGTTCAAAGCTTGGTTCAAAGCTTAGTTCAATGGTTGGTTCAAAGGAGCGATTCAATGCAAAAGTTCAAGAGAGCCTCCCAAAGGACAAGTGCCCTTGTAAAGGGCACTTGGTCGACAAAAGCACCCTTCAGAAGGTTCATTTTCAAGGAAGCCGCAAAGGTAAGTTCATTTGGAATTTTGTTTAAGGTAGCTGAAAGACAAAGGGATTTCCTTTGGGAAAAAGACTAAGGCATAATTCCTTCAAACTTTTTGTCTGAAGGAATTTCTTTGGATAAAAAGTCTGAAGGAATTCAGAAAGGCTGCAGGAGGAAAGCCCGAAGGAGTTTCTCAAAGCCAAAGAAGAAACCAATAATTCTCATGGACTTTTTGTTCATAGGAAAATGTCCATAGACTTTTTGTTTGTGTCAAAATGTCTGAGGACTTTTTATCTACAGGAATTGTCCGTGGGAGAAGTTCTAAAGGACTCCAAAGAAAAGGCCACCGAACGACCCCAAAGGGCAGGAGCCCTTGTGGGGGACTCTCGGCTGCCAACTTAAAGGACACTCCCCTAAAGCCAAAGGGTTACCTTCCCTTCAGGAGGATGAAAAATAAAGGACTTAGTGACCCACTGGAATAAAGAAGCCCGAAGGCCATTCGAAGACCGCTCGAAGGGTAGATACCCTTGTAAGGGGCTCTTCTCAACCCAAAGTGGATCATTTGCTAAGGCCTGAAAGGTAGGTCCCCTCCGAGAAAGCTCAAATGAAAAAATTGAAGGATTTGATGAAGGAAGTGACATGCCCATAGACATCAAAGTTATGACAATAAAACAGCCATTGATCCTTGTAGTTTTAAATCTACAAACCTGAATTCATTCAAAGGCTTTAAGGAGTGTAAAGAGTAGAAAGTGACTAAAGAATAGAGCATCAAATTGAATAAAGGACCTGATTTAATTAACCAAAAAATGAGGAATGATGAAGAAGGATCAGATCACTAGGTGGACATTGAAAGATGCAAACTTTCAATAGCATGACTTGTTTCTCTACATTAAGAAAATCAAATGGGTAGATGCCCCTAAATTCTAGCCTATCTTTTTAACAAATTTTAATGCAAAATGATGTGTTACTATACCTGAGTCCTTCTTGAAGAGGTTATATAAGGGACTCTCTTTTATTTTAAATAGATCATCTTTTTCTGACAATCAAAAATGAAACTCTGCCCAAATTGAAAGGCATTACTGAGACATTGAGCTCAGATTGTTGTTCATATTTTGTTATTGGAATAAGAAAGCAAGTGACTTTTTAAACTTTGTGCTGTGATATCTTGGTTGTTGGGGAAACTGTTCTTATATCTTTTTCCTTAATATATTTTTTGTTCCTTTAATTCAACAAGTAGAATTAGTGAAAGTAGTCAGGAAGGTGTCCTAAAGTCAAATGTGGAGAGACTTTGTGCCCCCATAATTGCCTTTAGTGTGTTTTCTTTTTGTTTCTATGTAAATGACCTTGGGATGACTTTGTGCCCTCATTGTCTTTCGTATCTCACTCTTGGGTAATTCAAGTGGAGACTTTGTGCTACATCTCAATTTGCTAGTTACTACATTCTTGGTTACATTTTGCATTTACTACCAGGAGTATTCTTGTGGTTTGCTAAATAGTACTTCTAAAAGAAGAGGAGTGTTTTCTATCATTTCCCTTGAGATTTCTCCTTTGATCTGCATGCATCATCTTTGAAAAAAGAGGGATGGTTTATCCTACCCTTGAGTATTATTTTTTGTTTATATATATATATATATATATATATATATATCCTATCTATAGGAAACCTCCCCTTGATGAGAGGAGAGATTAGTCCCCTTTTGATGTGGTAAACCTACACATTTGGATGACCAATCTTCCTACTTTGGTTGATTAGACCTATTTTGTTTATTAGTATGCTGATCAACAAAATATTCAACCAACATCTCTGTTAGTGACAAGTTGTCAATCTTGTCCTCAAATCTTCTGCTCAGTGCATCTCCTAGCTCATCCCATGTGGTGATTGATTTAGGTGCTAAAGTTCCATACCAGTCAAGAGACTTTCTTTTGAAGGAGATTACCAATAATCTAATTACAAGTTATCTTTAATAATATTATGGATATTGTAGAAGTTAGTAATATTCCTTATATGCTTAATAGGTGTGATGGAAGACTCACTGGTGTATGATGGAACACTCTTGAGGGTAGATACAAGTATATCATCATATTGAGAAAATATTAGAGGGCTATAGCCATTAAAGGAAACAAAAATATGGTTCCTTACCATAATGACCTTAGGACATTACAAGAATGGATGAATCAAGAATTTTCTTATGCAATTATGATTAAGATAAGACCTCTTTAGATAGGGATGGGTGTTTTCAAATCTACTTGCTTTGTAGGAATAAGGAGAAATGTCTTGAAATTCAAAAGGTGTAACTTTGGTAAGAGATATTATTTTTACCTTAGGAATGAAAGAGTGCACTAGTATGCAACCAAGATTGAAACTTTGGAGTTAGCAAATATTGTAAGAAGTGGACTATTATAGCTCCTTGTTATCAAAACCTGCATTTACCTTGAACAACCTTCATGGACTTCATGTCCCACCAGGCATGCCAAAACAAATTTCACCTAAAATTTCACCATAGATAATTTAATTAAACCTTCTCAAGTTTAGGATAACATGGAACTATCTCCCTTCATAGACAAGCCATTACAAGAGATAGATCTATAGGTTTGAAAGGGATAATTCCCTTCATCTATCCTTATTTCAAAAACTACACTAAGATAATCACTATTGGGAATGAAAAGGGAATAAGGAGACATAAAATAAACTTAATATAATGATTTGATACACTAGAGATTACTCCACACAACACACTTTGCATCTACACAAAGAAAGAAGACTACCAAACTGATCCTAACTCTATGTCCTTCTAGCATAAGTATTTGTCATAGAAGCATATTGCTATGCACATCTAGAGGTGGGTGAAAATAAGGTATGATACAAGATAATTATATTCCCTCTCACACTTCAAGACAAACTTATCAAACCATACACTTTATGAAACCTGATAAAAGGAATATCACTCACACAAACATTAAAGAGTAGAAATAAAAGCAAGGAGAGCATATTCATCACTTTTCAACCACACAAACCAGTTAATACACTTAGGAAATAGATTTTATAGAATGAAATCAACTTTTAAATTTTTATTCAAAATCAATAAGGTGTCAAAACTAGTAGGCCTTCACCATACCAATTGTGGATCCATTACAAATCTAAAATTTCTTGAATATACAGACATAAGAGAAGAAAGAGAAGTGAAGCTCAAAGGTCATAAAATAAGTGTCAAACACTATAAACTAGTTATAAATTACATATAATAAAGAATAAAATAAGTTAGGAGGCTATCATAAACATGTGTCAATCTCAAACAGAGCACCTTACTCAAGTTCACATAGACCCTTCATTACTTTGCTTTAAAACTTCCTTTATGATGATGAAAAGTGTACTTGAGTGTCTAAAAATACCATAGGGAACATTGACACATATGGTCTATCATGATAAGGTATATAATAGGTTAGTGCATGTCATCTATGTATCCCTAATTTGATGAATTCATCCTTGTCACTTATCAATTGCTACCTATAGTCATTCATCATTAGTCCTCTAGGTCTATCCTCAAATTTATCACCCAATGTGACTTCTACTTTCCATAATAAATTCATTAAAGAGGATGTAAGACACCTATTAAAGTCATTTTTATCCTCTAGTATATCAAATAGACCTTAAAATATTATAATTTGCCTTGATCCATCTCACTAGGAAATCACTTTTGCCTTCTCATTGTCTATTTAGACTGCTTGTGATGAATTAGTTAAAATAGGTCTTTTCATGTTCAACCAAGGTGATAAAATGGTATCATAAATTAAGATAAGTCTATAAAGACCTCCTACAATGGTTCTCACCTATCTATCCTCATTTATACCTACAAAACAACTCAAATCTTGCAATAAATCTAGTACTAGCCATATATATGTTTGAAACTCTCCTAGGCTTAATGACATATAATTTGACCATACTATCATCTATATATATATATATATATATATATATATATATATATAGAGAGAGAGAGAGAGAGATGATAGTATGGTAAAATTGTATGTCATTAAGCCTAGGAGAGTTTCACACACACACACACACACACACACACACACACACACACACACACACACACACACACACACACACACACACACACACACAGATATATATATATATATATATATATATATATATATATATATATATATATATATATATATATATATATATATATATATATGATAGTATGGTCAAATTGTATGTCATTAAGCCTAGGATAGTTTTAGACATATATATATGTGTGTGTGTGTGTGTGTGTGTGTGTGTGTGTGTGTGTGTGTGTGTGTGTGTGTGTGTGTGTGTGTGTGTGTGTGAAACTATCCTAGGCTTAATGACATACAATTTGATCATACTATCATCTCTCTCTATCTCTCTCTCTCTCTCTCTCTCTCTCTCTCTATATATATATATATATATATATATATATATATAGAGAGAGAGAGAGAGAGAGAGATGATAGTATGGTAAAATGGTATGTCATTAAGCCTAGGAGAGTTTTAGACATGTGTGTGTGTGTGTGTGCGTGTGTGTGTGTGTGTGTGTTTGAAACTCTCCTAGGGTTAATGACATATAATTTAACCATACTATCATATATATATATATATATATATATGAATGATAGTATGGTCAAATTGTATGTCATTAAGCCTAGGAGAGTTTCACACACACACACACACACACACACACACACACACACACACACACACACACACACACACACACACACACACACACACACACAGATGTGTGTGTGTGTGTGTGTGTGTGTGTGTGTGTGTGTGTGTGTCTGTGTGTGTGTGTGTCTGTGTGTGTGTGTGTTTGTGTGTGTGTGTGTGTGTGTGTGTGTGTGTGTGTGTGTGTGTGTGTGTGTGTGTGTGTGTGTGTGTGAAACTCTCCTAGGCCTAATGACATACAATTTGACCATACTATCATCTCTCTCTCTCTCTCTCTCTCTCTCTCTCTATATATATATATATATATATATATAGAGAGAGAGAGAGAGAGAGAGAGATGATAGTATGGTCAATAGATGATAGTATGGTCAAATTATATGTCATTAAGCCTAGGAGATTTTTAGACATATATATATATATATATATGAAACACTCCTAGGCTTAATGATATACAATTTGACCATACTATCATCTATATATATATATATATATATATATATATATATGGTCAATAGATGATAGTATGGTAAAATTGTATGTCATTAAGCCTAGGAGAGTTTCAGACATGTATAAGAAAATTTCATGGCCATTTTATCCCTCTTGGAATCATTTCCCACCATATCTTTCCCATCAAGTTCAAACTAGGGTTTTAATGGGTTTGGATTATTAAAGATTGTTCATAAAATCCTAACATCCAACCTTAGAATGAATTTCATAAATTTGGAGTATAGGACCCTCTTCAACTTTCCCCAAGTAATTTAGGTCTCATGCACAATTTCCCTATAGATATGAGTGTTTGAAAATGGCCTCTCAATATTTATCCTACAGTATGTGTACCTCTGAGATGATTTTATGTCAAATTGACCACTTTGTGGTACTTCCCTTCAAACCAATAGATGTTGTGGACTCCCTACTCTCCCCTAAAGGTCATCAATTAGTTTTCAAAATTCACCTAATGATATAAGTGAGCTTGGAATCTATTAGGGTTCATTCTCGATTTAGACCTCATAGGTTTAGATTGTATGCTTGTGTGTATGACCACTTTTAGGTGCATACCATAACTTTAGGTGACCTTAAATAGTTATTCACATCCAAATAAACCTCACACATCATCTCACAGTGTTCCAAGACTCCCCATCACATTCTCTTACCATTTATGTGCTCTACCTGCAACTTTGTTTTGGCTGGGAGTCCCCTCTATCTGATACAAAATAGAGGGAATTTCCCCTATTCATAAGGCTAAAATGGAACTATGATAGGATATAATAAGTCTTTAATATGTTCTATACAAAATATCATAGTTATATTACCCTTCTAGATTGCTCAAAATTCTAAATCCCTCAAGACTGGCTCATATAGTTGATTACTATGTGAAGTATTTATATGTAATGTTGGGTTTGACTATAGGTTGAGGTTTTAGTTCAACCTATTTTTTTCCTATATCTTTGAATCACATTTTTTATGTAGTGAATTACACCCTCTAAATGGAGGCTCATCTCTCTTCCTCCACATGGCACAATGGAGACATTCCTCTTGTTGTCGGTTGAAAACATGAGGGATGAATCTCTAGATTAGGGGTTAGTTCCCCTTGATGTACCTTGAGGCCTTGGATTTCTTAATGCTAATAATAAGGGGGATGAAAAGGGAGAGAAATACTAAAATCAGAACTTAAACTAAAGTGATGATGCAAAAAAATGGTTGATCTCCTTAGCTTTGACATACACTTTACTCCAGAGATAAGAAAGCATACACTTCATTCAAATGAGAACCTTTCATGCATCAATGTTTCAATAGGGGATCCTATGGAGATATAGGGAGGAAGAACTATGAGAGGTTTTCTAAGACACACTATGGACAGCCTATTCACATGTGCCTATAATCTGAGCTAGACACTTCGTGTTGACCTATAAGAGAAGAACTCACAATGCATTAGATATGTTGGAATAAACTTATGAAAGCATGAAAATAAAATGACTTAACACAATATAAAACCATAGACATATGCAAAAGTGAAAGCTCAAATGGAGGTAAAAATTATTCTTTTGATTTAAGGTAAATTACTTTAGGGCATCAACATATAAGCTGAGATATATTTTCTCAAATGAGAATTTATAAATATATAGAGAACTGGAAACAAGATAGCTGACAAATCAAAGAATAGAAACCCATGATGAGTTAAACACTTTTGCAGAGACCAAAAGACCATGTTGCTACTTTATTCTTCCAAATTCATATGAGAGAGCCTTGTATATGTCCAAGTCACCACCATTGCTATCCTAGGCCTGTAAAAGCATGGGATACTCCTTCTAGTAACTGACAAAGCCATCCCCAAGTTGTTGTGGCTATACCATGCTCTCTTTAATGATGGGTGTAACTAGTTTTGCATTAATGGTGAAGCATGAAAACATGGGATGCTCTCCTTTATAGTTTGAAAACCAATCTATTTTACTAGTTTTTGATAGATATATTTCATGAAATGTATTATTTTTCCTTGTTGAGTCATCTATGCCACTTGTTTTGGTCTAAGTGATCATTGATTCTATCCTTTGTCTTTTTTAGCAGTTGGAACTATTCCTTGTTTTGTCTTTTCCACTTTGTCTTTGCTCATGTTTTGTCTCCTTCCTTCAAGTTCTCCTTTGCCTTGGCCTTTTATTTGCTTCCTCTTTAACTTATCAGGCCTTCTTTGTCTCAATATTTTTATTGCACTTTCCTTTAGACAAAATGTCTGAAGGAATTCATTTGAACATTTCGTCCAAAGAAATTCTTTCTTTTGATTGCTTCTTTTACCAAATGGCATGTGTCCCTTGGGCAATTTGTATTTTTTATTCACTTTCTAAAGGTGCCCTCCATAAGGGCACATTGTGCCTCAAAATTCCCCTTTGAAACTTTTAATTTAGTTCTACCACCGACCAAGGTGCCCTCTGCAAGGGCACATACCCTTCAGACTTTTTGAAAACTTCCTTCATGTTGTCAAAATGCCCTCTGAAGGAAATCCATTTCCTTTTAAAAAATACTTTAGACCATTTTGGGTTTTTTAAACACTTCTACTTATAAAATTAGATAATTAATGCACCTACACAAACCCAATTTACACTTGGCAAAGTAGAATGAGGGAAACACCTAGATTTTTCATGAGAAAGGTCTAGCAGAGAACATTTTTGCATAAGGAAATAGAGGGATGATCTAGCCAAAACATGGATTGAATGACTTTTTCAAGGAAAAAGGATGGGGTTCCCAATTTTGGCTTGTTGGACTAAAAATTGGTCAACACAATTGGTGACTCACAAGGGAAGCATGCATGCTATGCTTGGGAAGACTAGTAGCCACAAAGTCCATTAGGCATGGAGTTAGGATGCATCTTGGCAAAATCAAAAATATTTTTGTAAGGACCTATTAACCAACAAATATTTTACCGCAAAAAATAAGTAAAAAATACACACAACTGCTAAAAAAACTACACACATGCGTAACAACACTTAGGGAAAATGAATAAAAATAAGGAAAACTATGTACATGACAAATGAAACCTAGTAACAATGTTTAAGATATGTCCTATATACTGGGATATGTAGCTCTTCACCATCTAACTTGAAGAGTTAGAAATTATTGTGTTGCTTTCATTGGGTGATGACATATAGACCATTCCATGAAGCATCAAACTTTATGTGCCTTCCAGGCTTGGCTTGGTCCTCATTCCACTTCAAGACAATGTCACCTTCTGAGAAGCTCCTTAGCGTAGACCTTTTTTTTAAATGCTTCTTTGTTTGTTGTTGGTGGCTCGTCATGGCATCCATGGCTTGGTCTCTTGCTTCTTAAAGCTCCATTATCTCACAATACCTAACTTCTAGGTTGTCACTCTTCATCAATTGTTATTGATGGGCAAGATCCAAGGCTGGTAACTCAAGTGAGATAATAATTCTAGCTTTCCTTCCATACACAAGTGTGTATGGTGAATTCCTGATTACCCTCTTTGGAGTGATCATATCTGCCCAAAGAGATATCTTCAACTTGGCATGCCAAGTCCTTTGATTTTCCTCCATTATCCTCTTTATCATCGTAATCAAATTCTTGTCTATGGACTCAGCTAGCCCATTTCCTTGTGGATAGTAGTTGGAATAAGTGTTGAGATAGATGCCATACTTCAATGCCCACTCACGCGTCTTTATTCCCAAGAAATCTAATGCATTATCTAAAATGATTATGGTTGGGACCCCAAATCTTGTCACTATGCCTTCATAGAATTCTAGGACTGCACTCTCATTGGCCTCTACCCACCTTTTGAAATAATTTGTGGCATTCAAAACCCACTTGTTGCTAGCACTAGAAGGAGGATTGATTAGCCCTATGAAGTACAGCCCCCATTGCATGAATGGTTGTTGCACCTAAATAGGATGAAGATGCATGGTAGTCAGCCATTGCTTCCCATCAAAGAAGGCACATTTTTGACATTTCCTCACCCAAGAATGAGTGTCGTTAAACAAATTGGGCCAAAAGTAACCAACCCTCATAATCCTTGCACTTGTGGCCTTAAGAGCAAAGTGGCCACCAGCTGGTCCATCATGGAACTTGGATAGTACCTTGTCAACTTGGTCTGAATTAATGCATCTCAAGATCACCCATAAAAAGTCTTTTCTAAAAATTACTCCATCAACTAGAACATAAGGAAGAGATTGGAGTCTAAAATACCTCCTCTTGGTCCTATCAAGACCTTGTGGACACTCACCAGTTTGAAGGAAATAAACCATGTCTTGTGCCTAACTCTTCATGATTGTAGGTATGAATACTATAGGTTCATCATAGAGTACCAAAATTTCCTCATTTTGCTCTTTAAATTATTTAGTGAGGTGTTCACACAACCCTCTTCCTCTCACCATCTTGGTGGTCTTGATCTCTACGTCATAATCCATAAATTTGGTGATCTAACCTACCCTTTTCTCATTCAAGTCTCAGTTTAATAAGAAGTCTTTTACACTAGGATGTGGCACCATGATGTCAATTTTTTTGCTACATAACATATGTCTAAAATTCTTCAAACTTCATATGATTTCAAGCACCTACTTCTCAACATATGTGTATCTAACCTCATAGCCTTCTAAACCTTGGCTGAAAAAGCAAGATAATATTCTAAATTCTAACCATTTTCTTTAGTGAACATAGTAAAGATTACCTCTTCATTCCCAAAGGTGTATATATTTAAGTCCTTGGAGAAGTTTGGAATAGTCAAGGTAGGAGCTTAGCTGATAACTTATTTGATGCCTTCAAAGCTTTCTCTTCTTGTTGTTGTCCATGTGAATATCTCATCCTTCTATAGCGTGGAAGCTAGTGGCTTGACAATCTCAGCAAAGTTAGGAATGAATCTCTTAATGAAATTTAACTTACCAAAGAAACTTTGCAGGCCCTTATTGTGCTTAGGCAAGGACAATGCTAAGATGACGTACACCCTCTCTGGATCAATGGATAGGCCTTCCTTCAAAATGACATGGCCCAAAATCTTACCTTTATGAATGGTAAACATGTATTTCTTTGGGTTGAGAGAGATGCCAAACTCTTTATACCTTTCAAATATTTGCCTCAAGTGCTTCAAGTGTTCACTTGACTCCTTGGAGATGACTATCACATCATCAAGATAAATTAGCATAATGTCATTGACCAAACCTTAGAAAGCCATATCCATAGCACATTGGAAGGTAGCTCTAGCATTTGACAATCTGAATGGCATCTTCTTGTAGGCATATGTTCCCCACTTGGTGGTGAAGGTTGTCTTGTATTGGTCACATTCTTGTACTAGGATTTGATTATACCTAGAGTAGCCATCTAGGAGAGAGAATATTTTACTGCCTATCACCATTTGAAGAATTTTCTCTATACTTGGAAGGGGATAGTAATATCTCAGTGAGACTCTATTCAAGGCTCTAAAATCCACACACATTCTGACTTCTCCATTCTTCTTCCTAATAGGGACCAAATTGGATAGCTAAGAAGAGTGTTTGATAGGGAAAATGATCTTGGACTCCGTTAGTTTGGTGAGTTCCTTCCTCATGAGAGGCTCAATATTTAGATTGATTTCCCTTTGCTTTTGTTTAATGGTTTTGGCACCTTTCTTGATCTCAATGGTGTGTTGGGCCAAGATTGGATCAAATACCTTCAAATCACCATACTCCCAAGTGAGGACATCAACAAACTCTTGATATAATATAATGAAAGCATGCTTTTCCTCATTAGTACTCACCTTCCCAAGTACAAGTAGCTTACCCTTATAGATCTCTACCCTTTCATAATTTTCCTTCTTGGTTGACATGTTTTCTTTGTCTCTCTTGAGTGGGTCATCTTTGTTGAAAATGCTCTCAAGAGTTACCAAACCTTTAAGAAGCCTGTTGCTCTTTAGTTGAACAATCTGCCCATCATACTGTTGTTGTATTTTGGACTAATTTTTGGAAGCAAACTCATCTTCTTCTTACAAGAAAAATGTTATATTTGGGTCACTTTAAAACACCTACCAATTGGTGACATTGTCTGGTATGGAGGGCCTCACAATCACCTTTAAATTATGATGATTCTTTCTTTGTCTCATCCCCTTTGGGATGTCAAACTAAACACCAACTACTACTAGTCTATCTACATGCTTCTTATCCTCTCTTAGAAGGGAAGTGATGTTGAAAGCAATGAATTTTTTTACATGTTCCCACACTTTGTGCTTTCAATACTTGAGTAAGGAGTTCTTGGTCTATCTTTGACCTCTCACTTGGTTCATAATTAATTTACTGTCTCCAAACACCTATAATTCTTTGATTCCTCTCTTCCTTTCCCATTCTAGGCCATGAACAAGGGCCTCATACTCTGCTACATTGCAGGTGTAGGAGAAATAAAACCTAAAAGTTGAGAATTATTTATCCTTTGAAGATGAAACTAGCATTGCCCCACCACGAGCTCCCAACTTGCTTTTAGATCCATCAAAGAATAGTTGCTACAAACCACAATCCTCTTGGTCTATCTTCATCAATTTCAAAATGAAATCATCTTTCTCAAACATGTAGTAGACTCCAAGACCAACTTATTCAATGAAATTTTAAGGAGCATGCTCAAAGTTTTCATTTCCCCATTCATCTAGGAGCAGGTTAGCAACTCCTAAAAGAGAAGATAATGAAGATTGATTCACCAAGAGATATTTTTCATCAATGATTTCATATTTCACATTCACTGCTTTGGGTGAGTATGGCTCTAGGTGATCCTTGTGGATGGGCTCTAAATCAATCTTCACTTTAGTTCCATACTTTGTCCTAAAAACCATGTAAGACCAGTTGGTTGCCAAGTATCCACCTATCTTAGATGTGAAATCCCATGACAAGCAAAGAATTAATTAATGAGGAACATGGACCACTACCACATCATGGGGAATTAAGAAGGTTGGATAGGTGTGGAGAGTCAGATTCAAGCCTTTTTCCACTCCCAAGGTCTTCAATGGTGATCAATCTAACTGTAAAACTCATTTAGTCATTTACTCATACTTAAGGTCTAGCTTATCATCTATGCATTTGGATATAACTGAGGTGCTTTCTCTACTATCAATGATGTAATTATGGATCAAGAAATCACCAATAATATAGGAAAAATAGAAGGGAAGAACCTTCTTATCTTTCTTTCCTTGACCAGCCATGAGAGGAGCCCCATTTACTACTAACACATTATCATTTCTTGCTGGGACAACTTGCTCACCCAGCCCATATAATTCCTTTTGGAGTATATCCTTTTTTCCCATCAGTGCTAAAGAATCCTATAATGAGATGTTCATGTGCAGATTCTTCATTTGGTCCACTATATTGATTGAAGTATTTCCCCCTTTAGATTTCTCCTTGGGAACATCCGTAACCTATGGTGTAACTTAAGGAGCTAAGATGCAACTATTGGCCTATAATTGGGAAACTTTTGATTTGATTATGATCTTAGGGTTATTTCAAGTACACTTCCTATGTGATTGGGTGACAGAGATGATATAGGTGCTTGAGTGGTACTTGAGCTTCATCAATGGATCTCCTTTTGTACCTAGTGTTGGATACAACACCAACATTTTGATTACTTATGCTCCCCATACAGTTGATTGCATAGAAATCTCCTTCCAAGTGATTGATAAGAGTGGAATAAGATTGAGCCTACCTATTGTGTATCCCAAGTTGTGTTTACATCTCAAATTTTGAGAATTGGGCTACCTGATCACCTTGTGCATTTATGTTTTGATTTGGTAACTCACTAGAATAAGCAACCTATTCTTGGCCATGCTCCAAGGGTGGATAGTTGGGCTACTCCTATAACAAATTATTTTAAGTGGGGACAAGAGCCTTGGAAGATGAAGTGACATTTGTATTATAGCTTTGATAAGGCTTGACATGTGTAATTTGACCTTGCCCTTGATTATAATTCTAGAAGAGAGGCCTATTTTATTACCCAAACTATTGGTAACCTTGATTTGGCCTATAAATCTAAGCTTGTTGTCTCTTGAGAGCAACTAACTCATTAGTAACACTCTGCAACAAGCTATTAACTTCATGATGTCATTTACAAGGGTAGTAGCTGACTTCTCTTGATTAGGCAGAGGAGCTAGAGTGGGTAAAGTAAGCTGGACTGAGGGCTGTAAATCAGGAAAGAGTGGCATAAGAGGTTTGGGAGCTATCTTTCCTACTTGAACAAGGCAGTTTTTAGTAGCTATGGATATCTCATAATAAATAGGTAGAGTGTTTTCACCCATGGATTGTATCATGACAATAATTTCATTATTTAGGGCTTTCAAGTAGTAAAGGAAAGCATAGCTTGGGGTTGGCCTCACAAGAATTGGGATTTTGTCTTTTGTCTTTTGAAACTTAGTGTTAAAATATTGCATAAATGCATGTGGGCTCTCTTTATGGTGGTTAACTACTCAGTTAGAGATAAATAGTCACTTTTTTCCCCAAACCTATTGGTTAAGAGGGTCCCTAACTAATTCCATGAGCCAACTGAGTTCATAGGCAAGGTCCCATACCAGTCCAAAACTTTCCCTTTGAAGGACAAGGCTAGCAATCTAATGGCTACATTTTATTTAGTGATATTATGGATGTTGTAGAGGTTTTCTATGTACCTAATATGCTTGATAATATTGATTAGGCCCTCTCCACTAAAGGGAGGAACACTTTTGAGAGCTAATTGGGTCATATTGCTAAAGGTTCAAGGGACTTTAACCATTGGAGACCACAAAATGGAAATCCCTAAGGGTTGTGAAAGGATACAACAGGGGTCTCCTTGAGTAGTTATATTTTATGATTGGTTTAGGAAAATGGCTTGCTACATAAGGTTGGGTATTTGAAAACCTCAACCTTCTCATTGAGTTTAAAGGTAACTCAACAAATTCAAAAGGGACACCCCTAGAAAAAGATCTTATAGTGACCTTTGGCATGGGATGTCAAGATGGTCATTAACTAGAGACTTGGTTCCTAAATGGAGTCACCATGTGTTGAATCTAGCTCCTTCTTTTAGATTTTTTAACAATATCAAGACCAACACCAATCCTAAAACTTGCATGACACAAAAAAAATTCCCACTATGCATGATAAAAATAATTGATGTAGTGGATTTCACCCTCCTTCCTCCATGTGGCAAAATGGAGACATTCCTTTTGTTTTGGGTTGAAAACATGAGGGATTAATCTCTAGATTAGGGGCTAGCTCCCCTTGATGCAACTTAAGACCCTGGATTTCCTACTGATAACAATGAGGGGGGATGAAAATGGAGAGAAATACTAAAATCAAAACCTAAACTAAAGCAGTGATGCACCAAAATGGTTGGTCTACTCAGCTATGACATACACTTTACACCAGAGAAAAGAAAACATACACTTCATTCAAATGATAACCTTTCATGCATCAGTGTTTCAATAGGGGATCCTATGGAGATATAGGGAGGAAAAACTACCAAAGGTGTTCTAAGACACACTATGGACAACCTGTTCACATGTGCTTATACTCTGAGCTGGACACTTCTTGCTGACCTAAAAGAGAATAACTCACAATACACTAGATATGTTTGAATAAACTTATGAAAGCATGAAAATAAAATGACTTAACATAAGATAAAACCATAGACATATGCAAAAGTGCAAGCTCAAATGGAGGTAAAAATGATTTTTCTGATTCAAGGTAAATTCCTTCAAGGCTTCACCATACAAGGTGAGATATATTTTCTCAAATGAGAAGTTATAAATATATAGATAACTAGAATAAGATAGCTGACAAATCAAGGAATGAAAACCCATGCTGAGTTAAACACTTCTATAGAGACCAAAATACCATGTTGCTATCATATTATTCTAACTATGTATGGGAAAGCCATGTTTTAGATGTCCAATTCACCACCCTTACTATCTTGGGCTTGCAAAATCATGGGATACTCCTTCTAGAAACTAATAAAGACATCCCAAGTTATTGTGGTTGGACCATGCTCTCTTCAATGCTAGGTGAAACTAGTTATGTATTAGTGGTGAAGAATGAAAACATGGGCTGTACTCCTCTATAGTTTGAAAATCAATCTATTTTATTGGTTTTTAGTATATATATTTCACCAAATGTATTAATTCTCCTTGCCAAGTCATCTATGCCACTTGTCTTGGTCTGAGTGGTCATTGATTCTATCCTTTGTCTTTAACAACAACTAGAACTATTCCTTATTTTGTCTTTTCTACTTTTTCTTTGCCTATGTTTTGTCTCCTTCCTTTGACTTCTCCTTTGCCTTGGCCTTTTATTTTCTTTCTCTTTGACTTATCAATCCTTCTTTGTCTCAATATTTTTTCTATGCTTTCCTTTAGATAAAATTTCTAAAGGAATTCCTTCAGACATTTTGACTAAATGAATTCTTTCTTTTGAATGCTTCTTTTCCCAAAGGGCACGTGCCCCTCAGGCATTTTGTCTTTGTTCTTCACTTTATCAAGGTTCCCTCCACAAGGTCACTTTATTCCTTGAAATTCCCCTTCAAAACTTTTGATTTGGTCCTACCACTGACCAAGTTACCCTCCGCAAGGGCACATACCCTTCAAACTTTTTGTAAACATCCTTCAATCCATCAAAATGCCCTTCAAAGCAAATACATTCCCTTTTGTGAATTGTTTTAGACCATTTTGGGTTCTTCAAGCACTTCTACTTATAAAAGTAGACAAGTAATGCACCTATACAAACCTGATTTGCCCTTGACAAAGAAGAATGAGGGAAACACCTCACTTTTTCATGAGAAAAGTCTAGTAGAGAAAATTTTTACACAAGGTAATAAAGGGATGATCTAGACAAAACGTGGATTGGAAGACTTTTACAAATAAAAAGGAGGGGTACCCAATTTTGGCTTGTAGGACCAAAAATTGCTCAACACACATAAGTATGAGATACATCACTATGAGATTTCATTAAGCATGTCTATTCATCCTCTATCTTAATATTTTATCCTAGGCCTTTTATTACCATGACAAATCTCTAGCTATAATAGATTATAGATATTCACATTAGGAAAATGGGATTACTATAGGTGTTTATTATGGTTGATCATTGTGATTCATGCCCTCAAATATTCTTGAGGTCATTAGGTCATCTAAAACCAAAATGAGTCACTATACTTGCAAGCCATGCTTCTTATCTCCCACCATCAACACATTGTGGATTTGTAAACTAACTTTAAGTGTTATTTATGGAATCATAAGATCCTTGTAGGTGATGGATCATGTATTAACCCTAAACTTCACCTTTCTTGATCTTCATTGGGGTCATTAAATCCATTTCATGTCTACATGAGCTCATCTCATGCTTTGATTCCATAGTTTCACTAACTACTATAAGTCACTACAAATTAGGTTAGTTTTAGTCAATTTAATAAGTGTTTACTAAGTGTTTAGGTCAATACCTTCTTGGGTTAGAAACCACTCAAAAAAATTCCCTGTTGATCAAGAAACCACTTTTCTATGTCAAGACATTGCCCTTAAGATTGGGCTATAAGATGGAAATAATTAGGCCTATCTAAACTTCAAGGCACTTCACCATGAGATGACATAGTGTATGAAAAAATAATTATTTAGAGAAGTTAAGGTAAAGTGTCTCAATTGCAACTTTCCAAACTTATGAATATGGGCCTAAGTTTGTTTGCATTTTAATGGATTTAAAATTATCACAATGATGACTCCTACTTTCTTAGACATCAATGAAAGTTTCAAATGAGTTAAAACCCCTTTCATCTCAATGCTCTTTACCTTCTTCTGATTGATCTCAAACCACTATCAAAGAATGCCTATAGGTGTTACTAACATGAGACTGTGTATGTGGAATTGGTATTCATAGCCAATATTTGATCACTTTAAAGGGCTCAGTCCTATTGTTTTCACCTTGAGAATCTACTCAAAACCTTAAAACCTTCTTGTTTCATTAGATTGACTAATTAGGGTTTAGCTCCATTTGATTGTAGGTGATAGTCACAAGGAAATTTGAATGTGCTTATGTGTAAGTCCCCTTCACTCCATCAATGATAAAACTTCAAAATAAAAACCAATAATCATGCTATAAGATATTGGAAACAATATATCATATTGCATTACCCTGGTTCTAAAGACCAAAAGAGGGAGATAAGCCTTTGTAATTGATGAAACATTGTATGTAGACTAAGTAGAGTATTCTACTAGTAGAATGAGATGTTTATGCCTATCTTATTAACACCACACATGTAAAAATGGTTATAAATAATAGGAAGAGGAAGGAAATACTTTATAATATCATGTACAACACTTGAAAAAATCAAAAAATTGGAAACAGATAAAGAAATCAAAGGCCATGGGGATGAGCAAGCAATTTGAAGTCATCAACAATCTTAGTGATTTAAAATAAAGTAATTTACACCAAACCTAAAACTATTGACATGACAAGGAAATGAATTAAGCCTACTATCAATCTTGTAAAATACATGTGGGAATCTGAAGAGACCCTCTTACATCCATTCCATGTTCCAAGTAGTTGTACTTGAACATACAACTACCTTTAAATTGCTTGAAACCACTATTATCTCTTCATTTCCATGTTGAACTTGAGTTTTTTAGTTATTAAAATACCATATGAAAATCAACTGACAACTTGTATAATATAAAATATTTTTACAATAATCCTTTCATGAAAGTTATGTACAAGTTCATTAGAAAGGCTAAAATAGTGACATAAGAGAATGTTAACACAACTGACACAAAATACTAAAGTTTAAAACATGTTAAATGACCTTTAACATGATGATGTGACCATTTTATGACCTATCAAGACCCTATATGAAGTTTGATTATATAGGGGTTGACCTAATTTAACTTTGAATAACATTTGGTCAACAAATACTAAAGAAGGTGTTCAATGGATGGAAATTCGCTAAGGAAATCAATGTTGCACAAGAGGTCTCGATCAACTACTCAATCAATGAAAAATAAATTACATTGTAGACATTAAAATATCTCCATATGAAAATAAGTTTTTAACAAGTGTCAAAACTACAAAAAAGTTGGAAATGAACACAACATCTAAAGAATTAGGATCTATATAGGCCCCTCTCACCCATCATACTTTTTTTTGGGTGGTGTGATGAAAAAATAATTATGAGTGGATTAAGCAGACTACTCAAACATATAAAAACTAACACCATAGGAAAAAAAGGTTCCTTAAGAAAGAATACTATCAATTTATCACAAAGATGTCAAAAATACGAATAAAATATATCTCAAGTAGATGGCCCTAGTGGTGATGGGGAGTCAAAAAATTAAATTACATATAAATGTCTTCAAATTTGAGCATGCACGCATGAGAGTATATTTGAATTTTAAAAAAAACATTTATGTTTTTATAGACCTAGTGTGTTAAAAAAATGATCCCAACTAACACCATAGAAAAAAAAGGCTCCTTAAAAAAAATAATACTATCAATTTATTACAAATATGTCAAAGATATTGATAAAATATTTCTCAATAAGATGGCCCTAGTGGTGATGGGGAGTCAATAAATTAAAGTAGATACAAATATATTCAAATTAGAGCATGAATACATTAGAGTAGATTGGAATCTAAAAAAAAATTCATGTTTTTGTATACTTAGTGTGATTAAAAAATTATCCCATAAAAAATAAACCCAAAAAATCACACAATGAACTCCAAAATTTCATCAATCTATATAAAATGTGATTATTAACAATAGTTTTAATCTTAAGACAAGTTAATGCACTACCAAATAAAACATTAATAGTTATGTGTGGATAAATAAGTTGAATAGTGGAGGGAGAAATAAAATTTAATCTTCATAAAGAATGTTAAGGAAGCTACCATAACTGATTTGAAATACATTTCAAATGAATATAGACTATAAATGATAATTCCTACATATGAGTAGGTGAAAATGACATAAAAGGTAATGTTTAACCCTAAAATGGATTGTCTAGGTTGGTATTATCTTGTTTACACTAAAAATATATCTAGAAATGAAATGGCACACGGGTGATAATTAGATCAATAGTAGACCAATTAAATGTTAAACTTTGATATAAGTATAAACTAAATTTATATGCCGAGTTAGTCTAGATATGAAAAGTACAACTACAATAAATATATAAATCACAAATAAGTGAAGTACATAACTTGTTCTTATGTTAATGTAGTTATGAATTTATAATAGGTTAAAAAAATGAGTAAAAGATATTCTAGAATAACCATGAGATTCTAGTTCTAATGCCTATAACTTTCTAGACAGTAATGTCAACCTAGGATAATTACATCACTGTTATTATTTATGTTCAATGCTAGTTTCATGTATTAAATATCTAATGAAGTAGGATGAGACTATTTGGATGCTTATGGGTTCTATTTTTCCTTCACTTTGGTGTATTTAGACCTAGGTCATGCATATATGTTGCTTGTGAAATGTCAAAACCCTAGCTTTCCATATTCAATGTGATATTGGATAAAAATGGGTTAGTTTGCATACGGTGTTAAGTTAACCTCAATGACCCTGAGATAAAATGATGTTTCCTTCATATCCAATACTCTTAACAGGGCTTCAAAATAATATAGTTCTTCTCTATGTGTTGGCTTGTGTGTGAATCATATAGTGTATGTAAAGTTAGTATAATAGTGATATAGATTGTAATTTGTCAAATCGAACCCTTGGGATACGCCTTTAGTAATTTAGACCTGTAGACATGTATTACCTATGATTGGTATGTAAATATGATTAAATATGGAAGTTTTTCTCAATTGAATGCTCTTTTGTCTAAATTTTAGGTATTCATAGGTGATGAATGATTGAGGGCTGATCTTGTATTTATATCAATCCCTTTAAAATAATAAATCACATTAAATGACTTAGGTTGACCATTATTATACATTTCATTTATAAATTGGATGAATTTTGGGTACTAAACACTTACGTCAAGACAAAACAATAACATCGACATTACTATCTATCCTAGATGTTAGTGTTTAAGGAGTAGGGGAATAGGTACAAGTTCAAAACATATAGAAATGGAAGATAATTATATTTTAAGTATTTTTTACAATAAAAAATACCTAGGTCATCAATGTGATACTATTTTAACTAAGATATATAGGATAAGAGGCACAAGGATAGATAATATTCTAGACTCGTGGAAGTGGGAAAGGTAGAGAACTGAGAGGAATAGAAAAGGTCAGAGTTTACCAAGAGTACAATACTAAGGTGCTATATAATCATAAAATATTGTAAAAAATTTCCCCCCTCCTGTAATCTAGTAATGAAATTTCCATTTTGAAGTAAAAGAATGTGTACCTGGGTGTGTATGCATACATTGTCTTTGCATGTGCCCAACTTTAGTGCTTTACTGGTGACTAACCTACAACCACAATAATGTTACATTATAAAATCAATGCATATAATTTAGGTTGAAAGTACTTGAAATAGATTTAAATTTAAATAAGAAGGTTTATGATTACACATGTGTATCAATATAACCACTTTGCCTATGGGTAATTTGTTTTGAAAAAGATTTATCATTGTAAGGATCTCAAAATTGAGATTATGATATATATATATATATATATATATATATATATATATATATATATATATATATATATATATATATATATATATATATATATATATATGTATGTATGTATGTATGTATGTATGTATGTATGTATGTATGTATGTGTATATATATATATATATATATATATATATATATATATATATATATATATATATATATACACACACACTTAAAGTAAAAATATCCAATGTGTGTGTGTGTGTGTGTGTGTGTGTGTGTGTGAGAGAGAGAGAGAGAGAGGAACATGAACCTAACCTAAGAGTAAAAGTGAGTTTCCACCTATAAATTTTGATTAGCTCAACCCTACAAGCCAATGCTTATTATAACCTAGGGAAGATATATGATCAATTTTAACCTAAAAACTTGGAAATACTTATTGATTTGATCACCTTAACCATACCAAATGTTGAACCAACTACTGTAATAGATTGGCTCAATAAAGTTTTGTAAAATTCTATAGGGTATTAGTATGAAAAAGGTATGTGGTATGGTAACAATCCATAAAAGAGTTTTAGAATCTGAAACTGATTTGAATTTTGTAATATCAAGCACATGTTGTATAGCATATGCACCTTAGATATGTCTCGTACTGAAATTATGTATAATAATATTACAACTGTATAGAATTATACCAAATCTATGAATTTAAATTATATAAAGGTGTGCTTTGGTCAATTTGGATAACTATGTAATTTTTTATAACATGCTTCTAAAGCATTCCCCAACTATATATGGAAAAATTTAGAAACTAATATAAGTAAAAATGTCAAAAACATGTTTCTAGAACATGCCCCCACAGAATAATGAATATCTATGGAGACCATGCTTCTAATTCATGCCCCCACTGAATCTAAGAACTATGAATGTATGAAATTCATGCCTATATGACATGCCCCCACTAA
This sequence comes from Torreya grandis, assembly GCA_037957365.1. NCBI lineage: Eukaryota > Viridiplantae > Streptophyta > Pinopsida > Cupressales > Taxaceae > Torreya > Torreya grandis. The sequence continues at coordinate 4,983,174 of JARHVA010000567.1, read as the reverse complement.
ATATGAAAACTGATATAAGTACCATATACTAGATGAGTGTGGGGAACATGCTTCTAAAGCATGCCCTCACTATAATCTAGAAATTGTGCCAACTATGGAGAATATGTCTCTATGACATGCTCCCACTAATATGCCCCCCATTTTAAGGGGAGTGAAAGATAAAAAGTGGTGGTTACCTCAACTTAAAAGGATTAAATAGCTATATACTTTATAGATGTAACCATGTACCATATAGAAGGCAACATGTCTAGGTAGATGTATCATTGAAGCACATAGAAATAATGTGATCATATATAGGCCTAAGATAAATGATAAATATCATGGCAACATCTATATATTAATAAAAATAAAACAAGTAAACATACATGAGCACTCAAAATCAACTCAAAAGGCAATGGCCCAAGGAGATCACAAACAAGGGGCATGTTCAAATGTCTCACAATCGAAGGGACATAACTTAGTCAAATATTCAAATGTCCATATAATAAAAAATGACATCCAAATTTGAATGAAATCATATATAGGCATGGGGCTGAAAGTAAAGTAGAATATCCAAATAATCAAAAAAGTAATACAAGACAGTCAAGTAAGTGTATAAAGTTAAGCATAAGCATGCCATAGTAACCCATGGATCTAATGTGTTAGGAAAATATGTCATGTCTATAGCATATCAAGTAGCCTCTATAAGAAATAATCATGGAAAATGGGCATGTGTAATTACATATGTAAGCTCAAACATGATAATATAGAGTGATCATTGAATATTTTAACCTATGTGTATCAAGATCAAAGAAGTGGATGCCCCCAATGTCCATATGACACGAGTAGAAGGAAAAACTAACATTCAAAATACGAATGTATCATGTATCTATGTATGTTTGCATCAAACTCAAGTAAAAGTGTGACACATATGTGTATGTAGGAGTAATTGAGTATTTCATCCATAAATATGGAATTAACACATGGGTGTAAGGAGCCAATAGAACATGTAAGTGTCAAAAGTGATTTTCAAGTTTTGAATGTTTTTTATTGTTTTTTGTATTTTTGGAATTTTTGACATAGGTTTAGTCAAGTAAGTCTTCATTCACAAAATGTGAAGGGCCACTTGTAAAGGATTTTAAACTTTGTTTATATAGATTTAGTATCAACATTTTAATGTTTTGTGTAATGGTTTTCTTGAAGCAAATGGTGTAGGTAAATAATTGTGTCCATCATGTTGTATGGGAATCTGTGTACCCATATGAGGAAAGTTTACACACATGTTTTTATTGTCTATCTTAGCATTCCACTAACTAGCCAAGTTTATCCTAACTTTATTTTTAAATTTCATTTATTTGTTGATATCTATATATTTGAAGATTCAACACATAGGTCGCAAGAAATAGGTCAGTGAATGTATCCATGATATATAGGATCCAAAGGATAATATATTAGTTTATTTATAGTATGTCCTGATTGTGCAAGAAAATTAGTCCCACAAGTTGTATCTCGTTTGTTTGCATAAAACCCGATATGGTGGAAATATACCCCATTAATATTAGAATTAATAGTTATATTGTCATCTTTTTTTCACTTTTAGGTATACTTATTTTCTAAAAGATAAGATGTATTCTTTATTTTTCCTATTGTAAACACATTTTATATGTGTCCTTCACTCTTATATTACTGGATTAGAATTTTTAATGTTGCACATTGATTAGTAGTGTGGCCAATGATCCAATGCTAATTAAAATATGGCACTCCTTTTATGTGAAGTAGTCTAGTATCTTATATGTGCCTTTTAGAAGGTAGATAAACCATTCTACGTTCAAGTAATAAGGATAAGATGGTAACTATAGTATCCTATTCCAATGTGATCTACAGCATGTGGGGTAAAGAATTTTTATAATATTCCAAATTATTCACATGATGTACTTGCATTTAGACCTTATAAGGTTGACTCAATTATTTTAACCAAGAGGGACATATGGAATAAAAAGCATTTACATGTTTATTTACTAATTTTGATTTTACCTTATCTAGATTGAATGTCATATTGTCTATGAGTGGGTTATCTTATATGTTCCATGACCCATAGGTTCAAATAGGGTACATGTAAAGTGATCAAGTGGATCAAAATTTAGGTTTCATATTTTATCATCTGTCATATCATAGTCTATGTCATCATCATTATAACAGTAATTCAAAACATGGTCATCTTTTTTCTCGGTATTGGGGATTCTTGTGGTTTTTATGATTCTTTTGTTAATTATTCTTCCTCCTTATACATGTCTATATGTACCTTAGATTTTAGTGTCTTATTTTTATCTAGAGAGGAAAGAACCATTGTACTCGAATCACCTATTTCATATGTATGTGTGTGTGTGTGTGTGTGTGTGTGTGTGTGTGTGTGTGTGTGTGTGTGTGTGTGTGTGTGTGTGTGTGTGTGTGTGTGTGTGTGTGTGTGTGTGTGTGTGTGTGTGTGTTCAAAAGGTATGTATTTTTTAAGTGCAAATACTATAGGGATGCCTTCATCTTTAGAATATATGATTTTTCAAAATTTTAAAGGTTCATCATAGGAAAGCGTGGATAATAAGTTCCCTCATGTATGAATTTTAACATCGATGAAGTGTACATTGGGCAATTTCCAACAAATGTATCTAAGGTCTACCTAGTTTCAAATTATAATGTAAGGATTGAGACATGATATAAAAATTAGTTGAAATTATTTTTGGTTCTACAGTCGCATCTAATGTAACTAGAGGGTATGTGAATTATCAAATCCTTTGATTTGCATAATACTATTTTGAGGGGATAGTGTTGATACCCATGGTCATTAAGATTCGTATGTTACAAATGTTTAGGCTAGATCCATTATCAAAGAGAATTCTTTTGATACCTTTACTTTTTATTATTACTTGTATGAAAAAAATCAAAATTTGAGAAATAATATGTTTGGATGGTAAATTTATTGGATCAAGGGTGATGAGCTTATTGTTTTTAAGATATTTCATAATATATGCAAAATAAGCAAGCTCAATATCACTTGTAACTTGTGTCTCATGCAATGCCTCATATAGGATATCTTTATAAGTAGTATATTTATTTAGGAGCTCAACTATTGAAATCTTAGAATGTGTATTTTTTAATTGGTCAATGATGTCATATCCCTTATATTTTATTACAAGCCTAGGTTTTGGTGGAACTTATTTTATATTAACAGGTGATAGGATGGGTTGAGCAACCTCACCTCCTTGAGTAGTAACAACATGGAGAACCTTAATCCATTTAGATGATATATGGGGTATTATTTCCTTCTTACCTTTATTACCAAAGAAGACACTCACTCTTGGTGCACTTTATATCACCCTTCATCTTTGAACTGCAATAAGGTTAAAATTATTCCAACTAGTGACACTGATGGATCAGATCCATTTCATACTTCTCAAAATAATTATCTATAAAAATCATCTTATTACATTATAGTGGAAATTGACACCAGCTTAACTAGCAATCCTATAAGAAACCTTTAGGCATAAATAATCCTCTACCCAATAACCCATCCCCTCATACCAATTTAGGGTATGTTCCTCCTACCAATCCTAATAATCCTCCTTTAAACACTAATAACCCCAATCTACTAGTTGAGACCACTTAAATTCTTACACAAATAGTTCAACAAATGGATATTATGAAAACATCTAATACTTATCAAATGATGCAAATGAAACATCACTTATTAAACATGGATAATCAACCTCATATTCTCTTACCTCAAAATAACCATAATTTTATCTCTCCACCACTTCGAGATGTCACAGTAAATATAATTCCTTGACCCCTTATGCACAATAAGATTTTAAAAAATATTCAAAATGAACCTTTATCTCCACTCACTGTCTCTATTGATATTGGAAATATCTCTTCAACTATTAAGTATGATAGGACTAAAGACCCTACATCTTTCCTTAAAGCATTTGGTAATCTTTACAAAGAGTTTATTCAAACCAATACCTTTGCCACTACCAAAATCTTAGTCAAAACATTCATAGGAGATGTATTATAATGTTATAACCAAATCCCTTAACATTCCATATGAAAACTTGAGGATTTATTCAATCCTCTAGTTAAATAATTTCAACACAATGATCTCTTTGAAAATTGTCTTAGCCATTTTATCAATGTTAAACAATTCCCTTCTGAACCAACTCATGATTTCATTAAATCATGGAAATGTTTAACTCACAAATCCAATCATAACATGACTGATGATAATTTATTTAAACTATTCATAACTACCTTAGCACCTTCCCTTAAATATAAGGGTCAAACATTTTCTCCCCAAACTCTAAACGATGCAATTGTTCAAGCTAAAAGATAAGACTTTCTTATTAAATAGTTTGATCCCAACCTTAAAACCATCAAGGGATATTTTCAAACCTCTACCAATGCCATTACTACAAATCCTCATCAAACTAAAATAGGAGTAGCCAAAGTGGATAACCCCCAAGGTTCCCATGCACCCTTAATTGTTCAATAAATGAAGCAATTATTAACTCCTTCTAAACCTTTTAGTTACACTAATAATCCACCTACATGGTATGATCCTAAAAAAAATTGTTAGTTTCCTATCAATGTTGATCATTCCCATGAAACATGTTGTGTGATTAGAAAATATGTTGTTTCTTTTATGTTAAGGGATAATTTAATCATGATGTTATGACCAAAATACATCATCATGATTATGTCAATGTCTCTAAAATAAATAAGTTACAATTCCTTCATCCTCTAAACATTCAAAAACATTTTATACTTCTAACCCACAACATTAAAGTTAAGATATATGTGTAATTAATGATTATTATGACCAATATTAGACCAATTCTCAATATGTGAATGCAGTTAAAGTCAATTGTAAACATAAACCCACCCATAAATATCTCATCACTAAGCCAAAAAAAGATCACTTGATGAACAAAAACTCAAATATACCACAACTACCACTACCATACCTTATGAAACAAATGAGGAAACACTACCTTAACTAAAACCTCAAACTACTTTTATTCATACAAAAGGCATTTTACCTCCCAAGCCTCTACCCCCCAAACCTTGTGTTGGTTCTTCATCTTCTAAATCTCATTGGAATTTATTGGAATAACTCAACTCGATGCCTTGAAAAATACCTCTCATGGAGTTAGTTCATATTTATCCATATCATCCCATATTCTTAATGTAAAAATTACAAGACATTGAAGAACCACCTTCCCTTGAGGTGGAAAAAACTCCTCAAGACCCTTCACCAATAGAAGTACATAATATTGAAACTATTTGTAATTATTCCAAACCTTCCATATAATTCCTTGAAGAAGATAAGATTAATGATGAAATTATTTTTCAAACCAAAAATCCACCTCTTTTCATTAAAATTACAATTAATGCCACCCTTCTTAAAAAATTATTAGTAGATGAAGGGTCAAGAATTAATGTCACTTCCCTTTGGTTAATTCAACAACTTGGGTATACCAAATATCACCTTAAACAAATTCATGTCACATGTTGAGGATTTGATAATACAAATTATCAAAAACCACTTGGTTATATTTATCTCCCCCTCACTATTGGACCCAAGACCATATGTACCAATATCATGGTCCTTGACTTACCACTATCCTACAATATGCTCCTAGGTCACCCATGGACACATCATATGAGGGTTATTACCTCCTTATGTAGTCAATGTATTAAATTTATCCATAATGACAAATGTTATAAACATTAATCCAATAATAATCCATGGAGTATCCAACTACCCATTCCCAAATATTAGTATCAAATTCCAACCATTCCATTAATTAATAGTGCACCTCCATTTGAATTCATTAACATGAATCCATATATATAGGTCACTCTTACTGATTTTGATGATGATAAACCAAATGAATTACAAAACACTTGCAACACTACTAAGTTACCTCCTTAAATTTCATAACGTCTTCCTCCCTCTTTTCTTCCATGTTATTATACCATACCTCTAGCTGATGATATCACCGAGATCCCTCCTCCATGTAATGTACACAAATCTTCTTACACAAAAGATGAGTTAACATGTAATAAATATGGAGTGGAAAGATTATTTTGAGATCATTTAGAAATGTTACCCTAAAAATTTAGTGATCTAGGCACATCGACTTCTTATTCTCCCTTAAATACAAACACATGCACTATTTACCACACCTATGATGAAACTATATCATGGCTCAAACTCAAATGCAAGACATGTATGCACAAAACTATCAATAAACATTAGCCAAAATACATGCCTTCAACTATGATGTCCATGTCATTCATATATCAACTAATAGTGAATTAGAATCTGAAGGTAATGTATATTTCATTAATACTCCACTTCTAGATACCCCATGGGTAGTAGAGCATATCTCACTTCTACAAAATATAGAGACTTCTAGACCATCTATACCTTCTACACTACCAAACAATCTAGTAACTTTCTTTCCTTCCCATGATCCTATAGATACAACTAAGGATGCCCACCTCATTTTAAATGAATCTCCATCAACAACACAAACTAACCTACCTAGTACCAATTTGGTTGAATTCAGTCAACCTCAACCTACAATACTACCCACACTTGAAATTACCTTAGATTCTAAATCAATAAATGTACATTAAATACATTTTGAATATGATTGCAATGTTAATAAAATCATTGATCTCAAACATGATGTGGAATACTATGGACCATTACTCACACTCCCTAGTGATTAATCCATACTTGAGTTACACCATGATAGAGAATGTCAGCTTCCTCGACAACATCATAAAGTTGGAAACTTCAAATAAAATCTCCTTATTTTAATGTCACTGCTAGAATGGATCCTAAAATAAATCCTATCTCTTCTCTTCCTCATTTTCCATATCGTTACCAAGAAATTAATGCTATGCTCACTAAAGAAACAAAAAGAATAGAATACGGTACACCATCATGTCTTAGACCCATCACTATCTCTATATAAGTCATGCCAATAAAGCATGTTAACTTTAGATTTTTCTTTGACTATTATCATGAAAAAATTTCCTAGTCATATTAATATATGCTAGGTATTTATCCTAATATCATTGTATATAACATCATCACCTAACCAGGCGTAAATCTTGTTAGATAAAAACAATGAAAAAATTCCACCATATGTCATAAATAAATTATTAAACTTTTGAATGCCAACTTTATCAAACCTGTGAACTATTCTAAATGGGTATCAAAAACTATTCCCATTCTTAAAAAATTCATGATGGTCATTTGTATATGCATTTATTTTATAAATCTTAACTTCGCATGTTCAAAAGATAATTTCTCATTACCTTCAATAGATTCTATCATAGATTCCATTACTAGATATGAAATGTTGTCACTTATGGATGATTTTTTAAGCTATAATAAAACTCACATATCCCATGAATTCCAACATGAAATAACATTTAATATGGAATGGAGAACCTATTATTATGTTTTAAAATGCCATAGACACGTATCAAAGTGTAGTGACTTACATTTTCCATGATCTTATACATAAGATAGTGGAAACCTATGTCAACAACCTCATTTCCAAATCTAAGAGTTGTAAAATGCACCTCACTAATCTAGCTATATTTTTTTATCACCTAATCAAATATAAAGTTAGACTTAACCCATATAAATGTGTATTAGAGTCACATTTGGTAGAGTTTTAGGGTTTCTAGTGTCTCTTCAAGGCATTGACATTGATCTAGCCAAATTAAACACTATAATTAACATGCCTATCCCTCACTCCATTATCGACATACACACTTACCTTGGAAATCTTAGGGAAATCCTATGATTTATCCCATAAATGGCTTACCGTATCTACTCTATCAATTCCTTTCTCAAAAAAGGTAATGCTATGGAATGGAGAAATTCATGCCATTAATCTTTTGATAATATGAAAGAATATTTTCTCCATTCTCCCACTCTTTGACCACATTCAAATGACTATTCATTAATCTTATACACCTGTTCTATCTGCATATCAATTATGGAAATGATTGCCCAAAAAGATGATACTGATAAAGATTACACTATTTAAAAATATATATACTAAAGTAGAATGTGATTGCCTTGCTATATATTTCACATCTGAAAATCTTCATCACTATATGCTTTATCAAACTACTTATGTCATTTTCCACTATGATCCTCTTCATCATTTCTTCTCTAATGTATTTATATCTAGAGATAGAATTGGCAAATGGATGGTGCTTTTTATGGAATTTGACATTCAAATTATCACACAAAAATATATCAAAGGGAAAGTCATCACTGACCAACTTGCAATGGCACCTATACCAGTTATGAATCACCTTCTACATAATCTCCCTAATGATAGCATTCTTTATATTGAAATTCTTAACCAAACTATCTCCCTTAAAGATTATTTCCATAATTTCATTGCTGATTTAGAGGTAAACAATCAAGAAGATACCAATAACATTCTTGATATTACTCAATCCAAAGTAGTTATCAAAGAGCTCCCTAAAGTTACCATTGATTTACATGAATACACCTAGACCCTCCACTTTTATGGTGTCAAATGCTTCTAAAGAGCCGGGGTAGGCTGTATTCTAACAAACCCACATGGTAATATCATCCCTATGGCATTTTGATTAACCTTTGATGTCACTAATAACATGGCCAAATATGAATCTTTAATCTTAGTCATGAAATCACCACTTGGGTGACTCATAACTTATCTTCCACGAATTCAATGGTGATTATAAATGTAAAAGAAAAAATATAATTGCATATCATAAAATAGATACCACACTTTCTAAAGATTTTATTTCTTTTACAATTTACCCAATTCTAAGAGATCAAAATTGTATAGTTGATTCTCATGCTTCTTCAACATCTCTATTTCATCCTCATCAAGTATGTAATGATTTCCAATTTTTCATTCAAATAATAAAATCACTTTATTCTATCCAACCAAATGATTCACTCATTTATCACATTGAGGCTATCACTATTCAAAAAACCCCATGGTACAAAAACATAATCCAATTCCTTAAACATCAAAGCTACCTTCAAGACATGGATTCTAATGAAAATAATAGAATATGTAAACAAGGATTTAATAATTTCTTTTAATACATCAACTGTTAATACCATAATGCATAAGGTACCCTGATCCATTGTGTGATGTAAAAAAAGGTTCATACTCTCCTCGAATAAGCACATGGGAGCATTTACAGTGATCACTATAATGGGCATGTTATAACACATAAATGATTATGTATGGGTTACTTTTTTCCTACCTTAGAGAAGGGTGCTATTGATTTTTACAAATGGTGTAATCCTTTCCAACTTCATGATGGCCTAAACCACTCACCACTGACTGAGTTCCAAATAGTGGATCCTCCTTGGTCGTTCTCTATGTGGGGATTATATCTCATTTGTAAATTACCTCGATCAAAAGATGGTGATGTTTTTATCATTACTGCTACTGAATATTTCTCCAAATGGATAGAATCCATGCCTCTTGTCGATGTCATGGGAAACATTATTTCTAAATTTATCTTTAACTAAATTATTTGTCACTTTTTATTTCCCCATACTATCATTTATGATAATGGTGTAAATTTCAAAAAAAAGGACACAAAAACATTTATGTGCTAAATTCAAATTTTCCCACAAATTTTCCACCCCTTACCATCCACAATGTAATGGCCAATCTAAATCCACTAACAAATTTTTCAACAAAATATTACAAAATACCATTAGAGAAACTTGCACCAATTGGCATCTTCCCTATATCTCACACTTTGTGCCTATCATACTAACATATGTACTACCATTTGGGAAACACCGATCTCACTATTATATGGATTGGAATCCATCTTACCATTAGATTTCAAAATCCCATCTTTAAGTATATCTTTTCATGGTATCATTCTTTATAAATAATTACATGAAACTCATCTTCATTCCTTAGATCATCTTGATGAACATTATCTGGCCACTTTTCAACATAACTATCAATATAAGGCTCACATCACCAAACAACAAAATAAAAGGTCAAAGTCTACACATTTAATGTTAGTGATTTAGTCCTCAAATTAGACTACACCCATGATAAAGAAATAAAATATGTTCAAAGATGGTGGGGACCTTATTTAGTAAAATACATTTTTGGTCTTAGTACTTATCATCTACAAACTAATAAGGGCCATTGTTTCAAATAACCTACCAATGCACAATTTTTGAAGAAATATTTTACTTAAATATCTCCCTTATTTTTCATAATTCTATATATTTTCCTACTAACACTTCTTACAAGACTTTTTTCAATGTTCTCACCTTTGTAGTGGTCTATCTTATACACAAACCTTAGTCCATTGCTTTGGTCCTTTGGTTTCTTGAATTCATGAGTTTAAATTTAATACCATGGATAGGACCCAATTTTCCTCATGAATACATTTTTCTTTCATACATTGATTTTTCATATTATTTTTTTTATCACAAGATTATTATTTTACAACAATTTTTAATTTTCTTCTTCATTTTGTGAGTTGCATTGTAAGACCATGGATAGGACTAGACATCCCTTACAAATACTATTTTTCATTTTTATTTCACCCACTTGGGTTTCTATTTTATGAGTTACATTGTAAGACCATAGATAGGAACAAGCTCTCCTTATAAAATCTATATATGCCTTTAAACATTTCTACCAAACTAAGTGTTCTTTTTAATTTTAAGAAATGATTAAAATTTTATGATTTCATATCTTCAGCCTTGGTTTTTTTTTATAGATAAAACTTACACAAAAACTATGTTAGTATGTTTCCCTATACTTACATACACTCTTATGATAAGGAATCATACTTACCTGTCATTGTACCCCTTTTCACATTTTTACAATTTTTTTAATTTGAATTAATTTAAGTTGTCTCATGTTCATTTCCCCTTGATTTCCCTTCCTTTAATACCACTTTAGATAAAACAAGATCGAATTCAAGGTAGAGATTTTATTACACATGAATAAATAAGACTCTTAGACACCATGTTCTCTAAGTCCTCTTTCTTAGAAACCCATCCAAAGTATTCAAATGATAATCATTTTTATCATACATGCTTGGTTATATGAATCTATATGGAGGAGATATAAAAAAAATACATCAAAATTTAAAATCCAAATCATTTAAACAAAAGGCAATGATCAAAATTCAATGTAAAAATAAGAAAGTCAACATCACACCAATAGACATGATTCATAGAACATATAATGGAAGATCAAACTCTATATCTAGCCTCATAATAGAGTCGAGGTTCATTAGTGTGTGGTAGGCTAGTAGAATGGGATAAGAGAATTTAATAATCTATAGTTCTACCTACTTTCTCATGTAAGTACCCAATGTTCACATTAGACTGATGGCTCTGTAAGGTGTATAGAGAAATGAGGAACACATTATGGGAAGGTAGGTCCATTTTAATTTTCATGTAGCATTCATGGGATGATATTAGTACTTCATCTAATAACCTAAAATTTGTGTGGTTAAGAGAAGTTCTTTATAGTCCTTATTGTCAAAAGTACTCTCATTTTTAAAATCTTAATTTCAGTGTCTTGACTTAGATAAAGATTTTATCTATATTTATTTTTCCTACATTTAACCCACCACCCATTCATCTCCCCCTTGGTAATAAATTTCAATCTAAAAATATTTCAACACTTCTATATTTCTTTTTCTTCAAATATTAAAACATGTTAGCACTATGTTGCTTTGTTTTATCTATATTTAGAAAAAAACAATATGATTGAGTGATTATGGATTATTTTATTTGGAAGAAGTTTCATCTTTATTTTTATCTTTCATATATTTCTTATTAATTCATGAAAGAACTATAGCTCTATTTTAGGTTGTGTTTTTACGTATATTATTTTGTATGCACAAATTGCAAATATCTATTATTTACTTGAAATTGGTATCAGATCATTTGAATTTGTCCATGAAATATTTCCAAAGATTGTTTATCAAATAAATTTTTTGACAGAGAATAATTTATTTTTGTTGAAGTAATAGTTTTCAAAAATAATGATGGGTGTCAGTAGCATTAGTCTTACTTAACACAAAATTTTGTAATTAGATGGAAATAAATATGATTGTTTGATAACTAATATGAAGACTCAATGTTGTACCCAAGACATATAAGAATTGGTGTAGAATGGTTTCCTATAACCCATAAAACAAATGACTTTATATGTCAAAACACAAAGCATAGAGGAATCTTCTCAAGGAGTATAGGAAGAAGAATGCAAAGGCAATGTTTTTTTATCCAGCAAATAATGGAAGAGTCAAATTTCTTGAGAGTTTAAAAAACAAAAAAATCCATGCAAACATGGGACAAATCAGATAATTCATATCAATGAACCTATAAAGTCAAACTATTAAGATTACAAATACTTCAAAAAGATTTTGAAAATATTCAAATGATAATTTTTGCGTCCATAAATGAATTCTTTACTCATGCACTGATCAAAGTGATTTAAATAAATACTCATGGAGACACATTAGATGATAATAAAATTGTATAAAGTATTTTGAGGATTTTTCCTATTAAATTTTATCCAATTATTATAGCTACTGAATAATATAAATATTTATCATAAGTTTCAATTCATGAGCTTATGGTGTATTCAAAATATCATGAGAAAAGGTTGAATATATTATCCAATTCCCATATATAAAATTCATTGAAAGATAGAAATAGAAGAGGCACAAAATGGGGAACAACTAGTTACATAGATGGAAGAGGATTTTCTTAAGGCAAGACTTACAACCATGATGGAGGAGATAGATTTGGAAACTCTTGTGAAGAGAGAACAAACTCAAACTTATTTACATGGAGCTAGAGGTGGTATCCATAGTCATAATCATGATTCCTACACACAAGGTCAAAGGTATGATAAAACTTAAATCCAATGCCATTACTATAATAAATTTAGACATTATCAAGAAGAATGTAGAAAGAAGTAATTTGACATGAATACATAAAATGAAAGCTTTTCAAGTGAATATAACCGTGAAAATGAAAATAATGATTTAATATTCATTACATGTAGTGTTGTAAAACAAAGTTCAAAATAAGCATGGTTTTTAGATATTAGTTGCAGTAATCACATGAGGAAAATAAGGACATGTTTTCAAACATAGATGAATATATGAACTCATAAATGAAATTGGGGGATGATAGAAAGGTAGTAGTAATTTTTAAAGGGATCATAAACATTATAAAAGTGTAATATCTTCATCATCTTAAATGTAATTTAATTATCATTGGGTAACTGGTAGAAAGGGGATTTAAATTTTATTTGAGAATGATGCAGGAGTTATTCTAGATAGAAGTGTAATGTTGATTGCAAAGGTCCAAATGACACAAATTAAAATGTTTCCCTTCAGTTTTCAAAGTGAGTTCTCTATAACATTTAAAGTTATCATAAAATATTAGTCATGGTTGTGGAATTTGAAGTTTGTCCATCTAAGTTTTAGAGGCCTAAACTTGTTGAATTAAAATAATATGGTTAATGGATTGCCTTTGATTAATTAGCCCAAAAAGAAATTGTGAATGTTATATTCTTTGTAAATAGCACAAAGATTCATTTTTTGTTGGTAAGTCATATAGAGATAGAACTCCATTAGAGATTGTGAATTATGATTTATATGGGCCTATGAAGACACATTTAGTGGGTATAATGTTTTACTTAATGACTTTTATAGATGATTATACTATAAAAACCTTGGTATATTTTCTGAAACATAAATTTAAATCCTTTGGAATATTTTTTTAGTTTAAATATTTTGTTGAGAAGTAAAGTTGACACTACATAAAGGTACTAAGAATAGAAAATGGTGGTGAATATGTGTTCAATTATTTTCTATTTTTTTACAAAAAATGGGATCCAGAAATAATTCACTACCAAGTATACACCACATTATAGTGACATTATAGAAAGGAAGAAAAAAATAATGGATATAGAAAGAAGTATTCAACAAGGTCCTAGTCTAGTGTCACATCTATCTCATTTTTTACTTCACATGGAGAACTTCACTAACACCATCGAGATATCACTCTGGTGACAATTTTGGATTAAATGAAACTCCAATGAAGACAAGGAGCTTGAGGGAAATATATTAGGTAACTCAAGGTAATCAACATAATAATTTGATTTTAGATTTTTCATTATTTTATGTTGTTGGTCTTGTATGCTTTAAAGAGGAAATTGGGAATGAGAAGTGGTAAAAATTCATGGATAATGAAATTGATGAAATAGAGAAAAATCATTTTTAGCAATTAGTGAATCTTCCAGAAGGAAAAGATACAATTGGTGCAAAGTGGGTCTATAAGAAAAGATTTAATGTTTAAAGAAATAGTGTGAATTATAAAATAATTTTAGTTTCAAAAGGGTTTTCATAATATTTTAGAATCATTTATAATGAGACATTTGATCTTGTAGCTAGAATGCATATAGTGAGATCAGTGTTAGTAATGGTAGCTCAATATAATTGGAAATTTTATCAAATGGATGTCAAAATAATTTTTCCAAAATGGATATTGGAGGAATAATTATATGTGTGACAACCACTAGGTTATTATAATATGGGTCATGAACAAAAAGTTACAAATTAAAGAAAGCTTTGTATGGTCTCAGGAAAACTCCAAGAGCTTGGTACACTCACATCAACTCATATCTATTGAACAATGGCTTTAGAAAATGGAGTAGTGAACTGACCCTTTACATCAAGATGAATGAAAAATGTGAGATCTTAATTATTTTCTTATAATTTGATGATTTGATATTTATATAAAAATTATAAGTTGAATTCTTCAAACTAGTAATGAAGAATGTGTTTTAGAAAATAGTTTTGGGATTAATGAAATGTTTTCTTAGAATTGAAGTAAGCCAGATAAAATATGGATTTTTCATAATTCAAACAAATTATACAAATTATATTTATAAAAAATTGATATGTTGAATTGCAAACCATCGACTACACATGTGGCAATAGGATTGAAACTAAGAAAAGAAGATAAGTGCACAAATATAAATACAATGTTGTACAAGAGGGTAGTGGGAGGCTTGATGTATTTAATAGATACTAGGTATAAAATTATGTATGATTTGAGTCTAAATTCAATTTTCATAGTGTAACTCAAATATTTTGTGCAAATGGATTGATTTACACAAACTTATCACTATCCTACAAAACATTTCAGCACAACTCTAATTTGGAGCTAATTAAATAAAAATACAATTCAAACAAAAATATTATGCATGCATCTTCAACAATTTTATGATCCAAACATGATTCATATAAAAATAATACTAATATTAAATATCATTATATTTGGTGTTGGATTGCTATAATAGACTCAGATTTTTCGTTTGACTTATATACTTGATGGCTTGATCAAATGAACAATTTGGCATCATAGGTTTGATCATATATTGGACATGGATTTTTATCTCATTCCTTATTTGTTTTAAATGGAAGGATATGGTGGGTTCAAATAGAGAGAATGGAGGGATATATTATGGAATATAAAGTTTTATAAAATTGTCTAGAGAGTTGGATAGAATTCTAAGGAATTTGAAATTCCATAGAATTCTCTAGAGAGAGAATTCACTAGAGATGATTCCATTAGGGAATATAATGATTATTAGTGGAATATTATAATAAGTGTTAGGTGAGGAGTAGGGAGTAGTATTGTAGTAAAGCCTAGGGATAGGTGTGATTTTGTGAATTTAAAATTCACAAGTGGGTATAAGAGGGATTTAGGTGATAAATAGGATGTTAATAATAAATAATCATAAAATTAATATTAGATGGGAAATATGAAGGTTATTATAGGATAAGGAATATATTTAAAGGGTAATAAATTATTTAGTAAGGTGGAATAGGCAATATTAGATGAAATTAATGTCAACTATGCGCTGAGCAAATTTAGGTACATATATTTTTCCCCTCTTTGAAAGGGTATTCTAAGTAGGTTAAATAGAAGGTGTAGTGATAATTCAAAGAAGAAAGACACTCATGGATGAATTTTAGTAAATAATATTAGTGGATATGATATGGATGAATGTTATTAAATGATATTAACGGATATCATACCCCTTGATAATACATGCGAAGAAGAATGAGATGAATGGCCACTCGAAAGAGGAAACAATGGGTGGGATGTTTGAATAGATAATGGGTTGGGATGATATATGTGGGACTAATGACAAATAATATGAAATTGAAATGAGTAGTAAGATATAAATTGATGATGCCCCTAGCAAATACATATATACATAGAGTGGAAATGGCTATGTCATGGTTGTCAAAACATCCCAAGGGGAATAAACCATAAGATGATGATGATAAGACAAAAGTCTGAAATGTTTTGACATATTCCAAGTAAGGAAACATGTCGAGGAGAGCTACAGATGAAGATGATAAAGGCCACGATCTTTGGATGTATCATAAGCAAGGATGCATGTTGGAACATCATTACCCCAAAATAAGAAAATGAATTGATAAGATTAATGATAAGTGTATCTCAAAGCTAAATTTGAGTGATATGAAGAAAAATATGGGAGAGAAGAAATTATATGATCGAGTGATTAAAAGATGAATGGGAAGAATTTTACTATAATGCATTAAACCAATGAACCATAGTGTGATTAATAGTGGTGATCCCCCTAACAAAGACACATGTAAGAGAATAAGAATTGATAATAAATTTATGATCCTAGACATGGCCCAATCAAATGAAGAAACCATAAACTTTAAATGATGAATTAACCAATCACTAATAATGGATGATTGATGGAAGAAAAGATGGATTTTATGACTCATCAAACCCAATCGATATGTACAAATGTATAAATGGGAATTTTTGGGAGATAATTATAGGAATGGTGATTTATCAATAGATTGATTGATTAATGATTGATATTATAGCTCAAGAATTTAATTGATGCAAGACTTGGGGATGATGAAAGACTAGAGAGATGTGATGATGAATGATAGGGAGAGAGGAGAGAGTGGCCTAGATGACCTTAGACACATTATGTGACTAATAATTTATTACATAGTCTAAAGAGACCTCAAGCTAATGTATTTTAGACTATATTATAGGATGACAATGATGGGTTAGAATATTAGGATGGTGATGACTAGATCTTAGACATGTTAGTTGTTAGATAGATGATATGACTAGGAGAAGTGATTGGATATGAGATTTTAGATGTTATGTGATTGGGTAAAAAAGTTTAATATATTATTGATTAGTGGATATAGACTTGTGCTTATATGATTAGATAATTATATGATTAAATAGATGATAGAGGATAATAAAAATGATGAGTTTGGTCGATTATCAAACCATCATTGTTGTAATAGGTACCATCATAGTTTATGCAATATGATGTAAATATATTACTATGAAGTATGCCCCATGATATAAGTTTGACCAATATGACATTGTGCCAAAGTTCATAATTTTAAAAGGGGCAAATAATGAACTATGCATAGGGCATCCAAAAGCATGATTATAAATTTTTTTTTTTAATTCATCATAACATCCTCATTCATTATACCCTTGATGCAACAGACATGATGCAAAAATAATTAAAATACTAATAGGATAGTTTAAACATATACAATAGAGCATGCATATGACAATATATGCACAAATCATACAAATAATATACACAAATATATACATAGAGATGCATTATGATTAGTGTCTTGACTATTACCTTGATGAGAGTTGATAGGATGAGTGATCAGGTGATACTTTAGAAAAATTTGATCATGATTACCATGATGTGATTTTATATTTAAGGATAAGAACTTGGACAAGATATGTACCTAGATTAGACTAAGGACTATGATTAGGATAAGGATGTGGAAGACATAAGATAAGATTACTAGGATGTTAAGATAAGGTAAGATGACTAAGTTAGAATACATGATGATAATAATATTTAGTACATATGAAAAAACAACATAGGATAAGATGACTAGATGATTTTATGATTTTTAGGGTTTTTATAATATTTCAATTTTTTGGGGTTTTTGAGAATATGTATGTACACTATACAAATGGGGTTAATAGCAAAGTGAATACCCAACCTAGAAACTAGGATAAGGATAGATTGAATAATGGATGGATGACAAAATGATGAGGGTAATGCTAAAAATGAGATGAAAACAAAGGAATAATGGATAAGGAATCACCATGGGGATGGAACTTTGTTTCATCCCCATGGATATAAACATAGTACCCTAGTTCCAAAATAATAACATTAAACAATTTCTCTCATTTAGGAAAAATATATTAAACCCATATTAAATAATCATTTTTATTCTAAAATTATAAGTCTTCAACCCATTAAAAAATGACAATATTAAGTTCAATCAACTTGATTCTAAAATGGGTGTGGTCTAAATGTGTAAAATGGAAGCTTCTCTTTTCTTCCTTCTGAGCTCGAATCTACCTTTTACTTTGAGTGATTCTACTATGCATTTTTTCATCTTACTTTTCTTGTTTTTGCATTATCAACTAACTCTTAATATCTTACGAGTTCCCCATCATTCAACTTGAACTCCTCATTTCCATCACATTCTTTTGTCATTAATCTTATAGTTAAGAATCCCTATATTTATCATGGAATCAATATGAATACTCATCATTCCAAATGGCGATGTCAAATTTTATTATCATTGCAAAAAATAAAAATAACTCTAATTCCTTTCTACTTTTTTACTTTGTGTCCTCTCAATTAAACATAACCAAAATTCCAAAGTTAATTTTTTATTTATTTGTTTTTATTTGGTGTGTTTTTAACCTTTTTTTTCCTCCTTAATAAATCCAAAAGATGCATAATGTGACCAACTAAAACATGATCCATAAAAAATCAAACAATACCAGTGTCACTCATACCTTCACAAACTAAAATGCAGTCAAGATTATCAAAGCAAAATTTAGTTCTTATAAGTATTTTAATGACATGAAGACAACCAACACAAATATAAAGCTAATCAAATAATTAAATTTTCATAATATGTAAATCACAACAAGTGATGTACCTAGTCAATGAAAATAATACTCATCTATTATCAAAACAACCAATGCAAACATTCATTTCACTCAAGCAACTATAATGTGGTATGTGCAAATTCAATGTAATTCTCTCAACCCTTAATGTTGGTATCTACATCCCCTCCCCCCCCCATTCTATTCGTATACTCTCATTTTATATTGCTTGTGTGGATGTAACAGTCCGAACATCACCTCAATAAAACAAATGGGTAGTTAATCCATGAATATAACAATAATCAATATATAATCATCAATAAAATGTAGTAATGTAAATCATCTAGAAATGAAATTATAGACAATCATGATCATAAAGCATAGTAGTAACATATTTAACTATTATCTAACCTAATAAATGATCATAAAACAACAATATGAATATCAACCATGCAATTCATACATATTTAGATCAAACATAAAAGTAAGAATTACAAATCATTAGTTTCATAATCCCCTACTAATACTTAAGTAGTCTTATAGACCATAACTAGATGTGATGAAATCTATATCCAACATTATTTATATCTCATGAGATTTAATGCATAAGAAAAATTCATTTTCAATGAATAGAAATTAATCTTCAATTTATATATAAATATGCAACACTTTCAATACCAATTTTTCATAACATTACCTTTTTTTGGAAGATAAGAATGACTTGTCACAAAGTATTCTAAAATTGTATCTATAGTACGACTAGGAGTATTCATTCATTTCTGATAAACTATTATAGCACAGTTAGCATGAAATAATTAATTGTAGTATAGGTGTTTTTTCATTTATTTTTAATTAATTTATTCCTTGCATGTTTTTCATGAACTTAATCTATTTGTTTTATCTTCTCCTCAATATTATATATTAAAAGAATGTAGTGTGTCATTCATTATTGAATTATAAAATAAGAATAATATTTGGAAGAAGTCACATCTTTATTTTTATTTTTATCTTTCATATATTTCTTATTAATTCATGAAAGAACTATATCTTTATTTTATATTGTGTTTTTATATATATTATTTTGTATGCAGAAATTGCACATATCTATTACTTACATGAAATTGGTATCAAATCATTTGAAGTTGTTCATGAAATATTTCCAAAGATTGTTTATGAAATAAAAAAATTCATAGAGAATAATCTATTTTAGTGAGTAGCATTAGTCTTACTCAACCCAAAATTTTGTAATTCAATGGAAATAAATATGACTGTTTGATCATTAATGTGAAGACTTAATTTTATTCCCAAGACTTATAGGACTTGGTGTAGAATTGTTTCCTATAACCCACAAAAAAAATAACTTTACATGTCACAACACAAACATAGAGGGATCTTCTCAAGGAAAATAGGAAGAGAGATGCGAAAGCAATGTTTTTTTATCTAGCAAGCAATGAAAGAGTCAAATTTCCTAAGAGTTTAAAAAACAAAAAATTCCATGCAAACATGGGATAATTTAAAAAATTCATATGAATGAACCTACAAAGTCAAAATATTAAGATTACAAATACTTTGAACTTATTTTGAAAATATTCAAATGATAAACATTGAGTTCATAAATGAATTCTTTACTCATGCACTAAACATAGTGAATAAAATAAATACTCATGGAGACTTATTAGATGATAATAAAATTGTATAAATTATTTTGAAGATTCTTCCTATCAAATTTTATCCATTTGTTATAACTATTGAATAATTTAAAGATTTATCCCAAGTTTCAATTTACGAGCTTATGGGGTACTTAAAATATCATGAGAAAAGGTTGAATATATTATCAAATTCCCCTGTGTAAACTTCATTTAAAGATAATAGTAGGAGAGTCACAAAACGGGGAATAACCAGTTACATATGTGGAAGAGGATTTTCATGCTGCAAGACTAACGACCATGATGGAGGAGTTATATTTGGAAACTCTTGTAAAGAGAGAAAAAACTCAAACTTATTTACAAGTAGCCAGAAGTGGTATCCATAGTCATAATCATTATTCCTACACATAAGGTCAAAGGTATGTCAAAACTTAAATTCAATGCCATTACTGTAATAAATTAAGACATTACGAAAATAAATGTAGAAAGAAGCAATTTGATATGAATATAAAAAATTAAAAATTTTCAAGTGAAAATAACCATGAAAATGAAAATAATTAGTAAATGTTCATTACATGTAGTTTTATACAACAAAGTTCAAAATAAGTGTGGTTTTTAGATATTAGTTGCAGTAATCACATGAGGGAAATAAGGACATGTTTGCAAACATAGATGAATATATGCACTCATAAATGAAATTGGGGGATGATATAAAGGTATTTGTAATGGGTAAAGGGAGAATAAACATTCTATAAGTTTATTATGTTCCTAATCTTAAATGTAATTTAATTATCATTGGGTAGCCGGTACAAAGGGGATTTAAATTTTATTTTGAGAATGATGCAGGAGTGATTCTAGATAGAAGTGTAATGTTGATTACAAAGGTCCAAATGACACAAATTAATATGTTTCCCTTAAGTTTGAAAAGTGATTTCTCTATAACATTTAAAGTTGTCATAAAATATCAATCATGGTTATGGAATTTTAAGCTTGTCCATCCAAGTTTTAGTGGCCTAAATTTGTTGCATAAAAATAATATCGTTAATGGATTTCCTTTGATTAATTATTCCAAAAATAAATTGTGAATGTTATATTCTTGGTAAGCAACACAAAGAATCATTTTATGTTGGCAATTCATATAGAGAAATGACTCCATTAGAGATTGTTCATTATGATTTATATGGGCCTATGAATAAACATTCAGTGCGTATAATTTTTTACTTCATGACTTTTATAGATGATTATGTTATGAAAACCTTAGTATATTTTCTGAAACATAAATTTAAATCCTTTGGAATATTTTAGTAGTTTAAATATTTTTTTGAAAATTAAAGTGGACACTACATTAAGGTACTAGGAATAGAAAAAGGTGGTGAATATGTGTCCAATTATTTTCTAATTTTTTGCAAAAAAATGGGATCAAGAAATAATTCACTACTAAGTATACACCATAGTATAATGACATTACAGAAAGGAAGATTAAAAAAAATCATGGATATGGTACTAAGTATTCAACAAGGTCCTACTCTAGGGTCACATCTATCCAATTTTTTTTATTTCACATGGAGAACTTCACCAACACTACCTAGATATCACTCTAGCAAAAAATTTGGATTAGATGAGTTTAGTGTGTATAATTTTTTACTTCATGACTTTTATAGATGATTATATTATGAAAACCTTAGTATATTTTTTGAAACATAAATTTAAATCCTTTGGAATATTTCAGTAGTTTAAATATTTTATTGAGAATTAAAGTGGACACTACATAAAGGTACTAAGAATAGAAAAAGGTGGTGAATATGTGTCCAATTATTTTCTATTTTTTTGTAAAAAATGAGATCAAGAAATAATTCACTGCCAAGTATACACCATAGTATAATCACATTACAAAAAAGAAGAACAAAAAAAACATGGATATGGTAATAAGTATTCAACAAGGTCCTACTATAGGGTCACATCTATCCAATTTTTCACTTCACATGGATAACTTCACCAACACTGTATAAATATCACTCCAGTGAAAATTTTGGATTAGATGAGAATCTAAAGAAGATAAGGAACTTGAGGGAAATATATTAGGTAACTCAAGGTAATCAATATGATAATTTGATTTTATATTTTTAACTTTTTTATGTTGTTGGTCTTGTATTCTTTGAAAAGGAAATTATAAATGAGAAGTGGTAAAAATCCATGGATAATGAAATTGAGGCAATAGAAAAAAACCATATTTGGCAATTAGTGAATCATCTAGAAGGAAAATATACAATTGGTGTAAAGTGGGTCTATAAGAAAAATATTTAATGCTGAAGGAAATAATGTGAATCCTAAAATAATTTTAGTTTTGAGAATTTTCATGAAAGTATGGAATTGATTATAATGAGACATTTGATCTTTTATCTAGAATGCATATAGTGAGATCAATGTTAGTAATGGCAGCTCAATATAAATTGAAATTTTATCAAATGGATGTCAAAATGAATTTTCTAAATGGGATATTGGAGGAAGAAGTATATGTACAAAAACCATTAGGTTATTATATTATTGGTCATGAACAAAAAGTTTAAAAATTAAAGAAAGCTTTGTATGGTCTCAAGAAAACTCCAAGATCTTGGTACACTCACATCAATTCATATCTCTTGAACAATGGATTTAGAAAATGTAGAAGTGAACTAACCCTTTAAATCAAGATGAATGATCCATGTGAGATCTTAACTATTTTCTTATAATTTAATGATTTGATATTTACAGAAAAATTATAAGTTGAATTCTTCAAACTAGCAATGAAGAAAGAATTTTAGATGGTAGACTTCAGTTTAATGAAATGTTTTCTTGGAATTTAAGTAAGCCAAATAAAATATGGATTTTTCATTTATCAAAAAAAATATTTAAATGATGCTTTGAAAAAAAAACAAGATGTTGAATTTCAAACAATCAACTACACATGTGGCAACAGGATTGAAACTGAGAAAAGAAGATAAGGGAACAAATAAAGATCCAATGTTGTACAAGAGGTTAATGGTAAGCTTGACATATTTAATAGCTACTAGGAATAACATTATGTATGAAATGAGTCTAACTTCAAGGTTCATGGTGTAATTCAAATATTTTTTGAAAATGGATTGATTTATATAAACTTATCACTATCCTACACAAAATTTCAGCACACCTCTAATTTGGAGCTTATATATTAAAAATATAATTCAAGAAAAAATATTATCCCTTCATCTTCACCAATTTTATGATCCAAACATGATTAAGACAAAAATAATACTAAGATTAAATATTATTATATTTAGTGTTGGATTGCTATAATAGACTCAAATATTTTGTTCAACTTATAGACTTGATGGCTTGATTAAAAAATTAGTTTGGCATGATAGATTTGATCATAGATTGGACATATATTTTTATCATATTCCTTATGTATTTCAAATGGAAAGAGATGGTGGGTTTAAATAGAGACAAGGGAGGGATATTTTATGCAATTTAAAATTCCATGGAATTGTCTAGAGAGGGAACTCTCTAGAGAGTTGGAGGGAATTCTATGGAATTAAAAATTCCTTACAATTCTTTAGAGAGAATTATCTCGAGAAGATTATATTAGGTAATTTAATGATGATTATGGGAATATTAGAAGAAGGGTTAGGTGAGGAGTAGGGAGTAGGCTTGTATTAAAACCTAGGGATAGGTTTGATTTTGTGAATTTAAAATTCAGTAGTGGGTACAAGCAGGATTTAGGTGATAAATGAGATGTTAATAATAAATAATTAGAGAATTAATATTGGATGGTAAATATGAGTGTTAGTATAGGATAAATAACATATCAAAAGGGGAATAGATTATTTAGTAAGATGGAATAGGCAATGTTATATGAAATTACTTTCAACTATGAGTTGAGAAAATTTAGGTGCATACATTTTTCCCCTCTTTGAAAGGGTATTACGATTGGATGAAGTGGAAAGAATAATGGTATTTCAAAGAATAAAGACACTCACAGATGAATTTTAGTAAATAATATTAGTGGATATGATATGTATGAATGTTAGTAAATGATATTATTGGATATGATACCCCTCGATAAGACATGCAAAGAAGAATGAGATGAATGGCCACTCAAAATAGAAAATAATGGGTGGGATGTGTGAAGAGATAAGGGATTAGGATGATAGATATGGTACTGATGATGAAGAAGATGAAATTGAAATAAGCAGTGAGCTACAAATTGATGATGCTTCTAACAAATACATATGCACATGGAATGGAAATGACTGTGTCATGGTTATTGACACATCTTAAGGGGAAATCAACCATGACATGATGATGATAAGACAAAAGTCTAAAATATTTTGACATATTCTAGGCAAGGACACATGCCAGGTAGAGCTACAGACCAAGATGATAAAGGTCATAAGCTTTTGATGTTTCACAAATAAGGATGCATGTTGGGACATTATTAGGCCAATATAAGATAATGACTTGATAATATTAATGATAAGTGTATCTCAAAACTAAATGAAAGTGATATGATGAAAAATATGAGAAAGAATAAATTATATGATTGAGTGACTAAAAGATGAATGGGAAGAATTTTACTATGATGTATCAAACTAATGAACCATAATGTGATCAATAGTGGTGATCCCCCTAGCAAGGTCACATGTAAGGAAATAAGAGATGGTAATAAAGTTACGATCCTGGTCATGCCCCAATTGAAGGAGGAAACCATAAAATTTAAATGATGAATTAACCAGTCAATGACAATGGATGACTGATGGAAGAAAAGATGGATGTTATGATTTGTTGAGCCCAATCAACATGTGCAAGAAATTAAATCAGAATATTGGTGAGATGATTCTAGGGATGGTGATTTATCAATAGATTGATTGATTAATTATTCATATTATAGCTCAAGGATTTAATTGATGCAAGACTTGGGGATGATGAAGGACTAGAGAGATGTGATGATGAATGATGGGGAAAGATGAGAGAGTGGTTAAGCTAAACTTAGACATGTTATATGAATAATCATTTATTATATAGTCTAAAAATATCTCAAGCTTATATATTTTAGACAAGATTAGAGGATGAGGATGATGGATTAGAATATCACAGTGATGATGAAGAGATTTTAGATATGTTGGTTGTTAGATAGAGGATGTGACTAGGAGAAGTGATTGGATATGAGATGTTAGATGTTATGTGATTTGGTTAGATAGGTTAATATATTATTGATTAGTGGATATAGACTTGTGATTATATTATTAGATAATTATATTATCAAATAAGTGGTAGAGGATAGGAGAAATGACAAGTATGATCAATTGTCAAACCATCATTATTGTAACAGGTATCATCATAGTCTAAGTAATCCAATGTAAATATAGTACAAGGAAGTATGCCCCATGATATAAGTATGACCAATATGACATTGTGCCAAATTTCATTATGATAAAAGTGGTAAACAATGAACTATGCATAGGGCATCCAAAAACATGATTATAACTTTTTTTTGGCTCCATCATAGCATCCTCATTCATTGTACCCTTGATGAAAGAGACGTGATGCAAAAATAATTAAAAGAATAATAAAATAATATAAACATATACAATATAACACACATATGTAAATTTATACACAAATCATACAAATAACATACACAAATATATACGTAGAAATGTGTTGTGATTAGTATCTTGTCTGTTATCTTGATGAGAGTTGATAGGATGAGTAATCAAGGGATTCTTTGGAAAAATTAAATCATGATTATCATTATGTGACTTTATATTTAAGGATATGAACTTAGATAAGATATGGACTTGGATTAGAATAGGTAATATGATTAGGATAAGGATGTGTAAGACATAAGATAAGATGACTAGGATGTTGAGATAAGGTAAAATGACAAGATCATAAGAAGACTAGGTTAGAATACACGATGATAATAATATTTAGGACATATGACAAGACAACATAGGATAATATGACTAGATGATTTTTAGGTTTTTTAGAATATTTCAATTTTTTAGGGTTTTTGAGAATATCTACATACACTATACAAATGGGGTTACTATAAAATGGAGTACCCAACCTATCAAATATGATAAGGGTAAATTTAATAATATATGGGATGAAAAAATAATGAGGGTGATGCTAAAAATGAGATGAAAACAAAGGAATAATGGACTAGGAATCATAATTGACCACATCATGAAGGAACCAAACATCTAGTTCCTTGAGTATCCATTAGAGGATATGCTAAGATGATTCAAGAACATTTATCAAGACATCTTCTATGTATTTTATAAAGGTAAGGACTATTAGAATAGATGGAAATAATCAAATACAAGATATGATGGTGTATGATGGGTATGGAATAATATACATAGGTATATTACATGAATGGAATCAAGGGGCATTATGTGAATGAAATGGATTTTCCCCCAAGTGTTGAGGTACAATGTGGATAGTAAACTATTTTACCATGACACCAAAAAATGGTTTTCATCATGTTACTTTATCAAGGTGACAAAAGACTAGTTTTCACCATTGTATGAATGATTTTTTTTGTTTTGTTTTTCACTTTTTTTACTTTTAGCATCTTGATTTATTATATATGGGTTCAAGATGTAGGAATGTTGACACTTTAGTGATTTTCAATCAATACTTATTCTAAAGAGATGTGATGATAAGATCATGTTTTCATGATTGGATGTACTAATTCCCTTGTGATCTTTGTTTACTCTTTATTTAGACCCCTTCAAACATCTAGACCTCTTCATCACCGTATGATAGACAATGTTGCTTGGGTTTATAGGGTGTGGAATGGATGGATTTAGGGTTTTGATTTGATGGTGATGTATAAGACTCGATTGGATGATAAGATAATGATAAGAAGGTGTGATGGGTGTTTGAATATTAGTATTAGTAGTCACACACACCATTAGACATATTGGACATTATTTATTTGATTGGTGCCATATGACAAAAGACTACAAAATATCCAAGACACTTTGACTTTTTGGTTTATCTTTAATCTAATTATTTGAAAGATTATTGACCATATTGATATTGTTTTTATTTTTAGACTTGATTATATCTTGATTTCCTATTGGTGCCTAACTTTAGGCTTCAGTAGAGGATATTGTTCTTTGACTTAATCAATTATGATTATTTTGACTTTCATGGTCCCCTAATGCTTCAATCAAAGGTTTCACTAGGGCAAGACACTTTCTGATTAGGTTGATGATTTGAATTTTATTGATTTTGAATTGGTATATCAAACGTGATTTGATCATCATGAATAATTTTTTTAATTTGATATTGGACCTTTGTATTTCTAGCACAAGTTATATTACTCAGTAAAGAGTCCAATGATGTATGTACCTTTTCATCCTTATGGAGGGAGGTGATTAAATGATCATTTATGGGAAGAAAAGTATCTATTATGGATGAAGGTGGGGGAGGTGGTATGATGATGTCAATGAGTGGTGATGGGGTAGCATGGTCCTCATAGGTGTTCTTAGGAGACCCAATTTTGACATCAGAGACAATATCCTCAAGATTAACAATAAGATCATTAAGATTAGTTGTAGAAAAGATATTTGAGGTAGGATCATATTCAATTTTATAATATTTAATAGATAAATCTTATAATAACTCTATTATGACTTCATCATCTTGATAGGGATCAAAACATATGCCTTATCATTGGTTGACATCTAGATTAGAGGAATCCTTAAAAAGATATATGTCAACATTAATTGAGGATGATCATTTTGACAAAGAATCTAATTTAGATACCAGTGTTGGACATGATCCTGATATAGACAAGGCTTATGTTGACTCTAATGTTGAATCTAATGTACATGATGCAATGATACTAGTAGATTATTCATTGTTCACAATAAACCTCTCCAAATGAGGTCTTTGATATGATGGATGAGGTTAATATGATGGAGGAGAAATGCATTCACCAAGTATGGTCCCATGAAAGAAGGAACGTGAGAGAATGGAGGACTATATTCATAGGAAATGTACTCATTTTTAATGGAGGGTTTGTCAAAGATGGGGGGACCATGGAAGATGGATGAGGTATCTTGTCCTTGGCTTGGAAAAGGAAGGGCTTGATCATGATCAAGAATGGAATATTTCCATACCTCTTCTTTTTCACCATTGGATGCAAACCCATTTGATTCATTCTTTATTTTGATGTCACCATGGTCGATGAGGTCTTGGACATAGTTTTAAAAATTATGACATCGATTAATGGTATGCCCCTAGGTTCAATGATATATAAAATATTAATTAGATTTATACCAAGAGGGCTCATACTTGTCAAGATCAATATGTCATATGGGTGGATAAACCATCATTTCAGTGGTAAAAATTTGGTGTAAGATGGATTATAAATATATAATATAGGATTATATGGCCTCTCTTCACTTTGTAACTTGTATGTGCATGTATTAGACTTAGATAAGATGGTTTTCAACATGACTAGATGTGTGGACTAGTAGTAGATGAGTTGGATATGATTGAATTCCCTTTGTTAATAGGGGAAGGAGGAAAATACTAGCTATTACTGGTGGATTGAAGATTTAAATTGGACTAGGTAGTATGAAGAATAGTATTCAACTGATAAGAATGGGTGTGGGTTGGATATAATGTTTGATAGATGGGGTCATAAATGTAGAGTGTTCATCTTAATTAGGTGGGAAAGCAATACATCCCTATTGTCCATGAGGCATTTCTCAATCAGGGTATTGACTAAATCTATTTTGGATGCCATGGATGAAGATAAGAAAAAGCATGAATGATGTGGTTCACTATCCCCAATTGATAGGTACAGGGAATTGAATGGAAAGATCAAAGGATGATGTAAAAAATTTGAACAAAATCTTGCTCTAATCTAGTCTCAAGTTTGAATAGGTGTTAGATGTGATGTGATATTCGATGAGGTAATACAAGATCAATTAGACCAAATTAGGATGTGAGCAAGACTTTGATTATTTTAACTAGATTCAACTAGGTGAACTACAATGAATTCTAAGATTTGACAAGGGCTAGACTAGTCCAAGAGACTATTTTCAACTAGGAGTGACTAGATTAACACTATCTCAAAACCAAAATGATCAGCTTAAATAGGATGAGATGATTTAATTGATAGGTTGATAGATTTGTGATTATGACTCAAACTTGTTTAGACACAAGCAATCTTATAATAAGGACCTTGATGAGAATATTTTTTGCTAATGTAGATGAATACTAGCATATGACTATAGACATGATGGGATAACTAGTATAGATAAAGGGATGACAAGGTAAAGATGGATTGGTCTATGATTATGACTAAGTTTTATAAACAAGTAATATGGTGATAGACAAGGTAATTAAGCTAGATAAGGGCAAAATGAGTGATGTGGTTTTGATTAGGGTGATCTAATGCTAGACAGTGATAGTTTATGCTTAGGTTTCAAGACCAAATAGATGATGAGGGTAGATTTGGTGGATGGATTTGACTAGGTGACAAGAGGTAATGTTTTGATGTTTTTGACTAGTCTAGATAAGATGAAAATAATCTAGTGAGGTTAGACTAGGATGGGGTGAAAGCTAAGACAAGACCAAGGTGAGTGATGAGGTGTGACAAGGGTTTGAAGTTAGGCTAGGATGGGATTAGACCTAAAATAAATATGTGAAAATTATGGTAAGACTAGGGATAACAAGGTATGACTAAGGAATAGGTTAAAAATGGATGTAATAGTGAATGACTAGGTTAAGGGGATAGGATGAATGAAGAGAAAGGTCAAGACAATGTTGTGACATAGGATAAAGGATTGATTTTATGAATACTAGGATCTTGTATGTATGAATGGACAAGGTCAAGTTAAAATAATATGGGGCATGAGGCGATGATGAAAAATAAGGTAATGTGGAAATAAAGAATGGTGTTTAACCTAAGGACTATGTTTGACTAGGAGGGATATAATTTTGTGTTTTTTTTTTATGTGGTGAAAACAATACATGACTCTATAACACACAACAAAACAAGAAATCCATAAACCTAAAATTAATGACTGACTCAAGAGTGTAACTTGATAACTACATCGTCCAACAGCTTCATAGATGAGGCTATAGGCTTGTAATCTATTAAAAATTATCCCAAACCCTCTCAACCCTATATTCACTTAATAATCATTTGTGAGTTGATACTGACTCTAGAAGTAAGTTTATTGTTATGGTTGATGGTCATATTCTAGTTTTTACAAAGGTTTTTATGGGTGTCCTCGATATACACTAGTTACATAAGGTCCAACTCCATATAAGGTAATGTTTGATGCTTGGGTTAGAGAGTTAACTATTTCCTTTCATGGAAGACCTATATGGGGTCAACCGTTAGGCCCTAAAATATCTCTCCCTCTTATTTAAACCCTATCAGAACACAGAGTGTGGATTTATGCATAGTGGTGAAATCTAGTCATAATATCACTAGGACTATGGAGAGTGCATGGGTATAACTTCCACATCAAGTTTTCCCCTAAAAATAAAAATGGGAGGGTTTATTAGTAGTTTTTGATCCTCGAAGACTTGCCACTAAGATGTAGAGAGGAGAGCATACATCATTATAGCCCTTGGGTATAAATAAACAAATAAAAATATTTATTATCTAATTAATTAATTATGATATATATAAGATGTTTTTTAAATACCAAAATATTTGACAGGTGTCATATAAAGAAAATAATTATTAGTTTTAATTTGATAATCTTGAGGAGAAACCTGAAAGATAAGACATTAGACAAAAATATGACCTAAAAGACAAAATGTTAGACAAAGACAAAGTATGACTTCTAAGATAAATGGTTAGTAGTCTTAGGAAAGAAAAAATTGCCACTAATTTTACCCATATAAAAATTAAAACAAAATGTTTGTCCAATAAGACTTAATACAAACACTAGAAAAATTTTGATTTTTTACTATAACTTTGTTTTTTAATGAGGATCCATGATGTGGGAGTTTTGGGGTGGTATTCCCCAGGGTCAAGGGGTAGTGTCCCTTACGAGGTCTAGGAGTAGTTCCCTAAATGCACTCCCTATCATAGTATAGGGTGGGTTTGATGAGAAGCATCTCAGATGCCAAACATAATTTGGGATTTGTGGAACCCTTAAATTACTCAAATTCACTAAAAATTATTTATAAAATATACTCAAAAAATATATTTTTTAAATAGAATAGATAGTAAATTCGCTATTGGTTTGATCAAAATTGTAGATACACAGTGAATTACTAATCAAAATTACTTCTAGAGAGTCAAAATCACAAATAGCATGTCAAAAATGCAAATGTAGACAAGTGATTTTATTAAAATGGTTAGGCAGATTGCTAGCGGTTAGGAATAAAATCATGATTATCAAAGGCAAAATTGCAACTTGAAATCAAAATCATGACTGAGAATAAATAATTTTACATATTTAACAAAAACAAATATATTTACAGATATTTATAGAAACTAAATAGATTTTATGAGATATTAGATTATGATTTTATCAAATTAAGGTATTTATAAGAGTTTATATGACAAACAAGATTAAATAGAGATTGTTTCAAAATTATAACTAGTAAGTTGTGGTTTTACACATTATCAATTTTAAGCCAAATATTTTAAAATAGAGGTTAGACATAAAGACAACTATCTGTAAAAATAATAAGTGATATGTATAGAGAAGAGATAGAACAAATTATAGATTAGAAGCTTTATAAATCTAGTACTAGTCAAGATCGTAACTAAATATCTCAAAATTAAAACTAAAAATCAAAATCACAATTGTCAAAATCACAACTAAAAATCAAAATCATAAATACTAGTAATTTATTTTGATAATACAACTAGACTATTCAAAATCATAGATATAAATCAAAACCATGACTATTGAGAAGTGATTTTGTAAAATTATAAGAAATTGGTTAGGTGACATAACGACTAATGGTTAAAGTGGTGGTTTGATTCAAATTTATTACTGTTGAGGGAAAAATCATGTCTGTAAAATCACTAGTTGCAAAGCAAAATTGCTTTTCACCTAGAACATGAGATTTTTTGTGAAAATTTAAGTCCAACTTCATCTTAAATCTAACCTACAAGCTAATTTACACACTTACAAACACCAATTCAGTCCAAAAAGAGGGGGGGCACTATGATCACCAATGTAATGCAAATATTTTGTGCAAATAGATTGATTTATATAAACTTATCACTATCATACACAAAATTTCAACACAACTCTCATTTAGAGCTAATTAAATAAAAATGCAATTCAAATGAAAAGAATATACCTGCATTATGCCTATATATTTACCAATTTTATGCTCCAGACAAGATTAAGAAAAAAATAAGACTAAGATTAAAAATTATTATATTTGATGTTGGATTTCTATAATAGACACAAATTTTTTGTTTAATTGATAGACTTGATGGCTTGATCAAAAGACTAATTTGACATGATAGTTTTAATCATAGAGTGGACATGGATTTTCATCACATTTCTTAGTTATTTCAAATGGAAGGAGATGGTGGGTTTAAATAGAGATAATGGAGGGATATTTTATGGAATTTAAAATTCTATGGAATTCTCTAGAGAGAGTACTCTTTAGAGATTTGCAAGGAATTCTAAAGAGTTTAAAATTACTAAGGATTCTCTAGAGAAGATTTCATTAGGGAATCTAATGATGATTAGGGGAAGATTAGAAGAAGGGTTAGGTGAGGAGTAGGGAGTAGTCTAGGAGAAAATCCTAAGAATAGGTGTCATTTTTTGAATTTAAAATTCACAAATGGATATAAGAGGGATTTAGGTGATCAATAGAACATTAATAATAAATAACAAGAGAATTAATATTGGATGGGAAATATGAAGCTTAGTATATGATAATAAATATATCTAAAGGGGATTATATTATTGAGTAAGGAGGAATAAGCAATGTTAGATTAAATTAATGTTGACTAATAATATCATTACTGACAATAAATGAGGTGATCAAATTGAGGTGCATAAACATGGAGACACCTAAGGACTCCCATTATAAAATAAGGAAAATAATTTTTAGATATTATAGTGGAATAAAAGGTTATGATATTTTTTATTCAATATCAAAATATTTTAGATTGGTTGGTTACAAAGATGGTTATTTTGTACCAAGCATTGACAAAATAAAGAGCACATTCAGATATATTATTCACCTTGGCTCATGTGTTGTTAGGATCTACACACAGCTCTGATACCAACTGTCAGGACCCTCCTTAGAGTACAATTGATTACCTTTGTATAAGCAACTAAACACGAAATTAAACTAGAAGTAATAAGTAACTAGAATTTAGAAATAGCACAGAATATGAGATACGAGAAACAATACAATATGTATTAACACTCTTCCGGAAGGAAATACAATGAAGAAATCACACTCTTCTTCCACACCTCTTGGGTGTACAGTAATTCTCCCTCAAGAGTTCTCTCTCTCAATCAATTACAATCAACTCAACACTGAGTTGTTCCCTCCACCAGTCAGTGACAATTAACCCAATGGTTGTTGTTGCCTACTACCAGTACCAACAACATATCTCCTTGATCTTGCACCCTTATAGATCTAACTGATCTTGCTCCTTGTTTTGTTGCAGATCTCCTTGATCTTGCTACCCTACAGATCTAACTAACCTTACACACACACACACCCACAGATCTACTTGATCTTACTACACCGCAGATCAACTAACCTTGCTTACCTGTAGATCTTCCTAGTCTTGCACTCTTGCAGACCCTCTAGATCTTACACTTGAAGGATCTAATCCTTTAGTCCTTAGTCATTGATTACAATATAGCCCCATGGGTCTCTTAAATAGATCCCAAACCAAACAATAATTATAAATGTAGACTCAAGACTAAAATTAGTCTTTACATGCAAACTAGTTATTCGTCTAAAATTAGAACAAATCTAATTCTGAAATGCACAGACGACTGATGTTGGTCTCTATCTGTCTAGAGATGACCGATGTCGGCTGATGACTAATCGATGTTGGCAGCTTCTGATCTACCCCTGACCGATGTCAGTCGACCCCTAAATGGTTCTGACTGATGTCAGTTAGTGTGTAACCCAGCAACCTCTACATTTGCATACTAGTGAAGCTTTTAGCTCCACAACTTAACAATCTCCCACTTGGAGATAAATAGCTGCACCTGTACCTATACAGCAACATCTTCTAATTTGTTTTTGGCTTGTATCTCTATTTCAAACTCAATCTTGAAGACCAACAAAAGTTGAATGAAGATTCAACTTCTCCTTTATTCCTGGATTTGTTAGCATACTTGTAGGGTTCTTATCCTTGCTAGCCACCATGACTGCAACAACCTTCTGCAACTCTAAAATCTAGCTAACCACCATTCCACCAACAGTGAACACATTTTCTGTGATGCTTCTCCTGCCATCCAAGTCACCTGCCATATCCGAATCTACATACCCATGTAGAGAAGTGTTTGACCCTGCATAGCATAAATACCTGCTACTGGTCCCTCTCAGATATCTGAGAATCCACTAAACTATTTTCCAGTGCTTCTTTCCTGGATTGGCCATAAACTTGCTGACAACTCCCACTGCTTGGGTAATATCAGGTCTAGTACATACCATGTACTCAACCTCATCATGTGATTTAGGACACTGTTCTTTGCTCAGCTTGAACTGTCTAACCATAGGTGTGCTTACCAGTTTTACATCTTGTAAATTGAACCTCTCCACTACCTTATTCACATAATCCTCTTAAGACAAAATCAACCTGTGATTTTTCCTATCTCTAGAAATACTCATGCCAAGGATTTTCTTTGCTGCTCTCAAATCCTTCATGGTAAATGTCTGAGCTAATTTTACCTTTAGCTCAGTAATTCCCGCATGTGTGACCCTGCAACAAGCATATACACTACATACAGTAACAAGATAATGTAGCTAGTATTATCTAACCTGGTAAAATAAACACAATGGTCACATTAACATTGACTAAAGCCATGCTTTGTCATAAACCTGTCAAACCTCAAACACCATTGTCTTCCAGCCTGCTCAAGACCATATAACCTGGCCTTCTGTCTCGCCTGTCCATTCTCTCCTTTTTTTAACCTGTGAACCCATTCATTTTTTAGTGCTTTCATTCTGGCTGGCAACTCTACCAAATCCCATGTTTGGTTCTCTTAAAAGGAATCAATTTCTTCATTCATGCCATGCTCCCACTATTTCTTGGATTCTACCTGCATTGCCTCTTCAAAACTTCCTAGTTTTCCACCATCAGTGAGCAACAAGTAGTATAAAGAAGGGAAATAATGAATTTGAGGTTTACTTACCCTTTCAGACCTCCACATGGGCGTTTGAGACTCATTGACAGCTTGATGTCTGCCCAAATTTTATTCTAATAGTGATTGATCTTGATCATCTCTGGCCGACCTCGATCTGTACCTGACCGATGTTGTTTCCACCTAATCACTGACATCGGTTTCCTGACTGACATCGGTGTCCACCTACCTGACATCACCAACTTTGGTCTCCACCAGACTGATGTTGGTTCCTTCTTGATTGATGTTGATCTCTGTGTTTTCGTATGAGTGATGATTTTTACCCGCGAGCTCATTTTGGATCATAACCTTGTCCAAATCAACATTACCCTACTCAGAATTATTCAGCCTCTTAAGCTGATCATTGTCCATCACCTTCTCCTTGAAAACCAAGGCTTTCTAGTTCTTTATATTTGACTTAAGAACATGCATTCCCTTCTCACTCATGTGACCAAGCCTACAGAGCCACATCTTTGCATCTACATCTGAAGTAGATAAAATAGAAGGAGAATCAGTAATACAAGTAGATAGATAAAGCGTACCTACTTTCTTACCTCTTGCTAATACAAGTGCACCCTTGGAAACTTTCTAAGATTCCACTGTGAGAGTTACTATACAACCCTCATCTCCTAACTTTCTTGCAGAAATTAGACTCCTCTTCAGGATGGGAACATGCATGACATCCTTCAACACCCATGTGTTGTCAGTCTGCAATTTCAGCTACACTTCTCCTTTGCCAACAATTTGACAAGGTTTACCATCCCCTAAATAAACTTTTCCAAACTCTCCATGGACATAATCATGAAAAAATTCTCTATTTGGGGATGCATGGAAAGAGGCACCAGAATCTAAAACCCAAGATTCTACTTTATCTAAGGAACATATAAGAGCATCCTGTGCAATAATACCTGCATCATTTGCTTCTTTATTTCTTTCATGCTGATCTTCTACCAACCAACAATCTTTCTTTACATGCCCTTTCTTTCCACAATATAGATAATCTTCTATCTGCATCCTCCATAATTGATAATTCTTGCCATTGAATTTCTCCATTCTTAGTGTACTTTCTTTTGCTATTGCTTTACTCCCACTCAAACAGAAACCCCTATGAGTGAACCTGTAATCAACAAACACTAACCTACTCTGAACCAAGCTTTGATACCACTTGTCAAGATCTACACACAGCTCTGATACCAACTGTCAGGATCTACACACATAGCTCTGATACCAACTATCAGGATCCTCCTTAGAGTACAATTGATTACTTTTGTATAAGCACCTAAACATGAAATTAAACCAGAAGTAATAAGTAACTAAAATTCAAAAACAGCATAGAATATGAGATACAAGAAACAATACAATCTGTATTAACACTCTTCCAGAAGGAAATACAATGAAAAAATCACACTCTTCTTCCACACCTCTTGGGTGTACAGTAATTCTCCCTCAAGAGTTTTCTCTCTCAATCAATTACAATCAACTCAACACTGAGTTGTTCCCTTCATCAATTAGTGACAATCAACCCAATGGTTGTTGTTTCCTACTACCAATAGCAACAACAGATCTGCTTGATCTTGCACCCTTGCAGATCTAACTGATCTTGCTCCTTGTTGTGTTGCATATCTCCTTGATCTTGCTACCCCACAGATCTAATTGACCTTGTACACACACACTCACAGATCTACTTGATCTTGCTACACTGCAAATCAACTGACCTTGCTTACTTGTAGATCTTCTTGGTCTTACACTTTTTCAGACCCTCTAGATCTTACACTTGCAGGATCTAATCCTTTAGTCCACACCCGTAGATCTCCTTGATCTTACACACCCTGTAGATCAACTGACCTTGCTTACCTGTAGATCTTCCTAGTCTTGCACTCTTGCAAACCTTCTAGATCTTACACTTGAAGGATCTAATCCTTTTGTCCTTAGTCCTTGATTACAATACAACCCCATGGATGTCTTAAATAGATCCCAAACCAAACAATAATTAGAAATGCAGACTCAAGACTAAAATTAGTCTTTACATGCAAACTAGTTGTTCGTCTAAAATTAGAATAAATCTAATTCTGGAATGCACAGATGACTGATGCCGGTCTCTGTCTATCTGGAGATGACCGGCATCATCCGATGACTAACCGATGTCGACAAATTTTGGTCTACCCCTGACCAATGTCGATCGACCCCTAACTGGTTCTGACCGATGTCGGTTACTATGTAACCCAGCAACCTCCACATTTGCATACTAGTGAAGCTTGTAGCTCCACAACTTAACAATGTGTCATGTTGTGGGCTTCTAAAAAATAACCCACTTTTACTCTTTCATCAGTAAAAGTGGATTATGTAGTAGATACATTAGAATGATGTCAAGTCGTATGGATGAGAATAATGATGTCATATTTGAATCAAGATTAAGGACAGGAAACACAAATTTGCTATCATAATAACTTAGGAATTAAACCATTAAAAATGATGTTTTTCATAAAGAGAGAAAGCATATTGATATGAGATAGAATTTCATAAGAGAAATCATCAATAATGGTGAAATACATTTGAAATTTTACAATTCTAAAGATTAATATGTAGACTTCACAAAGTCATTACCAAAATAGGTTTTTGAAAATCTAAGAACAATTATGGGCATCACGAATTTGTCATAACTAGGAAGTCAAGATTAAGAGCGAATGTTGGAAGATAAGATTGAATTATGATGTAGAATAATCCAATGGTTTATGCAATCTTACATCAAACAAAAACATGTTGCAATGTGTTTTATTTGATTTTTGGGTTGTGGTTTTGTTTACAAAATCTTGTTTACCTCTTTGAAAGATGTTGCAAAAGTATTCATTTGCCACAAAAAGAATAGAGACCTTTGATTATTTTTGTTAGTTTGTGGAGATTTTTAAGTCAAATAAAGCTATCAAAAAATGGTTATTCAATGATTGTATGAATTAGTTGATAAAATTTTGTGAGGTCATATCATATGACACTTACAACATTTGTATCATTTTTTTAGATCATTTGGAGCTACTGTGGACAACTCCCAACTATTACACTAGTAGGAGGATTCCTTAATTTTGATAATGATGCAAAATTAATTAGATACTTAAACTTTATGGGGTCATAGACCCTGACATTTGTGATATTTGTATAAAATTTTATATTATTATGAGTGACCACAAAGACATATTAACTATTACACTGGAATGAAGTTTCCTTAATTATCGTAATGCTTTAAAATAAATTAGATGATTAAATTGTGTCTTAATATCATATGACATCTAAAATATCTTTACCAATTTTACATCATTTGGCGTTACCCAGAAATGTTATGGGTGTTTTTTTAGGCTATGCCTACATCACTAGGCAGAACATTCATGACCTTGTGGTATAGTTACAATGACAATTGGCTTATCAAATTTGGATAAATGTCATAAAATGTAGTATATAATTATTTTTCCAAATTTAAGATCAATTTTATAAGTGAGACAAATTTTATGATAGTTTTTGTAAAATGTCACCCACTAGACAATGCATTTTTCTAGTAAGTAGAAGGTTAATGTGCTTTCAATAGAATTGTGTTATTAAGTATAATTTCAAATTGTTTCAGTGACATTAAACATAGCCTATAAACATAACCTATAATGTTTTTTCCAAATTTAATCTCAATTAGATAAGTAGCAGCAAAGATATGAAAGTTTTTGTGACTATCACTTAGCTAGAAAATACATCTATGTAACCTAATAGTTTCTTACTTTGCGATAGAGTTGAGGTAAGAATTAGGTTATCAAATTTAATGGGTTGCTATAAAATGTATTCATCTTTCCATGTTTCAAAATTAAGATCATTTGGGTGCAAAGAGTTAAAGTTGTGGATGTTTTAATAACTATCAATCTACTTGGAATTGTCATCTATGTAGTCTACATTAATTGGCAAGGTTTTTCTTTCTTTTTAGTATTATGAGTTAAGATTTAGATGATCAAATTTGGAGAAGTGATGTAAAATTTAGTCTGAGTTGTAGTTAAAATTTGATATCAATTGTATTAATGACATTGAAGTTATGGTGGGTTTTTTTACTGTCATTCATCCTAAAACATCTCTTGATAGTTTTTTATAGTTACTAACAGTTTGGTGTTGATTTTGAAAACTAGAGTTTCCCTGAATTTTGGATGTTATGCAAAGGTCAGAGAAATTGAAGAGACACTCCATGAATCTTGGGATGTTAAGAGGATTACATGATTGAGTAAAAAGAAAGTTGGATAATTTTGAGGGGAGAAGCCATGCTAGTGAAAGAACAAAATAGAGAGTTGTATCAATTCAGAAAGGACTGTACAAGAATTTAAAACTCTTTCATTTATTGAAATAAATATATAGAAGCATCTGTGAGTGTGGTGTGTTTGAAAACTTGACTTATATTATGTTATGTGAAATGCATTAATATAATCTATATTCTATAATAGTCAATTATTTGACGAAATATACATGTGTGTCTATAGATGGTGAAACCCCTACAATACAAGATGTAAACAACAGACCTTAAATGGTCTCCCTCTTTAGTGTTTACACCAACTTATAACAAGCTATTCTAGAACTATAGCCATAATTTAACTAGGAGTCTCCATTCATTCGTGATAAAATATTCAAACGTAACTAGCACGAAATAATCAGTTATAGTGTAAATGATAGTCACTTTATTTTTCATTAATTTATTCCTAGCATGTTTTCCATAAATCGAATTTTTTTTTTCAATGCTTAATAATATTCTATATTAAGAGAATGTAGTGTGCCGTTTATTATTAAAATTGAAAATAAGAACAAGATTTTGGAAGAAGCCGCAACATTCTTTTCATCTTGTGCAATTCTAATATAAAAAGAAATATATAATTCCTTTATTTATTTACATCGGCCGTGGCTGATTCAATTTAGTTTAATATGCAAGTTCTTTGCACATTAGCAAATCTTTCCTTCCACCTCTGTTTTACGATTCCTTTCTTGACTTCCATGAGATCCATTCTCATCCTTACAATCCTTTATTTGATTCTATGGCTGCAAGGGACCATATTAAACATCTAGATTGATTAAATGCCTCTAGTTATACCTTGATCAAATAATAAATTAACGAATCTGGAACATAATAGTTGTTATGAAGTGACCCAGTATACCAACCAACTTGGCAATGAAAGGTGTAGAGGCTATGGCCAAAACTGTCAATGTAATCCACCACAACCACCACCATTTCAAATGGTCGATATGATGCCAACTGTGACACCAAACAGCAGGATTTGCAGAGGTCCGCCATATTTGATGTAATCTGTGAATTTGTAGCCACCATCTTTAGAGACCATGAGATTTGTGGCACAGCTAGGAGGGGTCATTAATGCACAAGCAGAAGCCATAATCAATGAATAGGCCAATGCTCGAAAGTCTACACTTCTGGATCTTGATGCTTCAAGGGCTACCGGAAACATCACTGTAACTGCAGCAGTGTTGGTGATGAACAGGGATAATACATTGGTTGCAATGTAAGTGGAGGTTATTAGTCCAAACGGCACAAAAGGTCATGAAACTATGTTATAAAAATATAAGATACTAGTTTTGGGATAAAACTGTGTAACAAGAGTTTTTAACATTAACTTTTTCCGTCGTTAAGATGAAACGTTGATGTTTGATGTTAAAAATTATTGTGAGACAATTTTTTATTTGAAACAAAGGTGACTGGGGATAGGTGGTAATTAATATTATAAATAAATAAATAAAAACTCGAAAACTGTCTGGATGCACATTCTCTAAAGAGACCAAAAATTTTAATTTTAAAAAAGAAATACATAACATCTAAGTATGGAGAGAATTATCTGGATCCTCTTCCCACCCTTCTCCATAGGGCACTTATCATCCAGGATGGATCCTTAGTTATCTTCTTCAGTATATTCTTTAGCAGCAGATGAGAGGGTGAAATAGTTATAATTTAAATATTTTTTTTCTCATTTCAATTAAAAAATACAAACAAATAAGACTGATGACCAAAGTGTGATGAAGATCACCCTCCATGATCCCCTGATGATAAGATCTGGTTTCAGGGAGGAGGGATGAAAAATATAAAGTGACCTGTGTGGATCCTTACCTCTATCCTTTTGCTCCTAATCCTTTCTGAAAAAATCTTGTTAATAAAAATTTGAAAATACTTTACTAATAATACAACGGATGTTTTTCTAGTGACCAATATAATATAATATTAAATTAATATATTTTCTTTTAATATATATTATAATTAAATTATTACATACTAATAACAATACCTTTTTTTACTTTTTTTTCCTGTGGTAATCTGTTCATAGAAATTATATATATATAGATATATACCAGTTTTTCATTGAATAACCGTTGGTGTTACTTCTCAGGTTTATGTTAATATAGAATTGAGTCTAATTCAGTAATTCGATAACATTAATACGATTGATTTCTTTCTGTGTATTTAAAAAAATAAATTTGTGAGAAATATTATCGTACTTCAGAATTTCCTGAGATGCCCATCAAAGCTTTGGCTACCATTGTTCCTGCTCTACTTTGTATCATGGCTTCAGATAAACCCAAAGCAGCAGCAAACGTGATTATCACGGTCAAATCCAATGAATCCTAAAACACAATAAGACAAACGAAGCCTTAATAAACAAGAAAATAAATGATGCCTGACTAAATATATACACAAACGAGTCCTAAAACTAAAACTAATTAAATTAAATTAGAAAACAAAAAACAAATGATTGTTAGATTAAACAGAGCATAAAGAACAAGAAAAATAAACACAGACTTATGCAGATTGCTACAGCAATGAAAAAATAACAAGATTTGATTAATCTTCTTGAAAATCTTGATCTTCTTTTTCTGTCTCTTACAATGCTGTACCCAAAGCATCTATAAATAGATTTTGAAAGCAAAAAACAACTGAAAATAGACTGCATAACTAACTAAAATTAACTCCAGTCTTTAACATGCTAACTGAGACTAAACTGTTTCTCTAACAGTTTAACTAACTGTTTGTTAACTAACTGATAGTTAACTGCTGTGCATGACCAAAAGGAGGGAGGTGGAACAAGCAGTTAGACTGAAGTGGAGAAATTATCTCTTTTTCATCTTCAGTTTCTAACACTCCCCCTTAATTTCTACCACTAACAACTTCAGCATTTACAATGCCTAAATTTTGTCTTAAATAATCAAAGGTCTCCTTTGCTAATGCTTTTGTGAATATATCTGCCAATTGATCTTCAGATCTGCATAATTCCAGATGAATTTCTCTATTGTTCACTAACTCTCTGATAAAGTGAAATCTTGTATCAATGTGCTTGCTCCTCTTGTGAAAAATATGATTTTTTGATAATGCAATTGCTGATTTGTTGTCACAAAAGATTGGTGTTGACTCTTTCTGTGCTTGTAATAAATCTTTCAATATTCTCCTCATCCAAGTTGCTTGACATGTTGCTGATGTGGCTGCTACATACTCTACTTCAGCTGATGAAAGTGTCAATATAGGTTGCTTTTTGGATGCCCATGTGACCACACCTATGCCTACAAGAAAGGCATGTCCAGAAGTACTCTTCTTATCATCAATGTTACCTGCAAAATCACTATCAGTAAAACCAATCAAATTAAAATTGTTAGTTGTGAAATATAAAATTCCATATTCAATAGTTCCTACCACATATCTCAATATCCTCTTTCCAACTTGCCAATGTGAGTCTTTCGGTGACTCCATGAATCTAGAGATTAAATTGACCCCATACATGATGTCTGGTCTTGTAGCTATAAGATACATCAAACTGCCAACTAGTCTTTTGAATGTTGTAGAATCAACATTAGAGCCTTGGTCTTCTTTGCTAAATTTGGTCCCTGTAGCAACTGGTGTAGGTGCAGGTTTACAATTCAGCATCTTAAATATTCTTAACACATCCTTTGCATATTTAGTTTGACAAATAAAAATTCCTTTCTCTGATTGTACAACTTCTATGCCCAAAAAAATACTTCATTAATCCCAAATCTATCATTTCAAATTCTTTCTTCATTGCTGATTTAAAAGTGTCTACAGACAAATTTTCAGTGAAAATCAAATCATCAACATATAAACACAATCAAAATCTGACCTTCTTTGCTGATTTTTGTGTACAAAGTAGGCTCACTATTGCTTCTGTTGAATCCATTGTTTGTCATATATGAATCAACCCTGCTATACCATGCTCTTGGTGCTTGCTTAATACCATAAAGGGCCTTTTTCAATCTGTAAATTTTTTCTTCATGTCCTTGCACTTCATAACATGGTGGTTGTTTT
This sequence comes from Torreya grandis, assembly GCA_037957365.1. Lineage (NCBI taxonomy): Eukaryota > Viridiplantae > Streptophyta > Pinopsida > Cupressales > Taxaceae > Torreya > Torreya grandis. The sequence goes on along the minus strand of JARHVA010000567.1, from coordinate 4,938,747 downwards.
GCATACACTTCTTCATTTAGGAAACTATTCAAGAAAGTTGATTTGACATCCATTTGATATACATACCAATTATTTTGAGCAGCTATTGATAAAACTATTCTAACAGTATCAAGTCTAGCAACTGGAGCAAATATTTCATTATAGTCAATTTCATGTTCTTGTGCAAAACCTTTTGCTACTAACCTTGCCTTGTGATTTTCAACATTTCCATCTACATCAAATTTAGTCTTATAAACCTATTTGACTCCTATACAATCCTTACCTTCAGGTAGATTAGTTAGATCTCATGTTTGAGTTCTTTCAATGGCATTCATCTCTTCATCCATTGCTTTTATCCAATGTTCCTCATTAACTGCTTCTTCATAATACATAGGATCATGAGTGAAAAGAGAAAATTTTGAAGCCAATTCTAATTTCTCTTCTTCTTGATTATAAATTTCATTCAAGTTTCTCATTTTCTTACCTTTCAATCTTGATCTTAAAGTAGCAAGAGTTGGATCTGACTCATCACTTGTGAAATTGGAGTAGGATGACATGCATGACCAGATGATTCACCTTGTTCAAACCTCCTAGGTGTTCTTATTGGAGTGCTTGTTCCTACTTGTGGAGAGGATTGATCTCCTTGCAAATTTTGTTCTTCAGATTCTTCTTCATTCTGTGGAATTGGTGCTCCAATTGTGATGGTGTTACCATCCCATGCTTCTTCTTCCTTAAATTCAACATCTCTGCTAATAATCACTTGCTTTGAAATTGGGTTATACAACTTATAAGCCTTTGATTCTTCACTATAGCCAATAAAAATGCATTTCTCACCTCTATCATCAAGTTTTCTTCTCAATTTAGATGGTATAAGAGAATATGCAATACAACCAAAAATTTTGAAATGATGTACACTATGTTTCTTACCATTCCACACTTCTTGTGGAATTAGATCTCTGACACTCTTTGTTGGGCTTCTATTCAGAATATACACTGCACATGCTACTGCTTCTGCCCAATATATATTTGACAAGTGTTTGGCCTTCAACATGCTTCTAGCCATCTCCATGATTGTTTTATTCTTTCTTTCTGCTACACCATTCTGTTATGGTGTGTACCTTGTAGTCAATTACCTTTTGATGCCATGATATTTTCAAAAATCTTGAAATTGATTAGACATATATTCACCTCCTCTATCTGATCTAAGTACCTTGATATAATGGCCACTCTGCTTTTTAACCATTGCCTTGAATTCTTTAAACTTTCCAAAGGCTTCAGACTTATTTTTGAAAAAATATATCCACATCTTTCTGCTAAAGTCATCAATGAAGGTTAGAAAATAAGTACTACCTCCAAGTGATGGATTTTGCATTAGTCCACATAAATCACTATGGACTAGCTCCAATATTACCTTTGCTCTATATGAGCCTCCTACTGGAAAGCTCTCTCTCTATGTTGTTTTGCCAGAATACAACTGTCACATGAACTTCTTGGCTTTTCTATTGGTGGTAATCCCTTCACCATATTTTTCTTCTGTAACAAATTCAAACCTCCAAAATGTAAATGTCCATACCTTAAGTGTCATAGCCATGATTGGTCTAGCTGCATGGTTTTGAAGTGAGCTTCCTCTTCTCCTTGGATGCACTAAATTTGAAGAGGGAACATCCGATTCTTAGTCATCTCTATTTTTGCTATCAACCTGTCACTTGGAAACTTGTCTAGTATTGTGCAAACATTATCCATAAAGGATACTCTGTAACTGTTCTGTACTAACTATCCAATACTCATAAGATTATACTTTAGCCCAGGTATAAAATAAACATTAGGTATAAACCTTCTTTCACCATTTTTGCCAAAACATTTATTACTCCTTTACCCATTACATCCACTTTGATATCATTTCTTAATTTCACTTCAAATTTTACAGAATCATCAAGACTAGCAAAAAATTCTTTATTCCCTGTCATATGATTACTACATCCACTATCTAAGAACCAAATATCTCTAGCTTTTTCTTGAGTAACATGACAAGTGAGAAATAAACTAAATTCACCTGGATTAGAACTAGATTCACCTGTGTAATTAGCATTCTTGCTTGTCCACATATCCGTGTTTCCTTTTGCAGTCACTTGCATAATGTCCAAATTTTTGCAATAATAACATTGAATATTAGATTTATCAAACCTCTGTGAACTTTGTTGGAAGTGATTGCTGCCATGTCCTCTACTGTTATAGTTTTGATTACAATTTTCACCTTGATCTGGACTGTTCCTTCTAGTTTTGCCTCTGCCTCTTCCTCTGAAGTTTGACCTTGCTCTTCCTCTTCCTCTGCCAAATGATACCTATGACTTGAAAGCATTCTCAAGAGAAGTATTAATATTCCTATTCATTCTAGATTCATGTGTTAACAAGGAACCCATTAATTTATCTATAGATAACTGTTCCAAATTCTTGGTTTCTTCAATAGCTACAACTATTGCATCAAATTTACTAGGTAAACCCCTGAGTATTTTTTCTATGATCTTCTGATCTATGATAGTTTCTCCATTAGATCTAATTTGATTCACTATATTCAACACTTGACCCATAAATTGGTCTATAGATTCTGAATCATTCATTTGTAAATTTTCAAAACTTCTCCTAAGATATTGCAATTTAGAAATTTTTATCTTTGTATTACCTTTATAGGTAGTCTCCAAGATCTTCCATGCCTCTCTGGATCTCGTTGCTAGTGCAACTCTGAAAAAAATTGATTCATCTAGTCCCTGTTGGATTATAAATAAAGCTTTTGCATCCTTTTTTATGTTCTCTTTAAGCTCATCCTTTTGTGCTCGAGTTAATGCCAGATGGGCTGCCTCATCCAGTGGTTCTACAAAACCACTTTCTACCAAATCCCAAACTTCTTGTGAGCAAAACAAAGTTTTCATCTTAATTGCCCAAAAATCATAATTCTTACCATTAAAAATGGGAATTTAACGCTGTGAAATACTGTTATTCATGGCCATGTCTCACGCTGAAGTGATTAAATCAACAACAGCTACAAGAAGGATTGAAGCGCACTTCTTCGCTATACTTCTTCCATGATCTGTCTTTTAAAATAATTTTTTTTATTATTATTGCATAAAGATAAGGATTACCTTTGTTCGAGATTTTTGCTCCAATATTCTTCCACTATCGCATCTTGGACAACTCCGCTTAAGAGCCTCAATTTTTTTCAATGGGCAATCTCACCACGCACTCGCTACGCTGACTCTCCAAACAATCACTATTTGGCAGTCCAAACTGACTGTGCTTTAAAAAAAACTTTCTTTCTCACACTTGTGATCTGTCATTGTGCATACAGGCTAGCTCTCTCAACAAACATATGACTACACCTTGTTGACTTGCAAACTATTGACTGTCGGCCTAACTTTGCTTACTTGCTTGCTGGCTGGCATCCCCACGACCTATTTAACTGCACACAGATTTACTGCCTACGCTTCACACCTTTGACTCCTTCTATGACCTGCACTTTTCCTTAGCACCAAACTGCTAGCTGCACGTGCTCTACTAACTAGGCATTTCAAATTCTGACTGCTGCATCAAAAAATCCATATGGTGAACCATTGACTGGTGCATCCACTTCCCTGCAACACACCTGTGTGCTCTCTAACCTGGTCAGTGATCTCCTTTCGTACTAGGCACCTCTCCTATTGGCTCTGATACCAAATTTGTTAGATTAAACAGAGCATAAAGAACAAGAAAAATAAACACAGACTTATGCAGATTGCTACAGCAATGAAAAAATAACAAGAGTTTATTAATCTTCTTGAAAATCTTGATCTTCTTTTTCTATCTCTTACAATGTTGCACCCAAGGCGTCTATAAATAGATTTTGAAAGCAAAAAATAACTAAAAATAGACTGCATAACTAACTAAAATTAACTCTAGTCTTTAACATGCTCACTGAGACTAAATTGCTTCTCTAACAGTTTAACTAACTGTTTGTTAACTAACTGATAGTTAACTATTGTGCATGACCAAAAGGAGGGAGGTGGAACAAGCAGTTAGACTAAAGTGGAGAAATTATCTCTTTTTTATCTTCATTTTCTAACAATCATGCCTCAATAAACATAAAAATAAAGGAATCCTAAAACAAAGCAAATGATGCCTCTGTAGACATTAAAAAAAATAGGCTCAGAATACAAAAAGGAAATTGACTTTTAGTAGTCAAACCATGGCATCCTTTGGAGTTAGGCATTTTGTTATGAGCATAGCTGCAACAGACACTAATCCTGTAGTAACCAAGTTCCCACCCAGTGCATTTGCAATTATCATTCCCATAACAATTGGGGTGGCAACTATTGATTTCTTTATTTCAATTGGCATAAACCCTAAAATAAGCTGCATCAATCAAAGAATGTCATGTACATATACATTATCAAACAATCCAAAATATCATCAAAAGTTTTCCAATGAAGCAGATGGAATGAAAATTTACTTGGCAAACTTGGGAAAATGTGGAATTGTTTTTGTTTCTTGATGCAAAATCTGAATCATCTTGTTCACTATTACTAATAACCCTGCAACATGCAGACAAGTTAAACCCTGTCCAAGGCAGGGATTGATTTTACATACAAGTAAAATGACACAACTCATGTTTATAAAATACCATTTTAACTGTTTAGACTCTTTAGTATCAATTCCTTGAATAACTCACATCTTATGAGTAGTGTTTGTCAAGAATACATCTCTCATAAGCTTGAATGCTAAAATTAGTCCTATAAGAGACATTAGGCCTGCCCGCCTAATTTTAAACTGGGTAATCCTTGGAATGAATGTTTCACCTTAAAGCTAGACCATAGCTGAACACCCATTTTCCCCTTCTCGTTGCTTGAAATCATAACTGGTTAGAATTAGATGAATAACAATACCTTTTATCACTACTATCATATTGCATGGAGTCATCACTGCTATCAGATTGCTTGGGTTTGGGAAGCAATAATCCAGATAGTGTGATCATAAGCATGCCACAATAATTAGGGGCACTCCAATCACACCAATTTTAAATAAATGCATCCTCATTCCAAGAATATTTTTAGCTGCCAATGATACAACAAGCAGGTTTGTGCTATCTCCAATCAACGTGGTTGTTCCTCCTAGTTGAACTAAAAAACTTAAAGGCATAAGAAGCAGTGACGGTTTCATGCCAATCTGAAAGAAAGAAGTCCAAAAAGTTTAAAATATAGAAAGTAAAATATTGTCATAATATTCTGTAATCCTATAAAATAATAGAATGTAATAACAGAAAAAATCAAATAGATAAAATATTTAATATGTGTAGACAAAACACAAGATTTATATGGTAAAATTTTAACAAGTTAAGGAAACATCTATAGTACAAGATATCAAGTTTTATTAATTTCAAGATGAACATATTACATGTGCTCTCATTGTGTAGATTACATACAAACTTCACAAAGATAAATATGATAATTGACAAAGCACCTTTAAGATTCCTCCTAAAAATAGAGTGAAAAAATATCATTACGACTTTCCTTCCTAAAAATAGAATTCGGTGGAATTCGTCTTCCTACAAATGAGTTTAACTCAATTTTTTGTCTCGATAATACCCCCACACCCCTTATCGAAGAGTGAACTATAAACAACACCACAAAAAATCCAAAATTTCACTTTGTTATCATGTATCTAACAATCCACACTATCTGGTTAATCTATGGTTGGGCATTCAGGCTCTTCCAAGCCCCTGTATATCTATTCAGGCCTTCCTCGATAGCCTACTATATATAACTCTCTACCTCAACCTTCAATCAAATAGTCCACCAAAAAACTTGTCTGCAGAGTAACTAGAGAAAAATATACTAAATTTGCATCTGACAACAATGAATTTTAGACCAAAAAAACATTTTACCTTTGTGTGAACTTTCAGGATAAGAGCTATCATCAATGCAACTAGAGGAATGTTGACTACGAAAGCACTAACTATAGCCGAGGGAAGCATGAATCGAAGCAACACCCACGCCATGCTAGACTTATTTTTCTTCTTACCCTCACCAAGTTGTTCCTCATAGTGTTTTGTTCTAAACAATAGCTTCGCTATATGCTCCAGAGCCCGTCTTTTCAACTCCTGCAAATGCACATAAATATAGAAAAACTGAATCGGAATTTATAAGACTAGTAATCAGCTACTGTGAAACAAAATATAACCTAGTAACATTCAGTTTCCTAGAACCGTTTATGAAGATAACCCAATGCAGACAATATGCCTACCAAAATCAATTCAAGATTTATATGAACATAACATAGTGTAGTCTAGTTAATGATCACTTACCTTTGGCAAGCACATATAGAACAGCAATGGAGAGCACAGCATCATCACTGAAACCTCGCATAGCCTGGTGCACGTCTATAATTTTGAGAAGTATGAAGATGGTCACAGTTAACATCATAACCAGATGTCGGGGGGCATTTAGAACGAGAGCTATCAGCATGAGAACAAGCAATGACAGAGTAACCCATCCTTGCCACAGAGGATGCTCAGCTACCATGTTGAAGCTCTAAACCACTGTAGAAAAAGTTCCTGGTTAAGATTTCCTCTGCCCAAATTCTATTTCCATTTCCATTTATACTAAGGCAAAGCATACTTCTCCATTTAAAACTTAATACTTCATTTTTAATTAACAAACTTTAATTAAGTTTGTTGATTAAGTAATTCTATGTTTTTTTTAATAAAAAATATTATAATTCTTCAACATCAATTGGACTACAGCCCTTTTCGATATAATTTTTTACTTAAAATAAGTATTTTATATTAAATAGTAGCTTCTCCATGTTCATTAAAGAATAGAATCAAGCATGCCAAACCACTAGTATAATATGCCAAACCACAAGTAAAGAATAGACTATTAAAATATTGATCAGAAAAATCATCATTACACCCGACTGATTATAGTCAAGTATGTCATACCAATAGCAAAGAATGGAATCCAATTCCTAAAGAAAACTCTTTGCAACATTTTTTATTGTAATATATCTTAATTCAGCGTTAAAAGAATCTAAAAATTTGAGAGGAGGTTAGAAATTTTAGAATGACCAATAATACAGTCCAATCCAGGAGAGTTTTAAAAATCAATACCCTTCCAAGAAGCTACACCCAAAATCAGCTAATAGTGAGAAGATAGTACCATGCAATTTTCCTTTGATTTTGTACCAGCAGCATCCCTCACATTAATAGTGTGAAGGATGACCCATACTCGGTTGTACAATTGTTTTTATTTTTTTCAATGTTGTGGGTACTTTTACAAATGGTTGTTTACTTTCAGAATAAAGACATTGGTTGGCGTGGGCAGTTTCCAACAAAAGGATGGCTGTCGGTGATCAAATTTGAAATCTTACACATATTCATTCAAATTTTATTTCAGTAGGTGGGCCTATGGAGACACCTTCAATGGGCATCATTTAGTACTTCATTACTTTTATAGGTGATTATATTATAAAAACTCAAGTATATTTTCTAAAGCTTAAATTAGAAGCCTATAGAATCATTCATTACTTTAAATCTTTTGTTGAGAAGTAAAGTGGATGATACATAAAAGTACTGAGAACATGGTGGTGAATATGTGTTCATTGATTTTTTGCAAACGCATGGGATAAAGAAATAATTCACTATTGGGTATACACCACATCAAAATGACATTGCAGAAAGGAAGGAAAAATAATCATGATTAAGAAAAAATTATGATGAAGGCTAAACATTTATCAAATGACTATTGGGTTGAAGTGGTAGTTTGTGCAGTGTACATTTTAAGCCATTCCCCACAAACAGTTTAAAAGGTCAGGTATCACAAGAAGCATGGAGTAATGAGAATCACAGTTTTTCTCATTTGAGAGTGTTTGGGTGCTTTGCATATGCACATGTCTTGATGAAAAGAGGAAGAAGTTAGATGATAAATGAGAACAATATGTTTTTGTGAGATACAATGAGCAATCAAAAGTTTACAAGTTATACAATCTAATCACAAATAATATTTTAATAAACAAAGATGTTGAGTTTCTAGAAGATGAAGAATGGATTTGGAATGGAAATCTACAACAACAATACCATCTTGAGATTATAGAGTTCAGTGAAGGTTCCTATACATCAAGCACTCAATCAAGTAGTAGTCAACAAGGTCATGTTCCAGTGTTTCTTCCATCGAATATTTCTAGTTCACATGGAGGCTTCACCAACAACACCTAGATACCACTCCAGTGATAATTCAAGATTAGATGAGACTCCAAAGAAGACAAGGAGTTTGAGGGAAATATATGAGGTAACTCAAAGTAATCAACATGATAATTTGATTTTAGATTTTGCATTATTTTCTATTATTGATCATGTTTGCTTTTAAGAGGTAATTGAGAATGAGAAATGGCAAAAATCCATGGATAAGGAAATTGAGCTAACATATAAAAATCACACTTGGCAATTAGTGAATCTTCCAGAAAGAACATATACAATTTGTGTAAAGTGGGTCTATAAGACAAATTTTAATGTTGAAGTAAATATTGTAAAGCATAACCCAACGTTAGTTCCAAAAAGATTTTTGCAACATCCTGGAAATGATTATAATTCTCACCAATGCTTATGCAGCTATAATGAATACAATGAGATATGTGTTAGTAATATTAGTTCAACATAAATGGAAAGTTTATCAAAAGTATGTCAAATTTGCTTTTTCGAATGGGATATTAGAGGAAAAATTATATGTGTAATAACCATCAGGTTATTAGATGATGGGTTATGAACATAAAGCTTAATAACTGAAAATAACTTTGTATAGTCTCAAGTAAGCTCAAAGAGCTTGTTAAACTTGCATTAACTCATATCTCTTGAAAAATGGATTTAAAAAATATAGTAGTGAATTGACCCTTTACATCTTGATGAATGATCAAGGTGAGATCTTAAAAAGTTATTTATATTTTGATGATTTTATATTTACAAGATATGTGCCAGTTGAATTATTCAAATCAATAATAAATAAACAATTTGAGATGAAATATTTGGGCTTAATGAAATATTTTATGGGAATTGAAGTAAGCCAAACAAGTGATGGAATTTTTTTTTTCAAACAAAATATGCAAATTTTGTTTTCAAAAAGTTCAATATGTTGAATTGTAAACCAATGAATACACATGTGCCAACAAGATTAAAATTAACTAAAGACACTAAGGGCATAAATGTAGATCTAATGTTGTAAAAGAGGCTAGTGGGAAAATTGATGTATTTAACAACTACTAAGATTGATATTATGTGTGTTTTATGTCTGATTTCAAAGTTTATGGAGACACCAAAGGACTCCTATTGGCAAAAACAGAAAATAATTTTGAAATATGTTTGTGGGAAAAAATATTATGGGGTTTTTTATTCACCATTAGAAGATTTCAAATTGGTTGGTTACACAAATAGTGATTTTTCACATAGGATTGATGACAAAAAGAGCATGTATGTATATATGTTTTTCACCTTGGTTTAGATGCAGTGTCATGGGCTTCTCAAAAAATAATCTATTATTACTATTTTATCAGTAGAAGTGGTATATGTAACAACTACATCAACAACATATCAAGACTCATGAATGATAAGAATGATGTCATATTTGAAGCAACAGTGGGAAAGGTAAAATGAGTTTACTTTGATAATAACTTAGCAATTAAACTATCAAAAAAATTTAAAAATCATAAAAGGAAAAATCACATTGATATGACATATCATTTTATAGAAGAACTTGTCAAAAATGGTGAAATACATTTGATTTTTTATAGTTCTAAAGATCAATATGTAGACATCTTCATGAATCCATTAACAAAAGTTGTTTTTGAAAATCTAAAAATAAGCTTGGGCATCACCATTTTGGCATAACTTGGAAATCAAGATTAAGAGGGAGTGTTAGAATATAAGCTTGAATTATAACAATTTATTAAATAATTATACGTATATTTTAACTAGGAGTCTCCATTCACTTTTGCTAAACTGTTGTCGTGTAGTTAACATGAAATAATTAGTTGTAGTGTAGGGGGTATTTTAATTATTTTTAGTTAATGTATTTATTTTATGTTTTTCATGAACTGAATATATTTATTTGATCTTCTCTTCAATATTTTATGCCAAGAGAATGTAGTGTGTCATTTATTATTGAATTAGAAAATAAGAATAAGATTGGCATCATGTGTTGGAGTAGTTTCAATGTGTTATTTATTGGTATCAACATTTTTATCCCCCTCTTAATCTCATCATTAAGACAAGAATGATGTTGAGAATAATCTCAAAGTATTAAATGCCTAAATATAAAAATTGTGTTGAAAATGCTAACCTAGGTTTTGTAGGCTACAAGGTTGGAAGAAACTGTATCTATAAGTTAGGAATTATGCACTTTAATTGAACCAACCACTATATATGGCTTATAGATTCAATTTAACATTTGATCATTTGTTTTTGTATGCATGATCAAAAAAAATTGAAAAACATCTGCACTTCTACCATGACCACAGATAAAAAATAGTATTGGCACATGGCATGAACCTCTATCATAATCCCATGTGATAAATTTAAAATTGGTAACTATATGGAGATGGAAAAAATATTAATTTTTGAATCTTTTACATGAATCTATATCATGCACCCAAAATCTATGAATTTTTACTTTGTTCCTATAATTTGAGTACATATACATGAAATATTCCCCTGTAATTTATACCAATAATTGAATATATAAACTGTAGTTATAGAATCCAAAGTGAGTTAGATCATGCACTAGTGAATAAAATTTAAATAAGCATAAAGAACATAACTAACTAATACAACTCTCTCAATGGGGTTTTGTAAATGGAAATTAAGAGTTAATGAAAGAAGGAATATACCAACAAACCTTTACAAGAGCATCCCACGTCCAAGTGTAGCTCAAAACATGATTTTCCCCTTGATTTGGTGCTCAAATCTTTGTCAATGATGAGTAGCTTGCTCCTCTGTAATCTCTTAATTCACCAATGAAACTAGGCTCATGAAATTAGTCAATATTATGCCAATACTGAATCTATCCTATTGTAAATTAAGCATAATAACACTATACAAAAATGACTTGTGAAGATAATTTTACATAATACGTTTACACCAAAAGAGCTTAAAAATATGAGTGAGAACCCTTATATTTATAGATTTTTGGAAATGATCAAAATCAATCATAGCCATCCATCTTTAGATCAAGATGTATGATCATGAATCAATAAAATTTTGGAGGCTCAATCCATAAATATCCCCATTAATATTTGGAGAAATAGGGCATTAAAGAGGCATAGGAGGGCTTAAACCATATATTTGTTCCATTTATAGCTTATGGATGCCACCCCAAAAATGATATCACTTGATGATGCAGATATTAAGAATGAATTTCTAGTTAATAGATCTTTAATAACTTCCATGGATTTTCCACTTAAGTTCTTGTTTTAGATTAATTTGCTTAAGTGAGGTTAATTAATTTTTATGCAATTATTTGAAAATTGGTTGCCCATTTAATCAAACTAGTTGAAATGTCAAGTTACTAAGTTGTAATTTGATTGGAGTATAATTAGAAGAGGGTCTCAGTTACGTACAGACTAAAATCCCATTTAAGACATTGTCAACATGAAATAACACATGCACATTTTTTATGCTTCTTAATTAGAAGAATTCAGTAGTTTAGAGTGTCAAATTACATTTTTGTCATTTTCACTTAAAATGATTTGAGAAAAGTTAATAATCACACAAAATAAATTGCCCCATTTAGGGATATATTTACCTTAATCAGCACTTTTATATGAAAATTTTGAACCATTTAGTATGTTTAAGTGATTTTGTCCTAAATTATGTGTTGTTACAAAATTTTGAGTAAGATTGACAAGTTTAACACAATGGTGTTTGGAATTGGATGTCTACATTTTACACTTATTTGAGAAGATGTGGCAATACATTCGAGTGAAGCACCATCTTTTTAGATAAAATATTTATCAAGAAGAAGTTGGAATAAAATTACCCATGATGCCCCCTCAAAAAGATATACTAGGATGAAAGAGAGGGATGGACTCTTGAAAAGAGAGAATGAGTGAAATTAACTCATAGATGAGATTAAATCCATGTGATCTAAAGCTTGCATGCATTGATTCTTAGTGATCCAAGAAAGCTTTGGTTGAAAGATAATTCAAGAAAAAAAAAAATAATGCTATCTCTGAGAAGAAATGTTTTATTGATCAAATTTGCAAACCCAAACATATGCTTATCTCTGAGAAGAGATGTCTGATTTTATATTTCAAGTTACATCTTCATTTATACATTTTTTTAAGGTGTGGGGAGGATGTGTAAGGTCACCAATCTCGAGGGATATGAATTGGTTCAACTTCCATGATTTACAACAATACAGAATTTGAGCAATTACTATTTTTAGAAACTTACTACTTTTAGACTGCACTATTAAAATTAAAATTTGGGACACTTCCATTGGGTTTTATGGGGTCAATCTTTATTAATCAAAGATCCATGACACCTCATGATGTTCCCCTCATTATTACCTTTCCAACGGTTCAAATGATGAGTCAATTGGAGCTAGAGTGCAAAAGTTATGGCTCCCAAAAGTTTCGTCATCAATTGGGGTAGACCCATCACCCAAATTGTCATCTGAATTGTTGTCTGGATCATTCCTCCCTCCTTGAGAAGTAATGATCCCCATTGCATCAATATTTTCCATCAAGTGTGGTAGTTTTACTTTTATTTGATTCCTGATGCATACTTGGAAGGGACTGTGATTTATGGAACTGTGTAGGGCCTGATTATTCACCATGATACTTGAGAACCTTATGTTTCTCACTTTCTTGGATGCCTAATCTCACAAATAGAGAATGAAAAATGTCATAGTAATCTTGAACAGACTGTTCCTTACCTTGGCAAAGTTGTTGCCACTTTATATACAGATCGACATGTGCTCTAATGGGGTAGTATTCTTCCTTTACATCATCTATGAAATCATCTTATATAGGTTCCATCTCAAGGCCAATATCATCTACATTGAATCTCTTTTTGTACACTTTCCACCAATTTTTGATAGGCAATGATGCTTTAAGAAGATTAAAAGTAATCTTCTCTTTATCGATGAATTTATTTATAGAAAAATAAGATGACAATTGATCCAACCAATTTTCTACTACATCAGCATTTATTTTTCCTTCAAATTTAGGGTTATCAAAATTCACCTAAACATTGAAGGGTGTTGGGGCACTAAAAGGATGTGCGGGTGCAGATGAGGAGCTAGAATTTCCCATCGAGATTTGTTGGAGAATTTGAGATAATTGTTGTAGCATCTGTGCTTACTTCTGTTGGAGGGATTCATTCACCATTTGCTTGAAAGGATTGGATGTCTCGGTGTTTTTTTCCATTTGAAGTCATTTGGAGTGAATAGGTGGATATTCTACTGGTTCTATTTTCCACCCAAGTTTCCTGTAATCTGACCTCATCCTCGAGATCATACACTCTAAAGACAAATCGCTCTGATACCACTGATCCAAAACTTGAAAGCTTTGGTTGAAATATAATTCAAGAAAAAAAACAATTTAAATAATGTTATCTCTAAGAAAAGATGTTTTATTGATCAAATTTGCAGACACAAACATATGCTTATCTCTGAGAAGAGATGTCTAATTTTATATTTTAGGTTACATATTCATTTATACATGTTTTTAAGGTGTGGGGAGGATGTGGAAGGTCACCAATATCAAGGGAGATGAATTGGTTTGACTTTCATGATTTACAACAATACAGAATTTGAGGAATTACTATTTTTAGAAACTTGCTATTTTTAGACTGTACTACTAAAATTGAAATTTGGGACACTTTCATTGGGTTTTATGGGGTAAAACTTCATCTAGTGGATCTCCATGTCATCTCATGAATTTCCCCTCATTATTACCTTTCCAATGGTTTAAACAATGAGTTAATTAGAGCTACGGTGCAAAAGTTATGGCTCCCAAAAGTTCCGTCATCAATTGGGGTGGACCCATCACCCGTATTGTCATCTGAATTGTTGCCTGGATCACTTAGTGATCAAAATACAATATAATATAATGGGACCCAAGGTGGGTGGAATTGGAATGGATATAATCCAAAAATATAAGTGACACACTTTGAACACACCCATAAGAGGGTACAAGCCACACACTTAGAGAATGATCAATTCTGAGACAATTTGCATACTTTAAAAAGTGCCAAAATAAGAGAAAAATCTATAGACATTGGAATTATAATGAAAAGGAGAGAATTTATCTAGATAAATTAAATAATATTGTTCCATAAAAGAGTATATTTGATCAGTTGATAAAGCAATTTTGCCCCAGTAGGGCTGATTTTGATCACTGATAATTAATTTTACCCCAGTAAGTAGATATGATCAATGATTGGTTTAAATATTATGTCCTAGTAGGGAAAATTGGAAAGCATATCTAAAAGATATAACCTACTACATATATTAAATATGAGTAGGTCCAAACATAGATGTGATGGTTTAATGACTAAAGAAGCCATAAGAAACTAAGCATACAAGGATGCACAAAGTGATGAAAGATATGATTAGAAGAATGAAGGTCGCTGACCTGACTTGAGATACATTATGTAGATAGGTTATGTTTACATAGTCTACATGAACCTCAATATAATTTAGTTCACCCAAAAGTGGGAAAAAATGAAATGAAGAAAGAAGACTAGAAGAAAAATAGAACATTGTTCAATTAGACTCATAATGTATGATAAGAGATGCATGTCTTTCATAGAGTCTTGCATTTAGTTCATTGGTGCATTGAGAGATAATCTTTGGATTTTCATTGAATTTTGGACTTAGGATACAAAACACTTGGTGATTACTATAGCAAAAGGAAATTATGCATCAGAAGTATGAATGACTTATAATGCCATTATATTTCAATTACGATGAGTCAGTTCAAATGTGAATATTTATAACTAAGAATAATGATAAAACTTACCAATGTCAAAGTTACAACAATTTACATTTTAAACAAAAATAAAGAGAAAGATAAAAATAATATAGAACTATAATCTAACTTAACATCAAGATATGAACAATCAAGATTTAAGTAGGAACAAAAATGTATAAAAGCAAATCAAAAACAACTTAATAAATAACATAAAAGCAAGATATGAATAACCAAGATCCATGTGTACTATCAATATGTAGTCAAAAAATAAAACAAAAGAAAAGAAAGATTTAAATACAACTCCAAAAAAATCAAGCCTAACTGAAAACTAGACTAAAAGTGGTTGTATAATGTATTTGAACTCAAAAAAATAAAGCAATACAAGATAAAATAGTAACACACAAGACCAGGAATAAATAAAAAGAAACAATAAAGGAATAAAAATGAAAAAAAAAACTGAAAAATAAATGGAGAGACAAGAAAGCACAACAAAACACTAATAAAAATCAAATAAACACATACAAATAAGAGTTAGTCATAATGTTAGTGCAAATAGAAAATAATTATTCATGCACTTATAAGAAAGGCATTACTCTCTATGATAGGGTAACAAGGAAAAAGAACACAAAGTTACCTCCAAGTGATAGGGAAACAACAAGATAACACAAAATGGGGGGAAAAGAAGAAAAGGAAGGGGTGGTTGAGTTGACTCCAGATGTATGAGACAAGTGGGTATTGCCTACATAGTTTCATGGATGCAAGATCAAACATGAACTTCAGATCAAATGTAGTTCTATCAATAAATGGGATAGAAGAAAAGTGATGATAATAAAACATGATTGATGTTATAGAGGAAAAAATAAAATGGGCTCGTAAAATGGTGAGAGCATACAAATGATGGATTGAAAAATAGTGAGAGCATGGAGATCAAAATAAATAAAATTACAAGACAATGTTGTTGTTTATTTGGTCAATAATTTTCTAATGTTTTTGTGTTTTTGGGATAAGCAATAGAAATGAAATATTAACAAAAGGCCCAAGAAAAATACCTAGATAAGGAGATGCACATCCACATGTAAGATCTCAGACAATAGCTAAACTAGCTACAATAGGAATCATGAATATAAACAATGGCATAAGGAACCAACTAATCAAGAAGATTCATGTCCAAGAGTAGAAGTTTCAATAATAGTTAAAACCAGCTGCAATAGCCTATGCTCACAAATCAGTGAGAGCGAGATCTTTCTAAGGTAACAATTCTTACAATAGCAATAAAATAATAATAGAATAGTATGCAATGTGAGATAAATATGAAGAACCATTAAACAAGAAAAATCCATGAGCTAATCTATCCATGTTCACTTATTTGTAAGAGGAAGCTACAAAACATTTTCCAAGATGAACTTTTTATAATTGGCATTGATTGTGTCTAGAATGCCTATAAGTCATAATTAGGATCATAATTGGTCAAGGGTGTTATAATAGTTTTTCATTTTTTCCTTTAAATTTAATTAACTTACTAAAAACTTAATGAAATATAGGTTTTATGAATAATACCTGAATATATGAAGATGGTTTCACACCGCTTCAATCTAGTGAATGAGGGAAATTATTTTTGGCTTGGAAGAATACCCTGCACATAAAGAGATAACTTGGATAAAATGGATCAATAGATAGATAGGTGAGTTGTCTGGATAGGACCCAGTCTCAAGAAGTTATAAACTTCCTTAAGTATATGTTAGCCCAATGTTTTTACAATAAAATGGATAAATAAAATGTTAAATTACAAAAGATAAAGATGTGATAACAATAATGATTATGATTTAAGCTATCAATGTAAGCAAAGTATTCATCCCAATAAGCCATAGTAGCATTCACATCCTCTTGTATAACATCAAGTTGGTTAGAATTGGCTTCAATTGAATAATAATAAATAATGGCACAAAGTCCTAACTAAAAGGCTATGTCAC
This sequence comes from Torreya grandis, assembly GCA_037957365.1. Lineage (NCBI taxonomy): Eukaryota > Viridiplantae > Streptophyta > Pinopsida > Cupressales > Taxaceae > Torreya > Torreya grandis. The sequence continues at coordinate 4,921,810 of JARHVA010000567.1, read as the reverse complement.
TTTGGTCAGTGAAAAAGGGTTGAGATACAATGGGAAGATCAATAATATTAATGACATTGTGCACAATTTCAAGCAAAGTCATCTACATAATAATGTCATGTTTGAAAAGACAAAAAAATATAATGATTGAAGATAGGTTTCAAAGATTAAAAGGCTTAGGTTTTTTAAAAAGTATACAGTGGATCAATTTCGATCATGTAGGATCGGTGTTGATTCTATAGGATCGGTGTCAATTTAGATGAATCAGCATCGATTTTATCTAAACTACACCTATTCAAAAATAGAGACTTGTAGGATGACAAAGGATATTTATAAGGAAATAGAGGGAGGTGAGTTGGATTCTAAGGGTTGGATAAGTGAATGAAAATAGAGAAACTAATAGGAAATGAAATAATTATATTATACATACCTTGAACCAATTTATAATCAGAATGAATTTCCTTCTTGTAGGGACAAGCAATCCTTCAAGCTTGTGATAGAGGATGTAGATTAAATATGGTATAATTTTGGTAGCATAATGCTAAAGGTATCCTTAATTCTCCAAAAATCCAATCAGAATTTCAAGGTTCAGAGTTCATGGTAATTGAGCCAAAGGATTGGCTAGGTATAAATGGATCGATGCCAATTGAGATAATTGGCACTGATCATGGGAGAATCAATAATGATTCACCCTTTTTAGTAGTAGATGGTTTTATCTGCATTGGTTTGTTCTAACTATGAGAAATTTTGGGTTTATGTGTGTGAAGTTGTTGAGTATGGGGTATACAGGAGTAAGGTGGTTAAAAGGTTAAGATTCCCTAGGTTGTAAATAAATTTAGGTGGTTAAGAAAGTGAAAAGGGAATTTGTAAAATAAATTACCCAGTGGCTAATAGTAAATAAATAAAACTTTAGGATAGGGATATTTAAGATATTAAAATAATAATAAGGTCCTACAACACCAAATAAATCATATATAATATACAAAATTATAGTGTGTATATTTTCCCCTTTTTGTGGAGCGATATGTAATGTGTCATGAGACAAAAATTGAGAGAGGTCCAATGCCCCAAGTTTATGTGAGCAAGTATCCCCCCTCAAACTAGAGTCTAACATAGGATTAAGAGTGGGTGATGGGTAGATAATAAATGATATCTAATAGTGTGGATGCATAACATGAAGTTTATGTTTTGCACTGAAAATATGTAAGGTAATATAGGTAGAGATGCCCTGAGGAAACTCCCACAGTAAAATGTTATAAATATGACTAGGTGGGCTTAAAAAAAGGCTAACTAGGATACCAAGTGATAGGTTTGGGCTGATCAAAGCATTAAATGTGTTATACAGTGTATGCACTACCTACATACAGTTGTTCTTAAGCAAAAAATTCACTCTAAGGGAGATACCCAGAAATGTACATGCCTTATGAAGGCTATGGGACCAACAAGCGGTCTAAATCCACAAACCTAAAATGGTATAGGAAAAATAATATTGTAGGTGTGGCAAGGAACTAGGGTGAGGTTGCAGAACAAGACTAGAGGTATGAAAAAGATTGCAAGTAGTGGAAAATAGGCAAATCAATGCCGATCCAAAATAAATCGGTCCCAATCCACCAATTGATGTCGATCCAAAACAAATTAGTATCGATCTAAAGTTAGGTATATAATCAAATATGATGTGGAAAGGGGCTCATTTACTATTGATGTGAAAAGAATGATGAGTAAGAATCAGATGATGATTATGATGCAAGGTGTAATGGAGGTGAGCGACAGTGGTTTGAGGTGACGATGTCAATCCCAAGATGAGGTAGGCCCTATTATTTTTAATTTTCTTTAATTTTTTTGAGTTTTTTACTTTTTAAGATTAAGGTAATACATTAGGAGTAAGGTGTATGATGTTGTAGAATCAACATCAATTTTTGTGAATCGATGATGATTTAGAGGGAATCAATGTGGATTCAGCTAAGATGGTGTCAATCTAGCTAAATGGTGTTGATCTATAATGGATTGGTGTTGATTCACAAAATAAGTTCAAAGGCTAAATTATTGTATCTAGGGTTAGATTTAAGTAGATTTTTAGGAAAGTTAAGGCTTATAAAGGATTATGGTAATAGGCACAGACACTATTATGGATGCAAAATCAAGTACCATGTCTATTAGAGTGGCTACATGACCAGCTCAATGATAATGATTGAGCACACCTAGAGGCTATAGGCCTAGGAGGAGTATGCCACTACCATCACATTCATCAAGATGTGAGCTTATTGGTTGTATTATTGGAGTGATGGGATGTGATGACTAGGATATTTTAGCTTCCCATAGGGGAGATGATGATCATAGAGGAGGATATCTATAGGATATTATGACTTCTAGTGTAGGGATCAATGATCATACCTATGGATGAGTAAGGACATGGAGTAGCATGACTATATAGTGGGGGTGTTATAGATATTACCTTCATTGTTGGTGCTTTTGTGTTCAAGCCTATATATGAGGCTAATATAGAGGGGAAGGGTGTTTTGATGATGATGTTATTTATCATCTCATGCTATGCTCTCCCAAATTTAGGTGGAGGTAGGTTCTCATGGAGCCTTACAAGTGTTATTTCTCATATGTTAGAGCATAGGATAATGTTTTCCTAGGGTTTGACTTTATTGACATAGTTATATAGAGAGTTATGGGGGTGGAGGGCCTAGAGAAGGTATAGGTTGGACATGATTATGATTCTATTCTATTGGGTATATGAACATATCTGAGTGGCACATCCCATTGGTACCCCATGGATATGGTGGTATGAGACTGATTACAGCATTGCCTTCTTGTGATGGAAGGTAGATTTAGTTCAATACTATATAGATGGTGTGACCTGGGACTTGGAGTATTATTGAGGGTTCATCGAGGGGTTACAGGATGGAGATATTATCTAGAGGTCTTACATGAAATTTCCTGCATGGCTTGGACTAGAGGTGGAGTTATCATATATCTAGAGGGAGAGGTGGGTGATGGGGAGGAGGACAAAGTACATGGAGTACTTCCATTTTGGGTGGGTGAAGAGACATTTTAGCTTAGTATAAGATATTATATTGGACCTACATGCATATAAACAAGACGAGACAGAGCTAGGACTCCTAGAGCTATATATTATAGATATTATGGTTGAAGCTAAGGAGGAGGAGGTAGAAGGATTAAATTTGGAAGATGCCAAGTTCACTCCATCATTCTTAGTGTGGTGGGTAGGATAGTTGACTATGAAGTAGGAAAAGGTGGTGCAACCTCAATATAAGGGAGCAGATGAGGAGATGGAGGATGTTAAGGAAGATGGAAGAGGAGAGGAGGAGATGGGAGATGAGGTAGATAGGGGAGAGGATGGAGGAGGAGTTATATATTGTAGAGATTATTACTAAGAGATATACACTGAGAGCCTAGTGTATTGCATTATAGGGACAGGTGGCCACAACACATGGGGATCTTACCACTATGCATATTGAGTGGGACACTATACACATGAGATTAGATACACTATGGGTAGAGTATGACTCCTTATATCTAAGCCATGATCTAGCGGTTTAGACTTAGGATCACTATCGGGTAGAGATGGATAGCCTACGATGGGGGATAAAGGATCTTTAGGACATATGGTTGTGGGGATGACTAGGTTGATCATAGGGTATACCTAGACCATGAGCATAGATAGGTGTAGGGAGCTAGCAGTGGAGATTTGGTATTATGAGTAGATTATTCTAGATATGTATCTGAAGATTCCATGTTATGCCACCCATTTAGAGGAGAGGATGTTAACTCCATCATTCTTAGTGTGGTGGGTAGGATAGTTGACTATGAAGTAGGAAAAGGTGGTGCAACCTCAATATAAGGGAGCAGATGAGGAGATGGAGGATGTTAAGGAAGATGGAAGAGGAGAGGAGGAGATGGGAGATGAGGTAGATAGGGGAGAGGATGGAGGAGGAGTTATATATTGTAGAGATTATTACTAAGAGATATACACTGAGAGCCTAGTGTATTGCATTATAGGGACAGGTGGCCACAACACATGGGGATCTTACCACTATGCATATTGAGTGGGACACTGTACACATGAGATTAGATACACTATGGGTAGAGTATGACTCCTTATATCTAAGCCATGATCTAGCGGTTTAGACTTAGGAACACTATCGGGTAGAGATGGATAGCCTACGATGGGGGATAAAGGATCTTTAGGACATATGGTTGTGGGGATGACTAGGTTGATCATAGGGTATACCTAGACCATGAGCATAGATAGGTGTAGGGAGCTAGCAGTGGAGATTTGGTATTATGAGTAGATTATTCTAGATATGTATCTGAAGATTCCATGTTATGCCACCCATTTAGAGGAGAGGATGTTAACTCCATCATTCTTAGTGTGGTGGGTAGGATAGTTGACTATGAAGTAGGAAAAGGTGGTGCAACCTCAATATAAGGGAGCAGATGAGGAGATGGAGGATGTTAAGGAAGATGGAAGAGGAGAGGAGGAGATGGGAGATGAGGTAGATAGGGGAGAGGATGGAGGAGGAGTTATATATTGTAGAGATTATTACTAAGAGATATACACTGAGAGCCTAGTGTATTGCATTATAGGGACAGGTGGCCACAACACATGGGGATCTTACCACTATGCATATTGAGTGGGACACTGTACACATGAGATTAGATACACTATGGGTAGAGTATGACTCCTTATATCTAAGCCATGATCTAGCGGTTTAGACTTAGGAACACTATCGGGTAGAGATGGATAGCCTACGATGGGGGATAAAGGATCTTTAGGACATATGGTTGTGGGGATGACTAGGTTGATCATAGGGTATACCTAGACCATGAGCATAGATAGGTGTAGGGAGCTAGCAGTGGAGATTTGGTATTATGAGTAGATTATTCTAGATATGTATCTGAAGATTCCATGTTATGCCACCCATTTAGAGGAGAGGATGTTAACTCCATCATTCTTAGTGTGGTGGGTAGGATAGTTGACTATGAAGTAGGAAAAGGTGGTGCAACCTCAATATAAGGGAGCAGATGAGGAGATGGAGGATGTTAAGGAAGATGGAAGAGGAGAGGAGGAGATGGGAGATGAGGTAGATAAGGGAGAGGATGGAGGAGGAGTTATATATTGTAGAGATTATTACTAAGAGATATACACTGAGAGCCTAGTGTATTGCATTATAGGGACAGGTGGCCACAACACATGGGGATCTTACCACTATGCATATTGAGTGGGACACTGTACACATGAGATTAGATACACTATGGGTAGAGTATGACTCCTTATATCTAAGCCATGATCTAGCGGTTTAGACTTAGGATCACTATCCGGTAGAGATGGATAGCCTACGATGGGGGATAAAGGATCTTTAGGACATATGGTTGTGGGGATGACTAGGTTGATCATAGGGTATACCTAGACCATGAGCATAGATAGGTGTAGGGAGCTAGCAGTGGAGATTTGGTATTATGAGTAGATTATTCTAGATATGTATCTGAAGATTCCATGTTATGCCACCCATTTAGATACATACGAAATATCATCTAAGGAAAATCACATAGGGTTAGTCAGTAGAGGGAGTGTATCTCATGAGAGGGATTAGATGAGGGATAGAGATAGAGGAGGAGATGGGGGAGGGGATAGGAGTGGAGGTGGTAGTGAAGGTATAGGGAGCATCCACTTGAGCAATATCTAATTTACTAAGTAGCTCATTATTGTATTGGCAAGAGTGCCACAAACTTTGTATATGGATACTTATGATGTACACATTGAGCCTTTTTATGTATATAGATACATGGTTATGATTATGAGTTGTGATGTTTATATTTTCTATGGAGTTTATTGATTATGGATTTTTATGGATTATGTTATTATGGATGATTGTATTTAGATTATGTGATTATGGATTTAGATTATGGATTATGTATTTATGGATTTTTATAGGTTATGGATTTACATTAAACTCTTTATGAACTATGATTATTATGGATGTAGATTAGATCATGGATTATGGATTTATATGTGATGTTATGATATTAAATTTTTTATTATGGATCAATATTAAGCTATTATGGATGTGAATTAGATTATGGATTTTATGAGTTTGATTAGATTATGGATTATGGACCTTTATGTGATTATATTAAAATGTTTATTATGGATCATGATTAAGATATTATGGATTATGGATTTAGATTATGGATTATGGATTTATGGATTTTTATGTGATGTGATTATGGGTTTAGATTATGGATTATGGATTACAGCTTTCATGTTATGTGATTATGGATTTTAGATTAGGATATTCTTATTATTTGATTAGGATATATGTGGTAATTCTATTTTTAAGTAATTAATCAACACAAATTTGGATTTACAAAGTTTTTTATTAGTTTTTATTAGATCATACCATAACCCAAGAAATTCTCTTGAAATGAATCTGTGTACATCCTTGACTGTTAATAAATATCCTACCAACCTTAGGTCAACTATGCTCAAGATCTATTAGTTTGAGATGGAAAATTACCATGGATTTGCTTCAAGATTTGATAAAGTGAATTCTTTTAATAAGAAGATGTTTTCACCCTACTTACTAGAAACTAAGGTTGACCCTAGGATCCTCTTGTGCCAATCCATGTAGATTGATCAATGTGGGAAGTCTACTAATTTAAATAAAGCTTATCAATGCGGGAATATTTCTTGGTATATTTTATGTATGATAGCCATCCTTCAAAGGAGTGGTCTATATTTTGAGAGATGCCTTTCGAATCAATTATCCTTCGAGGGGGCAGTATATATATTGCATGTTTATAGATGTTTTTATTTTGTTTTTATTTTGATCCCAATGTTACTATTTCTTTATGGATTGGCTTTAAGGCATCCTATAATAGTCTCTTAAATCTTTGTTACACAATATAATACTCTTATTCCCAAAATGAACTAGTGCTAGGGAGGGATTTATGGAAATAATGATTTGGGGCACCTTACTATTATAGGAGGAGCCTTTCTAATTAGAGCATGTTATGAATAGATCAGGAGCATTCATATTCAAGATTAAATAGACAATGTTGTCAGATAACCACATGTTTCTATATATCATTATTTGGTATAAGAATGAAAGGGATATGGCTTTATTGAATCAAATCAAAAGAAAAGAAACTAGGTGGACCAAGGTGATTAAGACTTATTAAAAGTGGAAAGGACGTAAATGAAATGTAAGCTATACCTCTACCTTTTATATTTTATAATCTCCCCTTGCTTCTCATATTTATATTTAACTTGAAGGCTTGATCATGGGAAGAATTGGCTGATTTATTCAGCCATTGTTCATAGATTTGCAAGGAACCCATCAATTCAGTGACTATCATTTGTCTCAAGTATTTAGAATCTTCTATTACAACCCCAATCAGATCAAACCTAACTAGGAGGCTCCTTAGTTCATTCTATATGATTCTATGGTTTTAAATAATATATCCACTTATCTTTATATAATTAACATTGCTCATTTTTATTGTAAAAAAATCATTGATAGACTCATTTTTTTCTCATTTGCAAGGTCTCAAAATCCCTTCTCAATAGTTGTGTCTTAACTAGCTTCACCTCATCACTTCCTCGATATGCGTTTTGTAAAATATCTCATCCTTTCTTGGAATGCTTAGTTATTTCTATCCTTGGAAATATTTATTCAGATAATGCCATTTGAATATAGCTTAAATCCTTCGCATACTTCTTTCTAATTTCCTTCAATAAGTTTATTTGTGTTTGAGTGAAAGAATTATTTTTTTATAGTATGTAGAACAAATGAGATGATGGTCAGACAAGAAAGAGTCTAGAATCACAGACATAGGTCAGCCATAAATAGTAATGAAGAAGAAAATATCTTGCTCAACAAGTAGGGCATGGTCAAGATGTTTGAGGACTCAACCTTATCTTTGATGTAAATTTGATCATGTGAACCATCGATAATTTTAATCTCTCTTTTTGTGATGGTTTGGGTTCAATACCCCAAGTTTATTTCACATGTATAAAAACCAAGCTTCACATTCTCCTTCACACCATATCATGGGAAGATAACCTTATTTGACTTTCATAGATTTGATCATGTTGAAGTCACCACATAGAATTCAATACACATATAAAAGGGACTTAGCCAACCATCTCTAGATCAAGGTGTGTTCCATAGCATCATTAGAGATGTATAGTTGGCAAGGCCAATGATGTGATTATCAAAGTCAAAAATATTCTAGACTGCTCGATGGGTGGGTTTGAAACCTCAAGAAATGATATTTTGATACAAGTAAGGCACCAATAGGGTGACAACTCCCTTGTGGTCAAACTTGTGATAGGTGGCCTAAAAAAGGGCCCTAAGCCAGATAGTGTGAGCTATAGATTAAAACAACTTCCTACATGCATAAAAATTTAATTTTAATAAAGTGATGATAATTGCTCTTGATTGTGTACTTACGAGTTATAGATCAATGAGTCCTCTAAAATTCCAAAAATAAATTATCATTAGAAAATGTCCAAATTTATATCATTTTCCTTAGTGAGATTAAATAAGGCTAAAAAAAATTGAAAGTCAAACCTAGAAGAGAAAAGTCTCCAAACTTGAAGGGTTATACATAATCCTCATCTGCATAAAGAGAGGAACTATGTGAGTGACACATAATAGCCTTTTGTTTTATTGTTATAAGCCCCAAATCTGAATCCAAATCATTCACCCCTAAATTGGGTTGTGACAAAGGGACCATAAGAGTAGGAGATGGGGAAGACATAAACTAGGTGACCACCTATGGAGATCAGGAAATGGGAGGTGGGTGTTTAAATTTTAAATATGTGGGGGCTTTACCAATAGGTTTTGAGGAGCTCAGCCTTTGTGGGTTTATATATAGTTATGTTGGGTCTAACATTGCCATAGATAACATTATTTTTACTATTAGAAACCATGGTCCACCCATCAAAGGGTTGGGGTTTTAACTCAGACCCACTTTTGTCTTAAGGTATCGAAGGAGTGGGGACTATCAGAGGACATTATCTAATCATGTGTTCTAAATATTAGCACCATAAATAAGTGTATGGGAGGTTAATATAGAGCACATGTTAAGAGAATCAATTATTACCCACTTAAATATCGATGGACTCTTTGAGATCTTTAACGAGGTCAATTTTGACACAAACCCTTCTCTGAAGTTGAGATGAATAGAACTTTAGTTATTTATGGTAGATAAATTGGCCTAAAGGCTTGATAATATGATCAACAAAATTACACAGAGGAAGAGATAAGCCTATAAATTCTACCCATTCTTAGATTTTAAGTTTAGCTTGTTATTAGACTTGAAAATCTTGGGTCGAATGGGAGAAAACAATTATAGTGTTGTGAATAAACCATGGGCCATGGCTAATAATATATTTTAAATGTTAAGGGTTTTTGAAATGAAATAGGAATAAACCCTTACTGATATTTTGGACTCCTTCTAATTTTACCCCATGGCCTTGTCGATGGTTGGGAACCCATTATTTCAAAAGGCTCTCTGGAGGAACTCGACCCACAAAGTAAGCAACTAGGGTAATTTTTTTATAAAAATGTTAATATTTATCAAAATATATTAAATATAGAACCACCTATAGTAGAGGAGCATCATAATCATAATCAATACCTCATGGTAAACCTTCAGGATAAACTTTTGATCTTGTTTCAGTGCCATGGATTCTCTGGTTCTCGCTGATGATACCTAAATCAAATTATGTATAAGGGGTGGTGGAATACATTTAATTTAGGTAAGGTGACAAACTTCCCAAAGGGTGTATGGCAAGCTTGACTTAGCACAATAAATGCAATGTCACAATAGGAATAACTCTTGCCTAGATATTAGTGTAAATAGATTCTAAAGATGTTGTAAATTCTACAAAGAACCAATAATATTACAAACTTTAAAAATCCAAAGATTAATAAAAATAAATATATTATTGTAAGAATAGTTTAAATAATTAAAATTCTAGAAAGACGTGTATTGAACATGCTTTACAAAGTGACCTCATATTATAGTTAAATTTTGTTTTTATCCTATAAATTTTGTTCAACTTAATTTAAAAGTGAGGTGTTAGTGAAACACTTAATATAATCTACATATCTCAAATAAATAATTTTAATGGATAATTGGACTTGCACTAAGTGCCTCACATTCATTGAGCTTATTCCACTTTATGGAACTTGACATATTTTGCCAATTTTCTTATCTCTATTTATGTTTTAATTTTTTAAATAAAATATATATTGTTTCCATAGTTTTGAAACTCGATGGTTAAGGGTAAAATATGCATAACCATAACATGTCACTATTATATATTATATTATCTAACTATATTTGCAAGTTATATTGCTTGATTTCCTTGCAAGCTTATACCATTACGTAAACTTAATTTTTTTCAATTCTAAAAGACTTAAATTTTAGAGTTTATAAATTTTACTTTTCTTAATTATAAAAATATTATATTGATGCAAAGGATAATTTAGCATCGCACCACCATTAATATCTACTATGATATTTTATATTTTTCCTTCAATAATATCATATATGTAGTATAATGCACCCATCCCACTACCACCATTAGGGCAGCATTGCCTTGATTTAAAATGTCTTCCTTCATGGTTCCTGCAGAGTTTACTACATGTGTTTTTTATGAAGCTATGAATAATAATTGTGCCAAAGAAAGTGCATAAATTTGTTCCAAAATTTTTCCACAATGTATTGATACTACCCCTAAAAACCTTTTAGATTTATTTTACAATCTTAAATTTGATAAAGCTTGCAATTATTTTTTGCTTGTAACTTATTTATAAGTTGAGTCCCTGTTGAATGAACTTTAAAATCATGGTGGCACAAAACTTGGTATACCCCATATGTCCTCAACCTAGAGTGAATTCCAAACCTAAAAAAGGGTTATTTATATCTTTTAAAATATCTTAATAAAACTATTGGCATTCAAGTCAGTGAAAAAAAGAGCACATAGTTTTTGCTTTACATTCATTTTCTCAACACCTGCATATGTTTCCAAGCCACCAACAAAAAAAAAAAAAAATTCCCATCAATGGAAAATTATAATATTACCACACCTTAAAAAACCTCTCCCAAGATGAACAAAAATTTAAAGACATCTGTAAATGGATGGACTATGCTTTCTAACAAGAAAAATAACTAGTAATCATGTTCAGAGCCTAAGACCCTAAACACTGTATAAAAATCCATAGGAGGTTATTTAGTAGGTGCTAAATAAACTATATATTCGACCCAATAGGTTTCACTACCAATAATATACACCCCTCAACTTGAATCCATGATTTCAGCTTCACATAGGTAACCAATGGCTCCTCAACTATCATAACCTCATTAGGACTCAACTATTTCAAGTATGGCTAGAAACCCAATGGTTTTTTACTATAATATGGTCTATATTCTCAATAATAACCCATAAAAACCTATAAAATATGGTAAATATTCTCAATAAAATGATGGACCAATAATTGGGTGATTTTATCAAAGTTAACTATCAATCCTACCTGGTTAACAAAGTTTTTGGTCTAGATGAGATTGGTGAGGAAACCACCATGAAAATAGAGGTTGATCGATGATTTTTTACTATTGGAATGTACATGGCATAACTAACACAATTTTCAGGTATATTTTTTGGGATACATGTCATTTTTATACAAATATGAAAATTATGTGTCTATAAGAATTTACAATTTCTTTTTTTCTCTCCCCTTATCAATTCAAAATGGTCAAGTGTTATCTGTCAAATGTCTAAGCATGATATGAGATGTTGGGGAGTTTTCCCCTCACATTTCCACTTTATTTCACATCATACCATCAGTTTAGTTTCATATCCCACTCATCAAGTTATGTATACCCTATTTGACTATAATGACCATACCCTCAGTATTTTTTTATATGTGCCTAACGATGTAGTGAAAATGGTGGAGTTTAGGAGGTGTTTGCATGACTCTCTCCCTAATGAAAAATGGATCCTATACGTAAATTTCAGCATTATTGAATCTTTTGAAAATAAGGAATGGATACTCCCCATGTGTTGGTGCATCACTAAAAGAGAATCATGGTTTTCCATGCGCAATAAACTTAGATTTTCCAACCCCGATTAGCACCGCCACCTTCCTACCACCTCTCTATGGTGCACATTATATAATCTTCATAAATTTATTGATTTATTATCCAAGAGGCTTGATATAACCATGATGACCTAGAAAAACATCTTTTCTTTTTCCAATATTTCTAACTACCTTTTAGCGTTCATCTTGAATGTTATTCTCTCATACCACCTTCTATTAAAATTTGAAATTCAATGAATTCCCCACCCTCTAATGGGTTCTAGGACTTAGTATTACCTTAACACTACTCCTATTTCAGAATCCTATACCAATAATCACATTGTTAGAATTTAGAATATTGTGCCTTGACCTCAAGAATCTTTAGGATGGATTAAATGATGGTAAAATGATATTATAAGGATACCTTCATTTTTTCATATATTTGTTATAAAAATAAAAATAAAATTATTATTTTCCATAAGGTTTCACACTCTGAATTCATCCAAATTCATATGAGTTTGAGGTCTCTCTTTTTAATGATGATTTACAAATGTAGGCCACCATTTTGTGACACAAACATAAAATTGGAGAACATTATGAATATAAGGGAGCCCATATCCATGTAGAGATGCATTGGTTAAATATTGAAGATAGATATTCTAAATATTTATTATGTATCCTTCATTCTAGGACAGTGATTAAACACATCAAAGTTTTTAATGAAATGACTCCCACCTCATGCACCTTACAAATATTTTGAAATCCTTTATCTCTCACTATTACAAGGTTTTTTTCCACTCAAACTTCATCATCATAAAGAGATCAAGATATGTTCCATTACCTTCAAGTTTTTAATTGAAAACTCACTGAAGGTCAAAGGTGTGGCATGTGATATAATTTTATCCATTATGGAGCTTTAAGAGGCTACTATGAAAATTTCAACTGACAAGGCTCCTATTATTGACATATTCCCCTTAGAATTATATCAATAATTATGGTATATATTGGATCTGAATATTCATAGAGTATACCTAAAATATGTCCAAACTAATTCCTTTGGCATGCTAATTAACCATTAAATATCAAGTTTATTCTCAAACATAGGGATCTTGAGCTCATTACCAATTTGCATCCCATTACCCTTCTCAATGTATCATATAATACCATCACCAAGGCCCTTACTATATGTTTAGGTATTTTTTACCCCTCATAATTAATCTAAAAAAATAGGTTTTATCCAATAATATGTATATCCTTGATAACATCATTTTAATATGGAAGGTGTAGTCATATAAAATGCAAAAATTGGTAATTTGAGTGTGGCTTATGACATCCAACCCATAGGTCCCTCATGCTTGCTTTCTTGACCCTTTTAGGATTTTTTTCACTAATTCCTAGTCATTCATAGCCTTCCAAACTTGACCCCAATTCATCCACACTGCTCTTTCCAAGATAAATCCATCCCCTCAAGTCTCATTAGCTCAAGATAGTAGTGTTACACTTGGACTATAGCACTGACGCCACTCTTGTCTGCTTTTGGTGCTCCTGTCCATGTGTATTCTTGGCCTCGACAATCAGTTCCTTCTGGTTTCCCATCTTTATCTTTGTCAACCTAATGCAAGCACATTCAACCCATGACCAATATATCCCTATAAAATCCCATTCAAAGATCATTTGGAAAGGGTTGGAAATTATCACTAAGCAAGCAAAAATAAAATCAAGACTACTTAGGCAATTTTCCCTATTCTCTACATGCAGCTAGCCAATACACTTACAAGCTTATCCAAATCCTTACACTAGTCCCTAGCCACTTCAAGCATATCTAGTTTAGCATTTTTCACATTCATATACTTTATTACACAAAGAACATCAAGTGGGAGAACTACATATAGCTTGATCCCTCTTCAAAGTATTGGTATGTAGGTAGTGTGCCCACACAAGGGGTGTGGATACATGTTCAGTGAATATTACATACACTAACCCCCCTCTTTCTCAAAATTGGTCAAATCACAATGGAACATAGGGTTTGAAGACAAAATTCTCTCTATAGGGATCTCTACAAACTTTCAATTTCTAAAACTTTGTAGATAAAGTCACATAGGCATAACGAACAAAACCTAGAAAGCTCAGATCTCTTAGACAACAGTGGTAAAGGTGGACTATAGCACTGGTGCCACTCCTATCCACTTTTGGTGCTCCTATCTAATAACAAAATGAAGGTCATATCATGGATTTTGATAGTATTTTAGTCTCGTACAACAAGTTCTAAGCTCTATCTCAGTCATTTCAGATAGTTTTCAGCTAAGTATTATTTTCTCCCTCTTATTACTATTTTTTTTAAAGTTAAAATTGCAATTAAATTAGACAAATTGATACCTTAATTATTGAATATTTATTTACTAATTTTACTACTTAGACCCTTTAACTAAATTAGGAATAATACACCAATATTCCCAAAATTGTTTAATCATTTGGTGAACCTGACTTACTTCGTTTATGCATAAAACCCCTAGAAACCCTAAGGTAAAATTCCTACTAATTTTTCCTACATTTTTTTTATTTTTTACCTACATAATAAAATTAAAAATTAGCATTCGATTTTAAATTTTTTTAGTAATTTTAAAATAATTTTCTTTCAAACCCTAGTTTCCTATACTAGGTCCCAGTATTTTTCCAATAATTTTCTAAGAAATTCCTAATTTCTAACTTGCATATTTCACCCCCAAAAATTCACTTTAATTTTCAAATTTTCATAGTAATTTTAAAAATAATCATCTTTCAAACCCTATTTTCATTACTAGGTCCCATTGCTTCTTGAGGTATCGCCTTATATCTAAACTCAAACTTACACATTAAAAAAAAATGGATCTCATTTATTTCCAAATATTTCTCACATTTGTTTCAAATAATAAAGATAGAATACTTGGTCCTATCATGTACATGAATGATGAAGTCTATCATATGTAAGTTCAAAGCTTCATTCTTTGTATTTCATGTTAACTTTTTATAATAAGGGAT
Organism: Torreya grandis; assembly: GCA_037957365.1. Classification (NCBI taxonomy): domain Eukaryota; kingdom Viridiplantae; phylum Streptophyta; class Pinopsida; order Cupressales; family Taxaceae; genus Torreya; species Torreya grandis. The sequence goes on along the minus strand of JARHVA010000567.1, from coordinate 4,906,691 downwards.
GATATTACAAATTTTATTGCTAAAAATGCACAAGATTTCAATATTCCTCTTGCATAATCTCTCTCGCTCATGTATAAAAATTCCCAACTCCATTTTGATAAACATTTTATTAATATTATGTTGCATGTCAAAATTTTCTATACATTCATGCACAACTTTATAATCTCTATCCATTATTTTCTATCTCTCATGTGGAAAAATTTTCAATTTTATCATGTTAAACATGTTATAAATATTATGTTACATGTCAAAACTTTCTATGCCTTCATGCATAATTTCATACTCTCTATCCCTTTCTTTCTATCTCTCATATGAAATGTTTTTTATAAACATATTATTGTGCAACTCATCACTCAAATTTCATACATTTCACTCCACATTCATGATTTCTACCTCAATGTACATAATTCATTGGTTAATTTTGAGTACCTCCCTATCACTACTAAACACAAGCAAACACTAGCGGTTATATCTATCTCTCCTTCCTTCAAACTTGGTAAATCTAAATCTTATCCTGCACCTACTGCTAGTTCTATGCCTATAGTATATCATGCAGTCCACACTATCACCCATGTTTATGAAGATAGGTAGGTTGATCACACCCATGGCTATAGATTTATCACTCAAGTTATCACCCCTTTAGATACAATTTCATTTTTTGATCTCCTTCAATGATCAGATTTTTAAAAATATGTGTTGTATGTAGCCCTTCATAATACTAGAATTCCTATTTCAGCTAAACAATCTTATGTTACATCTATCCTCAACATAATGCAATGGACTGAAGAGAATATTTCCTTTGAGAAAGAGGATTTACCCTTGAAACACATCATTGAACAACACCTACCTCTATATATTCAATTAAGAATTAATGATGTGAAGGTAAAAATAGTGTTAGTTGATAATGGTTCAAGACTCAACATTTGTAACATTTATTTTTTTAAAGGTCATAATATATAACCTCATGATCTAGACTATTTCAACATGAACATCAGAGGTTTTGACAACATCCCACAAAAATTAATGGGTCAAATAACACACAATCTTACCTTAGAGCCTAAGACACTACCAACTACTTACCAAGTCATGCCAAATGACTTCAACTATAATTTATTACTTCGAGGGCCTTGGATTCATGACATGCATACAGTCCTTTCTACACTCCATGTTTGTCTAAAATTTAGTCACAAAGGCTACATCTACACATGCCTAATAGATAACAAACCTTTTAAATATTTCTAGGTTGTTGAAACTCCACAAAACTATATTATGCACTTTAATCTTGGAAATTCACCTACACAACCCATTATTCATAATATACCCTCAGACCATGCAACACATCAACAAACTCTAAGTTATATAATAGAACCAACACCAAATCACCATCTCACCTCTCCTTTTACACTTAAATGTCTTAATAAGATAATATATCATGGCAAAGTTCTTGGAAAGTATGAACAAGGAACTATCAATCCTATCGAGGTATCTATACAACATGAAATGCAAGGGATGGGATATTAGTTTACCCATATTCATAATAAGCCTTCTTTCACCACTTCAAAGCATATAAAGTTTTGTCTACCCACGACACTGGTAGATCACACCATTAATCATACTTTAACATTATCATTGATCTATCCTAATCTCATTGATGACATAGTTTCACCAGACATGTTCACATTAGATGAATTCTCCAACGATGAATCCCTCTTATAATTTCTTGGAGCATATGATGACCTCCCATCTTGCTATCATAAAAATAGATATCCTTATCACATAAATACCCATGCATATTTTGGAGAAAGCCTATATTCCCCACAAGACATACCAGTTGATTCAGATGATATTTTTCTTAACACTCCCTACACACTTGATTGTTCCACATTCATTAATGAAAAAATAATTAACTTCAATTTTGGAATCGATCAGGATCATTGCATTGTCTTATTAGCCCACTTCCCTATGAAAGGAAGAAGATTTAGATATTTGTCAAAATTTAACAAATGTCCTAGAACTTTTTTCTTGGTCTTATTCAGATATGCCAAGAATTGATACATCTATGGCAGTCCATTAGATTCCCTTATACCCAGATGCTAAACTAGTTAAACAAAAAAAATTCTAAATACATCCTAAGGTGACTCTCTTAGTCAAAGACAATATCCAATGTCTCTTAGATACTAGCTTCACTCGACTAGTAGCACACCCTAAATGAATTTTCAACATAGTCCTTATAGTAAAACCTAATAGGAAAATTTAGTGTTCTAATTCTTGAGATTTAAATAAATCATGCCTAAAAGATGATTTACCCTTTTCTAATATCGACATGAGCATCAATTCCATAGCTAGGTATGAAATGTTATCATTTATGGATAGCTTTAGACACTTTTTCATGAAATGATAAGTGTAAGTTACACAAACAAGCACTTTATTATGTAATCATTGGTGGTGACCTTTTTAAACGATCCTTTGACAAATAATTGCTTAGATGTTTAACTTTAGCAAAATTCAAAATTGCTCTTACATAGATACATGATAATGAGTGTGGTGGTCACTTTAGTGGAAAGGCCATGTCACATAAATTTCTTTGATAAGGCTATTATTGGCCCACCATGGAAGAAGAATGTTCACAATATGCAAATTTATGTGATAAATGTCAATGACACAATAACTTGTGGCATGCACCTTCACAATAATTGCAACCTATTGTCTCTCCATATCCATTCATGTTATGGGTATTTGATCTTATTGGAAAGATTAAGCTTAAATCTATCAGTGGGCATAAGTTCATCATCATAGCTACATAATAATTACCAAGTGGGTGGAAGCCATTCCACTTCAACATACTATGGGGGAGGACATTTGTAGCTTCCTCATGACTCACATTATTTCATGCTTCAACCTACTTGCAACTATCATTTTTGATAATGGAACATCAATCAAGAACAAAATAGTCAAGAAATTTTGCACAAAATATAAGATTAAGCACACCTTATCCACTCTATACTACCCACAAGGAAATGGTCAAGCAGAGGCCAATAATAAAACCATCAATAGCATTTTGAGCAAAATAATGACTAAATTTAGAGATGATTGGCACAATCAACTAGTCTTTGTATTATGGGCTTATCGTACAAGTATTCATACACCCACAGGAGCCATTCCTTATTCACTTATTTATGGCACAAAATCAATTTTACCATTGGAATTAGAAATCCCATCTGTTTGTGTCTCCCTTAAAGGTATTCTTACTAATGACTAGTATCATGAAAAGTGTCTACACCAGCTCAAGCAGTTAGACCATACATGCATTTAAGTAGTAGAACATCTCAAAATATATTAGTAATGTCTACAATGATCCTATAAAAAATGAGTTCACACCAAATACTTTGAATTTAATGATCTCGTTCTCAAATAAAATCTTCACAATGTCAATGCCAAAGAACAAATTAAAGGAAAATTCAAACCAAATTGGCTAGGTACATACATCATTACTAAAAATCATATCCCCAAAGTGTATCATCTAGCTTCACTCAAAGGAAAGAAACTCAAAAATATAATGAATATTATGTATCTATGTAGATTCCATGTATAGTATGTCATTTCACACATTATTTTATACATAGTTTCCTTTACTTGATTGTACATAGTCTTCCTATGATTGATTATACATAGTTAAAATATCTCAAAATACAAAAACAATATAACATTTCAAAATATAGAAACATTTAAATAATTCAAAAACATTCAAATATGTCAAAACACCAAAAACATTTTGATCGTATGCATCATCCATGTTTTACATTACTACTACTATTCTAGACTTAAATTTGCTATTCTATGTTATTGTTTGCCAATTTATCTACATTACCATGCTTCACTTGATCTCCTTTAAGTGTGTGCATTGACATCTAGCTCCTTGATTGCTTCACTCTACCCATTAAGGGGCATCCTATTTCTACATTTGAGACATACAGCAATATATCTTCCCCCTGGGGGCATCTTCTACATGACTACACCATCTAGGCTATGTCATTCCTACAGCACACACTATAGTTATCATGTTGATGTACATTATATACTAGTTTACACAAATTACCCTATCACCACTCACTAGTATATAGCACTTATGTATTTCCTAGCATATACCTAATCTTGTACTAACATGTCTTGCATATTTTCACATTCTTTCTTTGATTAGTTAGATGCAATTGTATTTCTAGTATTTACATGCTTTCTTTTCTTGTGTAGCATATCTTGATGTGATTGTATTTTTTTAGTTCCTAATTGTCTCCTGTATGTGCCTTAGGACATTTTCCAATATCCTTTTATTATATTCATGTGTGTGCCTTAGAACATTTACCAATGTCCTTTCCTTGTAATTTTTTATGTGATTGTGGCCCTCATGTCAACCTCCCTATTTTCAATTATATGTGTATGTGGCATTTGAACATGCCTTGTATGCTTGCTTTCCAGTTTGAATGACATGTGCCCATGTCCTTTGTTTTCTTGGCCCCTTGGCAACTCTTGTATGTTTCTTGCTTCTTACCTTGTATGCTTGTTGCTTGATTACTTTTTGATTGTTTGTAATTTCACGATCCACATCATACATTATCTCGCTTTCTTGGATGCCATGATGGACATCATGCTCCATCCCTCCTTAACAACTAACAACTAACTAGACTTCTAGTTTTAGTTTAGTACATTACACATGATATTACATTTTTATATCTATCTAGGCATACCCCTATTGATCTAACAATTTCTCGTTACAAACCATGCTATATCTTGAGATATCTTATTGATTATCATTGCTATATCATGTATATAAGCAGCAAACACACTCACATGGCTCTTTCTTCTAAGGGAAGTCATTTTAGGATCTACATTTCAACCCTCACAAGAGGGGGAAATAAATAGGGGTTTTACCATAGAGATCAAAGCTCCTATCGATCAAAAAATTATTTCTAAAACACTCAAAACAATAATCAGAGGTCAAGCCAGGTAAAATAGACCAAAAAAAAGTGATGAATCCATAATAGTTTTTAATTTTGGCAAAAGACAATAGATACAAACATAGAAAATAGTGTCAAACACCAAGGTGTCCTATTTTTGGTACTCCTATCCAAACAATGAAAAAAATATATTTTCCAAAAGTAGATAGAAAAGTAGGTTCAATTATAATTTTGCACATTTAGACTAGTTTAGAATCAGTAGTTTTTAGTAGACTTTTGCTCAAAGAATCTAGATATAAGGGGTATCATATGTGACATGATGGATCTCACTTCCAATTTTAGATATGATAGTTGGTATAAATTCTAGATTGGAATCCATGTTTCAGATACCAGTGATTAGGGGTAATATGTGTAGCACATTTTTTTTCTTTTCTTTTTGAGTTTAGGTTGCCCAAGAATTTTTAGTAGTTACATGCCTTATTCCATCTGCATGTGGTTGGCATCATTTCAAAGTGGATTTCATACAATCCTAACCTCCACATTTTGGAATGGATTTCATACAAACCTAGTGCCCAATTTCAGAGTGGATTTCATATAAGCCTAATATTCATCTTTCAAAATGGCCAAGAGTGGCCTATTTTTAGCATACATTTGACTATCCATGCCAACATTATCAGATTATAGAACATTCATAGGCTTTAGGATCCATCTCATATGACACACATTTCATAGCAAATTAGTTTATAGCTTCACTTCATGAGGCAATGATGGAACAAAAGGACTAGTTAACCTTTGTATTCTTGAGCCACCTATTCAGAGGAATTGGACACACAGTCCAAACATCGATCAACACATGCATGACCACCTATCTTCACTTAGTGGGTGATGATGGAATCAAAGGGTTAGCCTTTACATTCTTGAGCCACTTTTTGAGGAATTGATCAGTCAACATTGTTTTTAATATTACTCTTGGGTATAACTTTATCTAACATTACTCAGTATCACAATAGATTCAGTATCACTTAGCATCACAATAGATTTACACTTCACAGCATGCTCTCTCTATGCACACACAACATCACACAACTTCATGAGCTTCACCCTTGTAGGTAAGTTTAGGTACGCTTTCCATTTTTCTTTTATCCTAGTATTTCACTTTGCTACATCACTAGAATAAAGGGGAGACAAATGCAGTCATATAAAATGCAAAAATTAGTAAATTAAGTGTGTCTTGTGACATCTAACCCATAGGTCCCTCCTACTTTCTTTCATGACCCTCTTAGGCTTCTTTTCACTAATTCCCAGTCATTTGTATCCTTCTAGACTTTATCCCAATTCATCTAGACTACTATTTCAAGGACAAATCCATCCCCCTATGTCCCATCAGCTTAGGATAGTAGTACCACACTTGGACTATAACATCAGTGCCACTCTTATATAATTTTAGTGATCCTATCCAAGTGCATTTTTGGCCCTAATGATTAGTTTCTTATGATTCCCCATCCTTCTCCTTATTGGCCTAATGGGGGCACATTCAACCCATGACCAATAGATCCCTATAAAAGTCCATTCAAAGATCATTTGGAAAGGGTTGGTAATTATCACTAAACAATCAAGAATACAATCAAGACTACTTAGTAAATCTTCTTTATTCTCTACATATAGATAGATAATACACTTACAATCTTATTTAAATCCTTACACCAGTCCCTAACCTCCTCAAATACATTTAGATTAGCATTTTGCATATTCATACACTCTATTACATAAAGCACATCAAGTGGGAGAACTACATATGGCTTAATCCCTCTTCAGAGTATTTTAATATAGGTAACATGACCACACAAGGGATGTAAATACACGTTCAATGATTCTTACACACACTAATCCCCCCCCCTCTTTCTCTAAATTGGTCAAATCATAATGGACCATAGGGTTTGAAGACAAAATTTTCCCTATAGGGATCTCTACAAACTTTTAACTACTAAAACTTCACAAATAAGGTCAAATAAGCATAGAAAACAAAACCCAAAAAGCTCAAATATCTTGGACAAAAATGGTAGAGGTGGACTATAGTGTCAGTGCCACTCCTATCCACTTTCAGCACTCTTATCCAATCACAAAATGAAGGTCACATCCTAATTTGCTAAGCCTTATTTTCTCCTTATTAATATTTTTTAAAAAGTTTAAAATTGAAATCAAATTATACAAATTAGTAGCCTAATTATTGCATATTTATTTACTAATTTTACTATTCAGACCTGTTAACTAAATTAGGAATAATACACCAATAATCCCAAAATTGTTAAATCAGAAGGTAATGGAATGGGCCAAGCATCTTATCAAAAGGCCTTGTTTTTCAAAATTTGGCTTTAATAAATATGATGAAATGATTTCATGACCTTTCATCCTATGAAATCTTTAGAATCTTGGATTTAGTTCTAGATTTGATAGCATAACTAAAATGTTATTCCAATATGCAAGTGTTTGTACAACCAATAATGGTGTTAAATTTGAGCAATTTCACCTTTTTTTATGTCGAGGATGCCCTTTATCCCTTTCATTTGGGTATTGGGACTCAAGGGGATCTATTATCTTCTACCGAATTACACTTCAAGAGGTTTGGCTAATGTTATTTCTCTCTTATCATCTCATAACCAACTGGGTAATTGACACTTTTTTATTGACTCATTCCTCAATTTTCTTGAAGAGGAGAATTTTTTAAATGATATGGGATGTTTAAGTGTTTTTTATTTAGCCTTTGGCTCTTCCTTATAATTTAAAAAGACCCAGTGATACATACAATATATCTCCCCCTAACTACTTTTATTATCCAATATAGGTGGATTTGGATTCATTCAAGTGAGAAATTTAAGTTTTTGGGTATTCTTTTTACTTTTCATGCCATTCCATAAAATATTTGGGGGATACTTAGTTCAACATGTTGATAAAATTTTTGATTATGGATATATAAGCCTCTCTCTCTAGCATGAATGTTTATAATTTTCTATAAGTGCTTTACCCTATATTTTTATTAAAAAATTAAGTGTATTAAGAAGTGATATATATTTATATATGTGTGTGTAAAAATATAAATATCATAATTCTAAATATATACAATGATTAATTATTATACATTAATTTTTGTCGATTTTTTACTCATGTATATCTTTTAATCATGAAATCCTTCATATTAACATGATTAACTATTATAATTTTGACAAATTACTAAATAAATAATGTTTTTATTCTTGGAAAACACATAAAGAAGAGATATACTTAGCTTTCACATGGATACGCATTTTTTTTTAGTGTGTGACCATGAAAATTAGAAGAAGAGGTCACTATGTAGGCTCACTATTAGAATCAAGATTACAAATAAAATATGGATAAATCCACTATAAAAGGATGATGATGCATTTCAATCTAATTGGCTGACTGTATAATTGACTCAGTTAATTATGACAAGTGGTCTACAAAAAATAACATAGAAATTAAGAATATGGAAACAACAAATCAAAGACAGATTCATAATATGTTTCAAGACAAGAACACAGTAGGTATATAAAAATAAAATTTACTCAAGTTCATTGACCATGGACTTGTCTAGGTTGAATGTACATCTAAATTAATAATTAAACCTATTATGCCTATAGATGATGAGAAATCTTGGATATCAAACTTATGGTTTTTCTACACATAAATTTTTATTTCTAAAACCCTTAGAGCACATTGATATCTTGAAAACTTGAAAGAGAAAAAGGTGAGTGTAATGAGATGAACTAACCTCAATCACCCCCTTGATGATTGATAGCTAATTATGTATCTAATACTCCAATGATGGAAATCAAACCCATGTAGTACTCTCTTCTAGAGTGAATGTCTGATTGTGTTCCTTTGACTATATGTATGTAACTAGAAGACAGATTTGACACTTGACAATAATGAATTTTCACTTACTTTAGGGGACTCATTACCTAGCTTATGACTGATCCTAACGAATAATGTATAATTTTGGGTATAATATGGATTTTTTTTTCAATTCAAATAATTTTAATGCTTGAACCAAGTGAATAATCAATGTGGTAATGAGTGGCTCTTGATATGTGTGTGTGTGTGTATAAATATTTTGACATTTTTTTTAATTAAACTTATGAAACATGCAATAAGACCCACAATATTGATTTCAAATTATGAAAATGGCCATCATTGAGCATGGTACATGACTAAGACAAGTTGATAGGGGTGTAATGCACAGTTTTGTGTTTATATAATAATTATCCGATAAAATCAGAGATGGATGTCCTTTACAAGGAACAGTTTGAAGGTGATTTTAGATATCTTAAGCATTTGACATTAAGATTTCTATGTGATATTAAAGAAAACAAAGGGTTGAGCTTGTATATAAATAAATGGAATATAGGAATGGTGAATAAGAGTCATGTATTTGTGCATAAGTTATGTGGTTTGTAATATTTCAATAATTAACATTCGGAAGTAAATGTGGCCATATTTATGTGTCTACATTATCCCTTTCCCATCCCCACCCCTCCCTCACCCTCATTCTAAAAATGGAATTTTTAAAGTAAACAAGAAGTATTTGAAAGTGAGTATGTATAATAAACTTTGTATTTGAATATATTATTCAATTGTGCAGGGGACTCAAATATTAAAAAAACCCTAAAACACCTCATGAAGTAGTCATTTTCTTCATTTGAAATTTGAAAATATTAACTTTTAAATTTGAAAAAATTAAAATAAGATAAATGGAGGAGTACAATTATATATAAGTGAAATCATATCGCCTTATAACATGTAATTGATAATGGATAACCATGCCCTCTTTTACTAAATCATTTGGATAATTTGAACCAATTGAGAATTGAGAGTGATACAGTCTTACTTTTAAAATATTAATCAATCTCAAGTTGGAAAGATACATTATGCCAACTCTCATGAAAATGGAATGGTACCTTATGTACTAACCCAAAAAATGTGGAACCATGTCGTGATCACTAGAAGTGATGTCAAGTCTACTGAGTGTCACTTGATTAAAACATACATCCCCTACACAAATTCAAATCCCAACATTTGAGACATATATATATATATATATATATATATATATATATATATATATATGTATATATATATATGTATATATATATATATATATGTATATATATATATGTATATATATATATATATGTATATATATATATGTATATATATATATATATACATATATATATATATATATATATATATATACATATATATATATATATATATATGTATGTATATACATATATGTATGTATATATATACATATATGTATATACATATATGTATATACATATATGTATATACATATATGTATATACATATATGTATATACATATATGTATATACATATATGTATATATATATGTATATATATATATATATATATATATATATATATATATATGTATATGTATATGTATATGTATATATATATGTATATGTATATATATATGTATATGTATATATATGTATATATATATATATATGTATATATACATATATATATATATACATATATATATATATATATATACATATATATGTATGTATATATATATATATATACATATATATACATATATATATATATGTGTATGTGTGTGTGTGTGTGTGTGTGTGTGTGTGTGTGTGTGTGTGTGTGTGTGTGTGTGTGTGTGTATATGTTTGATCGAAATAGAATGAATAATATTCATTCCCCAATCATGACCACATTCCTCATAGAATTTGATTTGAAATAAATTTTTTGTCTTTGAATTTAAACTTTGAAATTTTGAAACTTTGCAATTGTTTATCTTTGAATATATTGAGCATGAGTGAGTATCACTCCCATTCTAAATATGTGCCAGTGATATAGAATGTTATGCACCTATATGCTCAATTTCAAATCTATTTTCAACCTATAACCTCACTCTTATAATTTTTTAAACATGTATTTATGTGTGTATGTGTTTAATCATAATTTAGAATTAACTCAATGATTAACTCTAAATAAAATTAAATGAATATAAATATAGAAAATGCAATAAAATAACTTGCAAATTTTTTTTTTAAAGTACCAAAACAAATGAAGCATTAATGATTGAAAGTAATGAGATATGATAAACACAAGATGATTATATGTTTTCATCTTATAGATTGACCATGATTTACTAAAATTTGACTTAAGGATCATATCAAAATAAATTATGTGCATGCCAAAAAAAATGTCACTAATCAAGGTCAAGAATGATTTTGATGGTACTTCCACTATTTTATCTACTAAAATTTAATAAAATTAAGGCACATTGGCATGAAAATACTTTAAATACACCTATGTGTGGATATTTATCCTTTGAATTCATGTAGATGGTTTAAAAATCAACTATTATAAGTTAAAACCCTAATACGGTTTGCAATAAGTTAAAACCTAAAAAGAGAAAATAGGGGGGCTGAAATTGATTAAGTTAACCCCAATCACCCATGAGATGATTAATCACAACCTATACATCCAATCATATATAGAGGTAAATAAAATGCATGTAGTTCTTCCACTTAGAGTACTTAGTGAGGTTATGTTCTTTTTTCTACATGAATGCATCTTGAGATGGATTGAATATTTGGTAACACATCACTTGAATTGGATAGAATAGGTTCTTGACTTTGATAAGGGATAATTTAAATTATTATAATGATACTTGTAAAAAATATAGAATCTTTGTTCAATGTGAAATAATATAAGTGTGCCTAATAATGAAATTTTCAAAGTGATAGAATATGTGACTTAGATATGCCTTTATAACAATCCAAAAAGGGAAAACCTCATGCTATCTATCCTAAAAATATGGATGAACCTATAATGGAGGGTCTAAATTTGAAAAATAATTGTTACTAGGGTAAAGGACATACATGACCTATGTGTTCAACATTGACTGCCACTATTGTCCCAGACTAGTCAATTTTGTCATGAAGGGTAACATTTGAAGTTAATGATCTAGAATGCTTGTACAAATGCTCAGAGAGGTTTCTATTGATTAAGAACATTTTTATAGCCATAATATAGAAACTTAAAAATGGATAAGTCTATGTAGTTACTTATAATAGAATGAGGTGGTGAAAATGGTCAATATTAAATGTTCATGTTGATTAAAATAAAAGTGTGACAAAATAGACATTATCAAGTATTTGTGACCAAATTTAAGTGACTATAAGTACCCCCCCGCCCTCCACAAACCATTTTGTCTAGAATTAAATTAAATTAATAAAATAAAAGGAAAATTTTCCTTTGAGCATATACTTCCATCATGTAGGTCACTTTAACTTACCATACCCTACAAATCACATGAAGTAATGATTTTTTTCATTTAATATTTGAAAAATCTTGAATTTTGAAAATTAAGAAATTAAAAAGAGAGCAAAGTAGGAATACACCTGTATGTGTAAAACCAATGTTAATTTTGTAACTTTTCTTCAAGATGATACTTACCTAAAGCATTGTAGAATTGGTGCTTACCATGAAGCACTTGGAGAGATTGGTTCCTTGAACCAAGCTAAATTGAGGGAGATAAAAGGCCAAATTGAATTGAACATGTATATAAAATAGACCCCATTGAGGGATGCAGATTCATTTATTTTAAATTATTAGTATTTGTAACCTCAATACAAAAATGTGTTGGAATTTACAATATATTTGTAGGCTATAAGTTTGGATTAAATTGAATCTCTAAACTAGGCATTATGCACTTTAATTTAACTAACCACTATAGATGGATAATAGATTCAATTTAAAATTTGATCATTAGTTTTTATATGCATGATAAAAATAAATAAAAAACATCCACACTTACACCATGACCACAAATAAAAAATGGTATTGGCATATGGCATGAATCTATATCATGATCCCATTGATAAATTTAAAATTTGTAACTGTATGGAGATGGAAAAAATATTATTTTTTATATTTTTTACATGAATCTTTATAATGTACCCAAAATGTATGAATTTTTATTTTTTTCTTGTAATTTGAGTGCTTATGCATGGCATATGTCTCATAATTTATACCATGATTGAATATTTGAACCACTTAGAAATCTTTGAAAGTGTATTTTATACTCAAAACTATCTTTTGCTCTTGGAGGCATTTTTCATATATGAAAAGCCCACTATAATTCCCCCTTTTGAGGTGATGGAAGTATCTTGAAATTCACTCATCTGAAAATAAAAATTAATTATATCATACACATCAAGATATAATCAATGAATAATATAGCATATGTGAAAATGTATGTTAACAGAGTAAGACATGTACCATCTAAATCATGTATGTTATATATAAGGGAAGTCTTAAAGTGTGAAATGTATATTAATGTGTCAATGAATCTTAGAACAACAGTTGTAATATAATCAACCTACATAATATTTAGTGCATGATTGGAGTCACCTAAATTTGGTCACAAAGTATTGATTATATCATTTTTTTTCTTATTTCCTTTAATTGACTTGAGCACCTAATATGGACCTATTTATTTTATAAATTTATATCAAAGACATACATAAAATATTAAATGTTAAAACACCTATAATAACCTATATATACATTATAGATCCCAAAATTCACATGTTTCCATTATTGGATAAAATCAACTAGTTGGGTCAATAGTGGAAATCGATATTGATCCCAATGGGTCGATCTTGGCCTTGGCCCATCTAATGACAACTTTTCAAATTGAACCCTTCATTATATTTTAATCCTTATTTTTAGGATATGTAGTGTGAGGTTTTCCCCTTTTGGATTGCTACTAAATCACATTCAATTCACATGTTCTACCACAAGACAATTTCAGTACATAAGCATACTTACACTATTGCACATTCAACAAAGCTTCTTTATTTTTCCTAGTTCTAATTATAATGACCTGAAATAGTACTTAAAAAAGTCAAAATATTGTTTTATAATATATAAAGTTAATCATGATTATTTTTTTAGGCATTATAAGCATCACTAGGGTTTAAAACTTGGAGAAACTATTTTCAAATCTTCCACACACTATCGAAGATCAAATATGTGTATACATACCTAATTCAAATTATCATAGGTTATCATGACATAAGTTTCCAATTTTGAGAAAAGGTCAAGATTTAAAAAATTAGGTCAGAAGTAGTAATCAGCCCTAACCCAGTTTGAAGATTATAACCATTTACTAGTTTTAGTCATAGCTTCCAATAACTTTCAGAATCAATCCATTTCACTCTATACTAGCCTTTTATTAGTTTCACATAATTAATCTTAGAGAGAGAAAAAAAAAATCATTTCAATAGTATTTAATTTGTTTTTATTTGATTTCACTTTTTTGAATTTAGTGATTTACTTGTATTCTACTTGTTGCAAGTTGATTTACAACATTATACTTTATTACATTCAATTTATCATATAATTAGGTTTAATTCACATATTTAATTCAAATTTAAATAAAACATATTGGTGAAGTCACTTTTTATTCTAGTATTGATTCAAAAACAATTCTTAGGGTTTAGATAATTACCAAAACATTTGACACTAAATAATATTTTATTTCAACATTGGATTTAAATCTGGCCCTAAAAAAACTTGTTTTCAACCTAGGATATAATTTATGGCATTAAAAACACTTTATTTTGATCCCAATTATGATATCTAACACTGAAATCATATTCTTTTAACCTTCAATTTCATAATAATTTACTAATCTCCATACACAAACCTTTTCCTTTTTTAGATTCTAAATTTTAATTTTCTATTACTATCATTTGCAAATAATTTTTTTTTTATATTGGATGAGAATTTTTTGTTTCATTTTATTTAGTTTATATTACTTTTTCTCTTACCTTGATAAGTAAAATCATTAAAACTCATGCAATAAAATGAAACGCATCACATACACTATTAATGGGGGAAAAAAAATCAAGCATGACATATGAAAAAGAGCAATTATACTTTTAGAATTTTATAGATCTTACTCACAAGCAATCTCGGGTACTATTCAATTCTCATTATTTAAATATTAAATCAAAACTTTTACCATCTATAATTAGATGACAAAGGGAAAATTAGACCCTTTCATTACTCCTCCTTTGAGACCTTGAGGTTCTAATAGTTACCATCTTGCTCCCATTATGCATCCATAACTTATATTATATTATGTGGTACATGATATTAATAACCAATGAGGTAAGCCATTGCATCATGGAGGTAGTCAACATGCTCTTTCTCAAACCCCTCCTCCTCTTGCAAGACAAAAATTTAATCCAAAGGGTATGATATCATAAATCAACTAAAAATTACACATGCACAAATTTCAATTTTGCAGATTTTAGAAATCTCATCATTTTATAATGATATTTTATATGTTACATTAACAAATAAGACTATTCCTAGTGATACACGCCCTATCACTTTTTATTCTATCATGATCATATTTAAGGATACTGAGAATATTATTACTTTCAAATATGAATAATTCACAACACCATATATAATCACACAAAATATCCCACTATTTATTCAATTGGAATTCAAAATAATGGAATCAAGTAGGTATTGCTCGATGTTAGGTTGAGAGTAAAAAATTATAGTGGTCCTTTATTTCAAAATTGGGTATTAACATTTAAAGTCTCCAAAAACCATATCAAACTATCAAAGTATTTTATGATCCTTCAAAACAAGTGTTGGGCATGATATATTTATATATAACATTGGGACCTAAAATAATATCTACTCTATCTCATGTTATGCCTAATCAATCATAATATAGTTTACTATTGGGGTGGTAGATACACATGATGGTAGGAATATCTTCTAGATTTCATAGGTGTCTTAATTCATGTATGAATAAATTCATATGAATTTATTGTGGATGATAACCCTTTCTTATTTTGTAAACTTGAACCATCTTAATCACAATCAGATGATCTAGCTATTATCACTCCTCAAATTATCCCTTCAGACGTAAAATTCAAATATGAAATTTAAAATTTAAGTAATAATAATAATCAAAAAGAACAAGTAAAATTACAAATGAATTGATAATATTTACATCATGTAAAGCAAGAAATTGATCAATAAAAAATAACAAAATAACATGCTCAATTGGAACATCATAGATTATAAAATGAGTAAGTAAAATTACATAAATAACATTTACAACATAAAGAGTTATAAAGTCATAACATACATATGGAACAACTTGAGAAATAAAATTTACAAAAGGAAAAACAACATGGTTACAAGTGGAAGAATAAAATATACAAAAATTACGTTAAAATAATGATGATCTAAAAAAAGTTGTTCCTAATCTACCTTAATTGGTAAATTCAGAGATACAAGATGGTAACACTTTAGATTATTATGATAGCGATGATGATGGAGATAATATGGTTATTATCAAAGATGATCAAATACACAAGCTAAATTAGTATCATTTAGATCAATACTTATCGCATAATTTATTCAGACCCATTTCTCCAGGGGTTTACCATGATGATTCAAAATTATTTACTAAAGATCACTTATATTTAAAGGGAAAACATATTTGAGGTATGTCTAAACATGATAATGTGAAAAATTATTGTAATAGTTGATTTCATATGAAATTTATGATTAAGTAAATAATTTGGATATCTCAGGTTTAACAAATCATAGTTATTTCAAACAATTCCACATAAAGATACACTCATAATAATTTTACCAATATGATTGTATAACAAGTTTATCACATTACCTACTACTAGACATCAATCAGTAACATGTCTTTTACATACATAAAGATAATCATTATGTGTTTATCATAGATTCATATCACATGATACGAAACATTGTAATATATTACATGAGATTATTCAAAAGTAAAATCATGAATGCATTATCAAAATACTCTAGAATCAACAATTTTCTCTTACTACAGGTAATAAAAAGACATCATCAATAGATACGACACATAGAAATAATCCTTGAAAAAATGTTTTAAATATCACAGTATAAAATAGAAAGTACGTGAGTTGTTATAGAATCACCACAAATAAAATATACCATAAATGACTTACATCATAGTATAAATTGTGAAGAATCCTATGGATATGTCATATACTGAATTTAATTTTGATCAAAAGTTTCCAATACAAAGGTATGGGTTATGCATCATACATATTAAATATCATTTACATTTGGATGATCGTGGTTACAAAAAATGCAAGATAAGGTAGATATTAATCAACAGTGCATCACATTTTCACACAAAGAAATAATAATTTATATACCACATGATGGTAACAATGATAAGGATATTTAAGAAGAGGAATATGCCATGTATTTTCATAATTATAAGAATTGAAATAATAATGAGGATGATTTATTGGATGATTATTGACTAAAATTTTTAGAAAGATTCAAAAAAATAATAATCTAATTGTACATATCTTCTTAACTATTGCAGCATGCTATTTTATTTCTTACAAATGAGATCAATTTGATCAATTATTCTAAGCCCTTAGTTATTACTAATTTTTTTACCTTTTATCTCTTCTTTTTCACTTTGAATATCTAAATAGTCAAAAATAATGATAAATGTCACCATATTTTTCCATTTATCTCTCATTTTTCACAATATATATTTATTAAATATCATTTCTCAACAATGGAAAAATTGATTGGTAAAGGTGAGTGTTAGCTGCCATTACTAACCCAAATTTGTCAATCATATCTTATGCAAAATTATCACCCATAACTCAATGTTTGAGTGCACATAGCCTTAATATTTTTAATTTTTAGATATTTCACTCAATTTTAGTATCTAAAATAATTATTATTCATGTTAAATCTTTATTTTCTTGTGTTATATTTATTATATCATGATACCTATTTATAAAAGTGTGCATTTTATGACACAAGGATATAAAATTAGTCCTCTGCATACTCATACAAAATTTTCAAATTTACAACTCACATATACAATGGGGTTATATGACTCACACATGGCCATGACATCTCTTATAGTGCATGCTTCACATTGGCACCTAAAATATTGTACATATCCCTCTCTTTTCTTATATTTTAGAGTTCTTGGTTAGCACTAGTTGGTTTTTTTTTTTTTTTTTTTTTTTTTTTTTTTTTTTTCTAAGTTTCAAATTTTAAAATTATAAAAAAAATCAAATATAAAAAAATACTAAAAATATTCAAAAAATATAAAATCCAGACTTGAGCATGATTAAACATTTATTTTGCAACATTTTCATATGTTATTTATACAATTATTAGTAAATAACATAATCTTTTATATCACAAATACATTTCACTAGTATTCATGAGTGTTATACAATACATACAAACTCTCACATGGATGAGATGTAGGACTTGCCTCTACCTAGTAACCTTGATAAACTAGGGGCATCTTTCCATAGGCTAAAATATTTACAAGTGTTATTATTTTATGACTCCTATATTATTGAGCTATAAAATTATTACAAATGTCTTTCTAACATCTTTATCATGCATTCTGTACATGTATATGTTATTTTCTAGGATATGATCACATTGCATATACAATAAGTAGAATACATTTCTAGTTCTATGTTCTATTGATGTTATTAATTTTACATAGTATATTAGATATTTCTTATCTATTGTGTATGTCCCTTGGCCCTTGTGTGAAAAAATATTTAACATCTATATTAGATACTTGTTTGGTATGTGTGACATTTGAACATGTCTCTAGCTATTTTTCATTAGCTCTTTTTTATGACATTTGAATGTGTCCCTTGTTTACAAAATTATCCATATCCTTTGTGTGTAATATTTCATTATGTGACATTTAATCATGTCCCTTGCATATATCCCTTGGCCTTATTTTATGACACTATGATTGTTGTATTTATGTGCTTGGTGAGCTTGTTAACTTTCATAAGTGTCATGATACATATCATGTACTAACTAATGCATATGATATTAACTCTACATTATATTACTATAATCTTCATTGATACATTTTATAGGCCTTATCTCAAATGTTAAATACATAATTAGAAGGAAATATCTCTTACAATGCTAACATAATTTTCACATATGCTACATTATTCAATGATTACATATTATTTTTCATGTTCTAATTAATATTTACTTTGAGAGAAATAAACTTTAGGATTAATTTCCTCACCTCAAAAGGGGGAATTTTAGTAGGATTTTCATACATGAGATAAGCCTTTTCAAAATAAAAAATCAATTTTGGCACATAATATAGTTTTAAATGTCTAAAAATGGTTTATAATTATATCATTAACACAAATTATGGGGGCATATTCCATTCATATCCATTCACGTGAAATGAAAAAAATATAAATTAACATAGTTTTGAGTGTGTGATATAGGTTCATGCACATGTTTTAAACAAAATTTACTATTTGCATCTACATATAGTTACAAATTCTACATTTTTCAATCTGGTTGATACAAATTCATTCATCATATGCTATTTTTCAAAAATTAAGGTGCATGATATAGATTCATGGCATGTTTTCTATATTAATTTCTATATGTGGACATTGTAAGACCATGAATTTTATATATTCTCTTTTGATCATGTATTCAGGGATAAAATTTGAAATTTAATGAAAATCCATTTATAGTGGTTGATTCAGTTAAAGTGCATAAAGTATAACTTAGAGGTTCAATGCCCTGTAATGTTATTATTCAAATCCATTATGTTTTTCGACCCATTTCACTTCTTGGGGTTTAAAAGGCCACATGATAAATTGATTTTTTTGCATTGTTCAATGGGTTTTATTTTCCATTCAAGTTCAATTTATTTTGAGGATTAACCATCCTTAAAGTCTCCATTGGTTTAGCTAAGGAACTAATCATATCCAAGTGATTAATGGGAAGTTCCAACTCTCAAATTTTTAAAAGAAGCATCATCTTAAAGTAAAATCATAAATAACAGCATTAGTTTCACCCATATAGATGTAGTATTTCCTTTTTATTTTCAATATTTTCAAATTCATGTTACATTTTAATTTTTAATTTCACATATGACAATTAACTAATTTTATATCATTGCATATAAGGCTCTACCCTATTCTTACATATTTCTATATTAAACAAACGATCAGTCATATCACATATCTAAAGCACTCAAAGAACAACCCATGAGCATTATTTGTTAAGTCAAAATATAAAGCATTGCATGCCCTTGCATATAGTAAATTCAACCCTTTTTCACACACAATCCAACATTTAAGTGAGAAATACATATGTATGAATCTCTCCTTAGATTATTGGCTATGTAAGTAGTGCTCATTGATAGAGGAGTCCTTGAGGTTAGCTCAACAACGTGATCCCACTAACCCATTTTTGTTAAGGTATAAAGACCTAAGTTGAAGAGTTAGGGTTTGATCCATCAATAGTAATCGATAGCTTGTGTACACAAATAAAATATATCATTAAAATGAAACATAAAGATAAAAAATATCCAAGTAGGCACTCCACAATATAAAAAAACCTACCAGATAATTTTGTTGACATCAAGACATGTACATCGACATAAGTGTCCCAATGTTGATGCAAGTGTCTAGGCCTATAGAAACAATATTTCTAGAATATTGTGACTAAATCCTAATTTTTTCCCCACTTATTTCCACAGTTTTACTTATCATATTTACCTTTGAATATGAATATAAGATAATTATTCTCTCTTCTTTATATTTATGCAATCAAACTATTTTTTTAGTGTACTTTATATATTTATCATAACTCAACATTTTAATTCAAAATATTTATTTATCTTATTTAATTAATCATCCTACTCAATAATAGTTTTATTCATCTTTGTGTATATAATATTATACCCCTTTAACCCTAAACCAAAAATAAATATTAAAAAGGGTTAAACATTTGGTGAACCCCACCTCTGTGTCTTCTTATGCAACTCCTAGTTTGTTCTAGGGTTTTCAACCTTCTAAGGTTTTTTCTTGTTGTGTTCATTCACATTTGTTCTATCATTTTTATGTAATTGAGGCATAGTTCTAGATTAGGTGGCATTTTTATGTAATATCTTTAGTTACCCCTTATTCCAACTAAAATATCTCAATCTAATACCATGTTAAATTCTACTAATAATGAGATTAACAATAATGGCAATGAGAAAAATAGTGAAAAATACTTATAGAATATGAATCTAATCATGAGGATAATGAAACACATGAAATAAATGAGCATAAACAAGTTAATCAAGAATAAATTAAATCTATTACGTTATTTCAAAAGTGCATTCATGTAAATCTTGAAGATCTCCACAATATCTATAATTATATTTTGGAAAGTACAAAATCAAATGGGGTTAGTGAACAACTATTTCTCACTTTTGATATAAATATTGAGGCTAATGGATAGGCCCATCACACATCCATTCCAATTTCCCTCATCTTGGTCATAATATTTCCTACTGCATATAGTGGGGGCATGGGATATGTCTTCAAACCATTGTTCCCCAATGATTAAACAACTCTTGCTACATCTTCCATGGGAAAAAATAATACTTCAACAAAGTTAGCAGTTTCATTACCTACATCAACACAAGTGGTGTTTTGATCCCATTCGATGGCTTCTCAAAGCTCAAATCCTAATGCTACTATCAAAACTAGTATGCAAATATAGTACTAGGAATTATGCCTCATGATATAAGTATGAAAAATATGAATTTTTACCAAATTTCATAATGATAAAATGGGAAAATAATGAACTCTACATAGGGCATCTAAAAGCATGATTATAACTTTGTTTTGGCTCCATCATAGCATCCTCATTCATTGTACCCTTGATGCAAGAGACATGATATAGAAATAATTAAAATACTAATAAAATAATATAAACATATGCAAGAGAGCACACATATACAAATATATGAATAAATCATACAAGTTACATACACAAATATATACATAGAGATGCATTTTGATTAGTGTCTTGTCTATTATCTTTATGAAAGTTGATAGGATGAGTGATCAGGTGATGTGTTGGAAAAATTCAATCATGATTATCATGATGTGATTTTAGATTTAAGGATGTGAACTTGGACAAGATATGGACTTGGATTAGACTAGGGACTATGATTAGGATAAGTCTATAGAAGACATAAGGCAAGATGACTAGGATGTTGAGAGAAGGTAAGATGACAAGATGATAAGATGACTAAGTTAAAATACATGATGATAAGAATATTTAGGATATATTACAAGATAATGTAGGATAAGATAACTAGATGATTTTGTTATTTTTAGGGTTTTTAGAATATTTCAATTTTTTAGGGTTTTTGAGAATATGTATGTACACTATACAAATGGGGTTACTAACAAAGGGAATACCTAACCTAGAAAATAGGATAAGAATGGATTGAATAATGTATGGGATGACAAAATAATGTGTGTAATGCTAAAAATGAGATGAAACAAAGGAATAATGGACTAGGAATCACTAATGACCACATCATGAAGGAACCAAACATCTAGTTACCTGAGTGTCCATTGGAGGATATGCCAAGATGATTCCATATAAATTTCTAAAGACATCTTTCATGTCTTTTACAAAGGTAAAAACTATAAGAATGGATAGAAATAATCAGATACAATATATGATGGTTGATTATGGGTATGGAATAATGGACATATGCAAATTACATGGATGGAATCAAGCGATATTATATGAATGAAATGTATTTTCCCCCAAGTGTTGAGGTACAATGTGGACAATAAATTATTTTACTAAGACACCAAAAATTGGTTTTCATCATGGTACTTTCTCAAGGTGCCAAAAGAGTAGTTTTCACCATTGTATGAATGATTTGTTTTTTTTAATTTTTTCACTTTTTTTTTTACTTTTGGCCTCTTGATTTATTAGATATAGATGTGAGATGTAGGAATGTTGACACTTTTGTGATTTTCAATCAATACAAGTTCTAAAAATATGTGATGATAGGATCATGTTTTCACCATTGGATGTTGTAATGCCCTTTTGACCTTTGTTGACTCTTGATTTAGACCCCTCCAAACATCTAGACCAAGTTTCTTTGTCACCTTATGATAGATAATGTTGCTTGGGTTTATAAGTGTGGAATGGATGGATTTAGGGTTTTGATTTTATGGTGATGTATAGGACTTGATTGGATGATAGGATCATGATAGGAAGATGTGATGGGTATTTGAGGATTGGTACTAATAGTCACACACACCATTGAACATGATGGATATTCTTTATTTGATTGGTGTCATATGACAAAATATTGTATAATATCCAAGACACTTTAACTTTTTGGTTTATATTTAATCTAATTATTTGAAGGATTATCAACCATCTTGATATTGTTTTGATTTTTAGACTTGATTATATCTTGACTTCCTACTGGTGTCTGAATTTGGGATTCACTAGAGGATATTAATCTTTGACTTGATAGATGATGATTATTTTGACTTTCATGGTCCCGTAATGCCTCAAACAAAGGTTGCACTAGGGCAAGGCACTTTCTAATTAGGCCAATGATTTGAATTTTATTGATTTTGAATTGTTAGATCAAAGGTGATTTGATCATCATGAATAAATTTTTTAATATGATCTTAGACCTTTGTATTTTTGGCACATATTATATTACTTAGTGAATATTCCATTGATGTATGTACCTCTTCATCCTTATAGAGGGAGGTGATTAAATGATCATTGATGGGAAAAAAGGGTCTATGATGGATGAAGGTGGGGGAGGTGATTAAATGATCATTGATGGGAATAAAAGTATATATGATGGATGAAGGTGGGGGAGGTGTTATGATGAGTTTAATGAGTGTTTATGGGGCAGCATGCTCCTCATAAGTGCTCCTAGGAGACCCAATTTTGACATCAGAGAAAATCTCTTCAATATTTATCAAAAAGATCGTTAAGATTAGTTGTAGAACAATCATCTGAGGTAGGATCATATTTAATTTGATAATTTTCAATAGGTAAAGCTTATAATAACTCTGTTATGAATTCATCATCTTGATTGGGATCCAAATATATGATTTATGATTGGTTGACATCTAGATTAGAGGTATGCTTAAAAATTTATATGTCAACATTAATTAAGGATGATCATTTTGACAAAGAATATGATTCAGATACCAATGTTGGGCATGATCCTAATGTAGACAAGACTTGTGTTAACCCCAATGTTAACTCTAATGTGCATGATGTAATGCTACTAGTAAATGATTTATTGTCTGTAAGAAACCTCTCTAAATGGGATCTATGATGGATGAGAGGAATATGATGGAGTAATGAATTTTCCAAACATAGGCCCATGGAAGAAGGAAAATGAGAGAATGGAGAACTATGTTCATGAAAAAAAACTCATCTTCAATGAAGGATTTGTCAAAGATGGGGGAACCATGGCAGATAGATGTGGTATCTTGTCCTTGGCTTAGAAAGGGAAGCACTTGATCATGATCAAGAATGGAATATTTACATACCACTTCTTGTTCACCATTAGATGTAGACCCATTTGATTCATTATTGATTTTGATGTCACCATGGTTGATGAGGTCTTGCACACAGTTTTGAAAATGATGACATCAATTAATGGTATGGCCCCAAGTTCAGTGATATATATAATATTGGTTAGATTATACCAATAGGGCTCATGCTTTGCAAGATCAAGATTTCATATGGGTGGATAGACCATCGTTTTAGTTGTAAAATTTTGGTATAAGATGGATTATAAGGATATAAGAAAAGGATTATATGGCCTCTCTTCACTTTGTAACTTGGATTTGCATGCATTGGACTTAGATCATATGGTTGTCAACATGACTAGGTGTGTGGAATAGTAGTAGATGAGTTAGCCATGATTGAATTCCCTTTGTTAACATAGGAAGGATGAAATGACTATATATGACTAATGGATCAAAAATTTGAATGGGACTAGGTAGTATAAAGAGTAAGATTTTATTGAAAAGAATGGATACAGACTAGAGATAATGTTCGATAGATGAGGTCAAATTTTATAGGACATAGAGTGTTCATCTTAAGGATGTGGGAAAGGAGTACATATCTATTATCCATAAGGCATTACTCAACTATGGTATTGACCAAATCTGTTTTAGATGCCATAAATGAAGATGAGATAAAGCATAGATGTGTGTTTCATTGTCCCCAATCAACAACTGCAGGGAATTGAATGGAAAGATAAAGGGATGATGTGACAAATTTGAACAACGGCTTGCTTTTGTCTAGTCTCAAGTTTGAATAGGTATTTGATGTGAAATGATATTAGATGAGGTAAGACAAGATCAATTAAACAAAATTATGATGTGAGTTAGACTTTGATGATTTTGATTAGATTCAACTAAGCAATCTATGATGAACTCTAAGAGTTGATAGGAGCTAGACTAGTCTAAGAGACTAGTTTTAACTAGGGATGACTAGATTAAAACTAGCTCAAAACCAAAATGATTAACTTAAATAGGATGAGATGATTTAATTGATAGGTTAATAGTATTATGATTATGACTCAAACTTGTTTAGATAGAAACAAGCTTATAATAAGGACCTTGAAAAAAAGAATTTTTTGCCAATGTAGATGAATACTAGTGTATTACTATAGACTTGATGGGATAACTAGTATAGAAAAGGGGATGATAAGTTAAATGTGGGTTGGACTGTGATTAGGACTAGGTAGTATAGATAAGTAATATGGTGATGGACAAGGTAATTAAGATAGACAAGGTCAAAATGAGTGATGTGGTTTTTATTAGGGTGACCTAATGCTAGAGAGTGATAGGTTATGCTTAGGTTTCAAGACCAAATTAATGATGGGGGTATATTTGGTGGATGGATTTGACTAGGTGACAAGAGGGAATGTCTTGATGTTTTTGACTAGTTTATACAAGATGAAGACAATCTGGTGAGGTTAGACTAGGATGGGTTGAAGGATACGACAAGACCAAGGTTAGTGATGAGGTGTGATAAGGGTATAAAGTTAGGATAGGATGGGATTAGACCTAAAATAAATATGTGAAAATTATTATGATAAGACTAGGGATAACAAGGTATGACTAAGGACTAGGTCAAAAATAGATGTAATAGTGAATGACTACATCAAGGGATAGGATGAATGAAGAGAAAGGTCAAGACAAGGTTGTGACTTAGGACAAAGGAGTGACTAGATGAAGACCAGGATGTTGTATGTATGAATGGACAAGGTCAAGTCAAAATAATAAGAATGGAACATGAAATGATGATGGAGAATAAGGTGATGTGGAAATCAAGAATGATTTTTGACCTAAGGACTATGTTTGACTAGGAGGGATAATATTTTGTGGGTTTTTATTTAAGGGTTGAAAAAAATATAGGACTCCACAACACACAATAAAACAAGCAAACCACAAACCTAGAATTAGTGACTAACTCAAGAGTGTAACCTAGTAACTACACCATCCAACGGCTTTGTAGATGAGGCTGTAGGTTGGTGATCTTTTATAAAATATCCCAAACCCTCTCAACCTTATTTTTACTTTAAAATCATTAGGGATCTGATACTGAATCTGAAAGTAAGTCACTTATTATGACCAATGTTCATATTCTAGGTTTTACAAGGGTTTATATGGGTGTCCTTGATATACACTATATACATGGGGCCCAACTCCATATAGTTTAATGTCTAATGCTTCGGTCAGAGAGTTAACTTTTTTATTTCATGAAATGCCTATATAGGGTCAATGACTTGGTCCAAAAATAGCTCTCCCTCTTATTTATACCCCATCAGAACATAAAGTGTGTATTTATGCATGGTGGTGAAATACATAGTCATAATATCACCATGACAATGGAAAGTGCATGGGTATCACTTCCACATCAAGTTTCCCCTTTAAAATAATAAAATGAGGGTTTATTAGTAATTTTTTATCCTCAAAGACTTGTTATTAGGATGTAGAGAGGAGAGCATACATCATTGTAGCCCTTGGGTATAAATAAGCAAACAAAAATATTTATTAACTAATTGATTAATTATGATATATACAAGATGTTTTTCAAAATGCTAAAATATTTGATAGGTGTTTTTGCAAATCAAGTGATTAGTAGTTTTAATTTCTTAATCTCGAGGGGAAACCTAAAAGATAAGACATTAGACAAAAATATGACCTAAAAGACAAAATGTTAGACAAAGACAAAGTATGACTTCTAAGATAAGTGGTTAGTAGTCTTAGTAAATAAAAATTTGCCACTAAATTTACCCCTATAAAAATTAAAAAAAAATGTTAGTCCAATAAGACTTAATAAAAACACTAAAAAAAATTGATTTTTCACCATAACCTTATTTTTGAATGAGGGTCCATGATGTGGGAGTTTTGGGGTGGCAATCCCTAGCAAGGTTAAGGGGTAGTACTCCTTCTGGGGTTTAGGAGTAGTTACCCAAGTGCACTCCTTATCATATTATAGGGTGGGTTTTGGAGGAAGCACCTTAGATGCCAAACACAATTTCACACTTGTGGAACCCTTGAAATGACTCAAATTCACTAAAAATTATCTTAAAAATTTACTCAAAAGAGACAATTTTTAAATAAAAATAGAGAAAAATGGTAATTGGTTTGATCAAAACTACAAATACACAGTCAAATATTAATCAAAATTACTTTTGAAGAATTAAAATCATAGATAGCATGTCAAAAATGCAAGTGTAGACAAGTGATTTTGCCAAAATGGTTAGGCAAACTACAAGTGGTTAGGAGCAAAATCGTGACTGTCAAAGGCAAAATCATAACTTCAAATCAAAATCATGACTAAGTATAAGTGATTTTGCATGTTTAAAAAAAAAACAAATATATTTACTTTCTTTTACAGAAACTAAATAGATTTTATGAGATATTAGTTTATGATTTTATCAAATTAAGGTATTTATAGGAGTTTATATGACTGAAACAAGATTAAATAGATATTGTTTCAAAATTGTAACTAGTAGGTTATGGTTTTGTACATCATCAATTTACAGCCAAATATTGTAAAACAAAAGTTGGACATAAATCCAACTATCTGCAAAAATAGTAAGAGATATGTACAAAGAGAAGATAGAATAGATTGTGGATTAGAAGTTTTACAAATCTACTACCAGTCAAAATCTCAACTGAATATCTCAAAATCATAACTAAAAATCAAAATCACAATGGTCAAAATTGCAACTAAAAATCAAAATTGCAAATACTAATAAGTTATTTTGATAATATAACCAGACTATTCAAAATCATAGATATAAATCAAAACCATGACTATCAATAAGTGATTTTTCAAAACTACAACAAAATGGTTAGGTGGCTTAATGAATAATAGTTAAGGTGGTGGTTTGATGCAAAATTGTGACTATCAACAGAAAAATCGTGACTGTAAAATCACTAGTTGCAGAGCAAAATTGCCTTTCACCTAGAACACAAATTTTTTTTTGAAAATTTGACCCCAAATTCATTTTAAATCTGACCTGCAAGCTAATTTCACACACTTACAAACACCAATTCATTCCAAAAAGAAGGCTCCCACTGTGATTACCAATGTAATGCAAATATTTTGTACAAATGGATTAATTTATATAAAATTATCACTATCCTACATAAAATTTCAACACACCTCTAATTTAGAGATAATTAAATAAAATTCAAATTCAAATGAAAAGATTATACCTGCATTGTCCCTGTATCTCTACCAATATTATGCTCCAAACAAGATTAAGAAAAAAATAAGACTAAGATTAAAGATTACTATATTTGGTGTTGGACTATTATAATAGTCTCAAATTTTTTATTTAACTTATAGACTTGATGGCTTGATCAAAAGACTAATTTGACATGATAGTTTAGTCATAGAGTGGACATGGATTTTCCTCACGTTCTTAAGTTTTTTCAAATGGAAGGAGATGGTGGGTTTAAATAAAGAGGAGGGAGATTCTATGGAATTTAAAATTATATAGAATTCTCTAGAGAGAGAACTCTCTAGAGATCTGCAGGGAATTCTAAGGAGTTTAAAATTCCTTAGGATTCTCTAGAGAATATTTCATTAGGGAATGTAATGATGATTAGGGGAAGATTAGATGAAGGGTTAGGTGAGGAGTAGGGAGTAGTTTTATAGGAAAGCTTAGGGATAGGTGTGATTTTGTGAATTTCAAATTCACAAGTTTGTATAAGAGGGATTTAGGTGGTAAATGGAATGTTAATAGTAAATTACTAGAGAATTAATATTGGATTGGAAATATGAAAGTTAGTATATGATAAGAAATATATCTAAAGGGAACTAGATTATTGAGTAAGGAGGAATAGGAAATATTAGATGAAATTAATGTTGATTATCATTAGTGATGATAAATGAGGTGATCAGATTTAGGTGCATACACATGGAAACACCTAAGGACTCCCATTATAAAATAAGAAAAATAATTTTTAGATATTATAGTGGAAGAAAAGATTATGATATTTTCTACTCAACATCAGAGGATTTTAGATTGGTTGGTTACAAAGATAGTTATTTTGTACCTAGCATTGACAAAATAAAGAGCACATTCAAATATATTTTTCACCTTGGTTCATGTGCAATGTTGTGGGCTTCTAAAAAATAAACCATTATTACTCTTTCATCAGTAAAAGTGGAGTATGTAGTAGCTACATTAGAAGAATGTCAAGGTGTATGGATGAGAAGAATGATGTTAGATTTGAAGCAAGAGTAAGGAGAGGCAACACAAATTTACTATCATAATAACTTGGGAATTAAACTATAAACAATCATGATTTTCATAAAGAAAGAAATCATATTGATATGAGTTATAATTTCATAAGATAACTCATCAATAACGGTGAAATACATTTAAATTTTTACAAGTCTAAAGATTAATATGTAGACTTCATGAAGCCATTACAAAATAGTTTTTTTGAAAATCTAAGAACAAGTAAGGGCATCGTGAATTTGTCATAACTAGGAAGTCAAGATTAAGAGGGAGTGTTTGAAGATAAGCTTGACTTATGATGTAGAAGCATCTAATGGTTTGTGCAATCTTACATCAAACAAAAACATGTTGCAGTGTGTTTTCTTTGATTTTTGGGTTGTGATTTTGTTTGCATAATCTTGTTTTCCTCTTTGAAAGATGTTGCAAAAGTATTCATTTACCACAAAAAGTACAGACACCTTTGATTATTTTTTGTCAATCTATAGAGATTGTTAAGTTAGAGAAACTTCTCAAAAAATGGTTATTCAATGACAATATGAATTAGTTGATAAAATTTTGTGAGGTCATATCATATGACACAACATATGTATCAATTTTTTAGATCATTTAGAACTACCATTGACAAGTCCTAACTATTACACCAGTAGGAGGATTCCTTAATTTTGATAATGATGTAGAACTAATTATATGCTAAAACTTGGTGGGATCATAGAACCTCACATTTATGATATTTGTATAACATTTCATATGATTATGAGTGACCACATATGCATTTTAACTATTACATTGGAATGAAGTTTCCTTAATTATCGTAATGTTGTATAATAAATTTGATGAATAAATTGTGTGGTTTCATAGCATATGACACAAAATATCTTTACCAAATTTCATACCATTTGGAGTTACCCATAAATATTACAGGGGTTTTTTTAGGCTATGCCTACGTCACTAGGCAAAATGTTCATGACCTTATGGTATAGCTACGGTGAGAATTGGCTTCCCAAATTTGGATAAATGTCATTAAATGTAGTATAAAATTATTATTTTTCAAATTTAAGATCAATTTTATAAGTAAGACAAATTTTATGATAGTTTTTTTTTTAAATGTCACCATCTGGACAATGCATTTTTCTAGTAAGTAAAATGTTAATGACCTTTCGGTAGAGTTGTGTTAATAATTAGAATTTCAAATTATTTCAGTGTTATTAAATATAGCCTTTAATGTGTTTTCCGAATTTTATCTAAATTGGATAAGTCACAGCAAAGATATGAAAGTTTTTATGACTGTCACTTAGCTAAAAAAATACATCTATGTAACCTATCAATTTGTTACTTTATGATAGCACTGAAGTAAGAATTAGGTTATCAAATTTAATGGGTTTATATAAAATATAGTCATCTTTCCATGTTTAAAATATAAGATCATTTGGATGGAGAGAGCTAAATTTGTGAAATTTTTAGTAACTATCATTCTACTTGGAATTGCCATATGTGCAGTCTACATTAATTGGAAAGGTTTTTCTTTCCTTATAGTAATATGTGTTAAGATTTAGATGATCAAATTTGGAGGAGTGATGTAAAATGTAGTCTGAGTTGTGGTTAAATTTTGATATCAATTGTATTAATGACATTGCAGTTATGGTGGCTTTTTCACTATCATTCAGTCTGAAACATCTCTTGATAGTTTTTTACAATTACTGATAGTTTGGTGTTGATCTTGAAAACTAAAGTCTACTTGACTTTTGGATGTTATGCAGAGGTCAGATAAATTAAAGAGACACCCCTTGAATCTTGGGATGTTAAGAGGAATACATGATTGAGTAAAAAGAAAGTTGGATAGTTTTGGGGGGAGAGGACAAGCTAGTGAAAGAGCAAAACAGAGAGTTGTATCAGTTCAGAAAGGACTGTACAAGAGTTTATAACTCTTTCATGTATTGAAATAAGTTGTAGAGGCATGTGTGAGTGTGATTGTGTATTTGAGAACATGATTTGTATTCTATTGTGTGAAATGAATTAATATAATCCATATTCTATGATAGCCAAATGTTTGATGAAATGTGCATGTGTATTTATAGATATTGAAACCCCCTGCAACATGGGATATAAACGCAAACCTTAAATGGTCCCTCTCTAGTGTTTTCACTAACTTATAACAAGCTATTCTGAAACTATAGCTATAGTTTAACTAAGAGTCCCCATTAACTCCTAATAAGTTGTTGTAGCATAATTAGCATGAAATATTCGGTTATAGTGTAGGTGGTAGTTTTTTTATTTTTCGTTAATTTATTCCTATCATGTTTCTCACAAATTGAATCTATTTATTTGATCTTCTCTTTAAATTTGGAGGAATGATTTAAATTCTATTCTATGATCTATGGTTAAAATTTGATATCAATTGTATTAATGACATTGAAGTTATGATGATTTTTCTGACTATCATTCAGCATAAAACATCTCTTGATAGTTTTTGACAGTTACTAACATTTTGATGTTGATCTTGAAAATTGGAGTCCGCCTAACTTTTAGGCATTATGCGGAGGTTAGGGAAATTGAGGAGACACCCCATGAATCTTGAAATGTTAATAGGAATACATGATTGAGTAAAAAGAAAGTTCGATAGTTTTGAGGGAGATAAAACAAATAGGTCTAGGAACAAAACAAAGAGTTATATCAGTTTAGAAAGGACTATACAAGAGTTTAGAACTCTTTTGTGTATTGAAATAAGTCTATAGAGGCATGTGTGAGTATAATTGTGTGTCTGACAGCATGACTTATATTCTATTGTGTGAAATACATAAATATAATCTATGTTTTGTGACAATCAAATGTTTAATGAAATATGCATGTACGTTTATAAATATTGAAATCCATGCAACATAAATTATAAACATAAACCTTAAATGGTCCCTCTATAGTGTTTCCACCAACGTATAAAAAACTATTCGAGAACTATAGCTAGTCCCCATTCACTCCTAATAAGCTGTTGTACGGTAATTAGCATGAAATAGTCGGTTATAGTGTAGGTGGTAATTCCTTTATTTTTCGTTAATTTATTCCTTGCATGTTTTCCATAAAACGGAATCTATTCGTTGGATCTTCTCTTCAATATTTTATATTAAGAGAATGTAGTGTGTCGTTTATTATCAAAATTGAAAATAAGAATAGGATTTTGGAAGAAGCCGCAACTGTCTTTTCATTTTTATTTCTTGTGCAATTCTAATTTATAAATAAATAAATACATAAATCCTTTATTTACATCGACCGTTGCTGATTCGCCTTAGTTTAATGTGCACCTTCTTTGCACATCAGCAAATCTCTCCTTCCACCTCTGTATTACGATTCGTTTCTTGACTTCCTTGGGCTCTATTCTCAGCCGTACAATCCTTTATTTGATTCCATGGCTGCGAGGAATAACCATATCAAACATCTAGATTGATTACATACCTATAGTTATACCTTGATCAAATAATAAAATAAGGAATCTGTAATAAAATAGTTGTTATGAAGTGACCCAGTATACCAACCAGCTTGGCAATGAAAGGTGTAGAGGCTATGGCCAAAACTGTCAATGCAACCCACCACAACCACCACCATTTCAAGGTCGATATGACGCCAACTGTGACACCAAACAGCAGGATTTGCAGAGGTCCGCCATATTTGATGTAGTCTGTGAATCCGTAGCCACCGTCTTTAGAGACCATGAGATTTGTTGCACAGCTAGGAGGGGTCACTAATGCACAAGCAGAAGCCATTATCAATGAATAGGCGAATGGTCTAAAGTATACACCTCTGGATGTTGATGCTTCAAGGGCTACCGGAAACATCACTGTAACTGCAGCAGTGTTCGTGATGAACAGAGATAATACATTGGTTGCAATGTAAGTGGAGGTTATTAGTCGAAACTGCACAAAAGGTCATGAAAATATTTAATAAGAACATAAGATACTAGTTTTGGGATAAAGCTGTGGACCAAGAGTTTTTAACATTAATTTATTTGGTCATTAAGATGAAACGTTGATGTTTGAAGTTTTAAATTATTGATAGATTTTTATTTGAAACAAAAATGATTGGGGATAGGTGGTAATTAATATAAAAAATAAATAAATAAAAACTTAAAAATTGTCTATATTTACATTCTTTAAAAAGACCAAAATTTGTAAATTCTTTTAAGAGGATGAGGGTGTGAATTATTTGGATTATCTCTCTACCTTTTTTCATAGGGGCACTTATCATCACATATGGATATTTAGTTATCTTGTTTAAGGTCTTTCTCTAGTAGATAGGAGGGTCAAATAGTTAGATATTATCTAAACATTTTTTCTTGCCCATTTTAAAACATAAGTTATGTTACAAGAAATGAAGAAATCTCATAACGTGATAAAAAATAGTCCTATAAAAAATTGCATATAAGAAAATATATATATATATATCAAATTAAATATTTTCAATTTAATTATAGAGGTAAATATCTTATAACAATTATAACTCTGAAATATAATATAATATTTTATTTAATATTTAACATATTTTAAATAGATATATATACTAGTGATTTTATTTATGCAAGGTCAATTTTTAATAAAATTTAATTTAAATTTTTAAATAAATTTTTAATAATTAAATTTTAGCTTTAAAAAGTTTTAATATTTTATTAAATTTTAATCTATTTATTAAAATAAATAATCTAATAATATAAAGTTAATTTTTTTTCAAAAAATAAATAAAAATATTTATAAGTCATTTCCAACTCCAAAATCTAAGTTGGATGATCAAACCTAAATGCATGAATTATGACGATTAGTTGTTCAACATTATCTTTTAAATATTAATATAAATTATATAAAAAAAAAATATTAGAAAAATATATATATATTTATTATAATCTTTTATAATTTTTAAAATTTACCTAAATTTTATATTTTATTTAATATAATATTTCAAAAAAATTAATTGTATACTTTTATTTAAAAATAAATTGTTTTAATTAATAAATAATTTTAAATTACAAATTCTATTTAGTGAAAAGTGTAATATAATGTAAATTTCTAAAAACCGATAAGCAATGTATGGTGAAAACCATCCTCCATGATAAGAGTCAGCACTAAAAAGGATAAATGGTGAAAACTATCCTTCATGGGCCCTTCATGTGAAGACCAATGTACAGATAGATAAAAAATGAAAAGTAACCTGCATCAACCCCTACCTCTATCCCCAGATCCTAATCCTTTTTGAAGATGCCCTTCTAATAATACCAAAAATGTTTTCTTAAGAACCAATAAAATATAATATTAAATTAATATATTTTATTTTAATATATATTATAACTAAATTTTTAAATGCTAATAATAATATCTATTGTTTTCCCACTGATAATCTGTTTATAGAAATTAATGTGATATAGATAGATAGATGAGAGAACATTTTCAATACAAGTTTTTCATTGAATTACCTTTGGTGTTACTTCTCAGGTTTCTGATGACATAGCTTTGAGTTTAATTCGGTAATTCCACAACATTAATATAATTTCTCTCTTTCGGTGTATTTTAAAATTTAAAAAAAAAAAAAAAAAAATTGTGAGAAATTTTATCTTACTTCAGAATTTCCTGAGATTCCCATCAAAGCTTTGGCTAACATTGTTCCTGCTCTACTTTGTATCATGGCTGCAGATATACCCAAAGCAGCAGCAAACGTGATTATCACGGTCAAATCCAATGAATCCTAAAACACAATAAGACAAACGAAGTCTTAATAAACCGCAAAATAAATGATGCCCCAGTAAAAATAAACAAACGAGTCCTAAAACGAAAAATAAGTAAACTAAATTAAAAAACAAAAAACAAATGATGTCTCAGTAACATAAAAACAAAGGAATCCTCAAACGAAACAAATGTTGCCGCCGTAGACATTTTTTTTTAAAAAGGCTCAGAATACAGAAAGGAAATTGAATTTTAGTAGTCGAACCATGGCATCCTTTGGAGTGAGGCATTTGGTTATGAGCATAGCTGCAGCAGACACTAATCCTGCAGTAATCAAGTTCACACCCAGTGCATTTGCAATGATCATTCCCACAACAATTGGGGTGGCAATTATTGATTTCTTTATTTCAATTGGCACAAACCCTGAAATAAGCTGCATCAATCAAAGAATGTCATGTACTTATACATTATCAAACAATCTAAAATATCATCAAAAGTTCTCTAATGAAGCAGATGGAATGAAAATTTACTTGGCAAACATGGGAAAATGTGGAATTGTTTCTATTTCTTGACGCAGAATCTGAATCATCCTGTTCATTATTACTAATAACCCTGAAACATGCAGACAAGTTAAACCCTATCTAAGGCAGGGATTGATTTTACATACAAGTAAAATGACACAACTCATGTTTATAAAATACGATTTTAACTGTTTAGAGTCTTTAGTATCAATTCCTTGAATAACTCACGTCTTATGAGTAGTGTTTGTCAAAAATACATCTCTCATAAGCTTGAATGCTACAATCAGTCCTATAAGAGGCATTAGGCTTGCCCGCCTAATTTTGAACTGGGTAATCCTTGGAATGAACGTTTCACCTTAATGCTAGACCACAGCTTAACACCCATTTTCGCCTTCTAATTGCTTGAAATCATAACTAGTTAGAATTAGATGAAAAACAATACCTTTTATCACTACCATCAGATTGCATGGAGTCATCACTACTATCAGATTGCTTGGGTTTGGGAAGCAGTAATCCAGATACTGTGATCATATAAAGCATGCCACAAATAATGAGGGGCACTCCAATCACACCAATTTCAAATAAATGCATCCTCATTCCAGGAATATTTTTAGCTGCCAGTGATACAACAAGCAGGTTTGTGCTATCTCCAATCAACGTGGCTGTTCCTCCTAGTTGAACTGAAAAACTTAAAGGCATAACAAGCTGTGACGGTTTCATGCCAATCTGAAAGAAGGAAGCCCAAAACGTTAAAAATATAGAAAGTAAAATATTGTTATAATATTTTGTAATCTTATAAAAAAATAGAATGTAATAACAGAGATAATCAAACAGATAAAATATTTAATATGTATAGACAAAACACATGATTTATGTGGTAAACTTGAATAAGTTAAGGAAACATCTATGATGCAAGATATCAAGTTTTATTAATTTCAAGATGAACATATTACATGCGATTTCGTTATGTAGATTACATACAAACTTCATAAAGATAAATATGCCTAATTGACAAAGCACCTTTAAGATTCCTTATAAAAATAGAGTAGAAAAATACCATTAAGACTTTTCCTAAAAATAGAATTCGTTGGAATTCGTCTTCCTACAAACAAATTTAACTCAATTTTTTTATGACGATAATGCCCCCACACCCCCTATCAAAGAGTGAACTATAAACGACGCCATAAAAGATCCAAATTTTCACTTTATTATCATGTATCTAACAATCCACACTATCTTGTTAATCTATGGTTCGGCATTCAGGCTCTCCCAAGCCCCTGTATATCTATTCAGGCCTTCCTCGATGGCCTACTCTATATAACTCTCTACCTCAACCTTCAAACAAATAGTCCACGAAAAAACTTGTCTGCAGAGTAACCGAGAGAGAAATATACTAAATTTTCATCTTACAACAATGAATTTCAGACCAAAAAATCATGTTACCTTTGTGTGAATTTTCATGATAAGAGCTATCATCAATGCAACTAGAGGAATGTTGACTACGAAAGCACTAACTATAGCCGAGGGAAGCATGAATCGAAGCAACACCCACGCCATGCTAGACTTATTTTTCTTCTTACCCTCACCAAATTGATCCTCATAGCGTTTTGTTCTAAGAAATAGCTTCGCTATATGCTCCAGAGCCCCTGACTTTTCAACTCCTGCAAATGCACATAAATATAGAAAAACTGAATCAGAATTTATAAGACTAGTTATCAGCCACTGTGAAACAAAATATAACCTAATAACATTCAGTTTCCTAGAACAGCTTATGAAGATAAGCCAATGCAGACAATATGCCTAACAAAATCAATTCAAGATTTATATGAACATAACTCAGTGTAGTCTAGTTAATGATCACTTACCTTTGGCAACTACATATAGAACAGCAATGGAGAGCACAGCATCATCACTGAAACCTCGCATAGCCTGGTGCACGTCTATAATTTTGAGAAGTATGAAGATGGTCACAGTTAACATCATAACCAGATGTGGGGGGGCATTTAGAACGAGAGCTATCAGCATGAGAACAAGCAATGACAGAGTAACCCATCCTTGCCACAGAGGATGCTCAGCTACCATATTGAAGCTCTAAACCACTGTAGAAAAAGTTCTTGGTTAAGATTTCCTCTGCCCAAATCCTATTTGCATTTCTATATATACTAAGGCAAAGCATACTTCCACATTTAAAACTTAATACTTGCCTTTTATTTTTAATTAACAAACTTTAATTAAGTTTGTTGATTAAGTAATTTTATGTTCTTTTTCAATAAAAAATATTATGATTCTTCAATATCAAGTGGACTACAACTCTTTTGATATAATTTTTTATTTGAAATAAATATTTTATATTAGATGGCAAATTTTAATTAAGTTTGTTGATTAAGTAATTCTATGTTCTTTTTCAATAAAAAATTATATTTATTCAATATCAATTGAACTACAACGCTTTCTATATAATTTTTTATTTGAAATAAATATTTTATATTAAATAGTAATTCTCCATATTCATTAAAAAAATATAGAATCAAGCATGCCAAACCACAAGTATAGTATGCCAAAAATTTATCATTACACCCGACTGAATATAGTCAAGTATGTCATACCAATAGGAAAGAATGGAATCCAATTCCTAAAGAAAACTCTTTGCAACAATTTTTTTTTTTTAATTTTAATATATCTTAATTCAACGTAAAAAGAATCTAAAAATTTGAGAGGAGGTTAGAAATTTTAGAATGACCAATAATACAGTCCAATCCAGGAGAGTCTTAAAAATCAATACCCTTCCAAGAAGCTACACCCAAAATCAGCTAATAGTGAGAAGATAGTACCATGCAATTTTCCTTTGATTTTGTACCAGCAGTATCCCTCACATTAATAGTGTGAAGGATGACCCTTACTCGGTTGTACAATTGTTTTTATTTTTTTCAATGTTGTGGGTACTTTTACAAATGGTTGTTTACTTTCAGAATAAAGACATTGGTTGGCGTGGGCAGTTTCCAACAAAAGGATGGCTGTCGGTGATCAAATTTGAAATCTTAATTTCAAGTTGAGTGTAGGTATATCGTCATTCAAATTTTATTTCAGTGAGGTGGGCCTATGGAGACACCTTCAAAGGGGATCATTTAGTACTTCATTACTTTTATAGATGATAATATTATAGAAACTCAATATATTTTTTAAAGCATAAATCAGAAGCCTATAGAATCATTCATTACTTTAAATCTTTTGTTGAGAAGTAAAGTGGATAAAGAAATAATTCATTATCAGGTATACATCACATTAAAATGACATTGTAAAAAGGAAGGGAAAAAATCATGATTACGGAAAGAAGCATGATGAAGGCTAAACATTTATTAAATGAGTATTGGGTTGAAGTGGTAGTTTGTGTAGTGTACATTTTGAACCATTCTCCACAAAGAGTGTAAAAGGTCATGTATTACAAGAAGCATGGAGTAATGAGAAACACCATGTTTCTCATTTGACAATGTTTGGGTGTTTTGCATATGCACATGTCCTTGATAAAAGAGAAAGAAGTTAGATGATAAATGAGAACCATATGTTTTTATGAGATACAATGAGCAGTCAAAATTTTACAAGTTATTCAATCTAATCACAAATAATATTTAAATAAACAAAGATGTTGAGTTTCTAGAAGATGAAGAATGGATTTGGAATGGAACTCTACAAAAACAACAACACCTTGAGATTATAGAGTTCAGTGAAGGTTCCTCTACCTCAAGCACTCAATCAAGTAGTTGTCAACAAGGTCCTGCTCCAATGTTTCTTCCATCGAATATTTCTAGTTCACATGGAGACTTCACCAACAACACCTAAATACCACTCCAATGATAATTCAAGATTAGATGAGACTCCAAAGAAGACAAGGAGCTTGAGGGAAATATATGAGGTCACTCAAGGTAATCAACATGATAATTTGATTTTAGATTTTACATTATTTTCTATTATTGATCATGTATGCTTTTAAGAGGTAATTGAGAATGACAAATGGAAAAAATCCATGGATAAGGAAATTGAGGTAACATATAAAAAGCACACTTGGTAATTAATGAATCTTCCAGAAAGAAAAGATACAATATGTGTAAGTGGGTCTATAAGACAAATTTTAATGTTGAAGTAAATATTGTAAAGCATAACACAACATTAGCTCCAAAATTCTTTTCACAACATCCTGGAATTGATTATAATGCTCACCAGTGCTTATGTAGCTACAATGAATATAGTGAGATCTATGCTAGCAATATTAGTTCAACATAAATGGAAAGTTTATCAAAAGGATGTCAAAATCACTTTTCTGAATGGCATATTAGAGGAAAAATTATATGTGTAATAACCACAAGGTTATTAGATGATGGGTAATGAACATAAAGCTTACAAACTAAAAATAACTTTGTATAGTCTCAAGTAAGCTCAAAGATCTTGTTAAACTTGCATTAACTCATATCTCTAGAAAAATGGATTTAAAAAATATAGCAATGAACTGACCCTTTACATCTTGATGAATGATCAAGGTGAGATCTTAAAAATTTACTTACATTTTGATGATTTTATATTTACAAGAAATTTGTCGGTTGAATTGTTCAAACAGTTTTAAAGGT
Source organism: Torreya grandis (assembly GCA_037957365.1). Classification (NCBI taxonomy): domain Eukaryota; kingdom Viridiplantae; phylum Streptophyta; class Pinopsida; order Cupressales; family Taxaceae; genus Torreya; species Torreya grandis. The sequence continues at coordinate 4,866,112 of JARHVA010000567.1, read as the reverse complement.
CAGGTATCACAAGAAGCATGGAGTAATGAGAAACACAATGTTTCTCATTTGAGAGTGTTTGGGTGCTTTGCATATGCACATGTTCTTGATGAAAAAAGGAAGAAGTTAGATGATAAATGAGAACAATATGTTTTTGTGAGATACAATGAGCAGTCAAAAGTTTACAAGTTATACAATCTAATCACAAATAATATTTTAATAAACAAAGATGTTGAGTTTCTTGAAGATGAAGAATGGATTTGGAATTGAAATCTACAACAACAATACCAGCTTGAGATTATAGAGTTCAGTGAAGGTTCCTATACATCAAGCACTCAATCAAGTAGTAGTCAACAAGGTCTTGTTCTAGTGTTTCTTCTATCGAATATTTCTAGTTCACATGGAGACTTCACCAATAACACCTAGATACCACTCCAGTGATAATTCAAGATTAGATGAGACTCTAAAGAGGACAAGGAGCTTGAGGGAAATATATGAGGTAACTCAAAGTAATCAACATGATAATTTGATTTTAGATTTTGCATTATTTTCTATTATTGATCATGTATGATTTTAAGAGGTAATTGAGAATGAGAAATGGCAAAAATCCATGGATAAGGAAATTGAGGTAACATATAAAAATCACACTTGGCAATTAGTGAATCTTCCAGAAAGAACATATACAATTTGTGTAAAGTGGGTCTATAAGACAAATTTTAATGTTGAAGTAAATATTGTAAAGCATAACCCAACGTTAGTTCCAAAAAGCTTTTCGCAACATCCTGGAATTGATTATAATTCTCGCCAGTGCTTATGTAGCTATAATGAATACAATGAGATCTGTGTTAGCAATATTAGTTCAACATAAATGGAAAGTTTATCAAAAGTATGTCAAATTTGCTTTTTTGAATGGGATATTAGAGGAAAAATTATATGTGTAATAACCATCAAGTTATTAGATGATGGGTTATGAACATAAAGCTTAAAAACTGAAAATAACTTTGTATAGTCTCAAGTAAGCTCAAAGAGCTTGTTAAACTTGCATTAACTCATATCTCTTGAAAAATGGATTTAAAAAATATAGTAGTGAACTGACCCTTTACATCTTGATGAATGATCAAGGTGAGATCTTAAAAAGTTATTTATATTTTGATGATTTTATATTTACAAGATATGTGCTAGTTGAATTATTCAAATCAATAATAAATAAACAATTTGAGATGAAATATTTGGGCTTAATGAAATATTTTATGGGAATTGAAGTAAGCCGAACAAGTGATGGAATTTTAATTTGTCAAACAAAATATCCAAATTATGTTTTCAAAAAGCTTAAGATGTTGAATTGTAAACCAATGACTACACATGTGCCAACAAGATTAAAATTGAGTAAAGACACTAAGGACATAAATGTAGATCTAATGTTGTAAAAGAGGCTAGTGGGAAACTTGATGTATTTAAAACTACTAAGTTTGACATTATGTATGTTGTATGTTTGATTTCAAATTTTATGGAGACACCTAAGGACTCATATTGGCAAAAAATAGAAAAGAATTTTGAGATATGTTTGTGGGAAAAAATATTATGAGATTTTGTATTCAACATCAAAAGATTTCAAATTGGTTGGTTACACAAATAGTGATTTTTCACATAGCAGTGATGATAAAAAGAGCATTTATTTAGATATATTTTTCACCTTGGTTTAGGTGCAGTGTCATGGGCTTCTCAAAAATAACCTATTATTACTATTTCATCAATAGAAGTGGTGTATGCAACAACTACATCAACAACATATCAAGACTCATGAATGATAAGAATGATGTCATATTTGAATCAATAGTGGGAGAGGTAAACTGAGCTTACTTTGATAATAACTCAGCAATTAAACTATCAAAAAATGAAAAAAAATCATAAAAGGAGAAAGCACATTGATATGAGATATCATTTCATAGAATAACTTGTCAACAATGCTGAAATACATTTGAATTTTTATAGGCCTGAAGATCAATATATAGACATCTTCATGAATTCATTAGCAAAAGTGGTGTTTGAAAATTTGAGAACAAGCTTGGCCATCACTATTTTGGCACAACTTGGAAATCACGATTAAGAGGGAGTTTTGGAATATAAGCTTGACTTATAACAGTTTATTCAATAAATATAGGTAAAGTTTAACTAGGAGTCTCCATTCACTTTTGTTAAACTGTTATAGTGTAGTTAACATGAAATCATCAGTTGTAGTGTAGGTGGTATTTCATTTATTTTTAGTTAATGTATTTATTGCATGTTTTTCATCAACCTAATATATTTTTATGATCTTCTCTTCAATATTTTATGTTAAGAGAATGTAGTGTGTCATTTATTATTGAATTAGAAAATAAGAATAAGATTGGCATCATGTATTGTAGTAGTTGAAATGTGTTATGTCTTGGTGTCAAAATTTTGATCCCCCTCATAGGCTCATCATTAAGACAAGAATGATGTCGAGAATAATCTCAAAGTATTTAATGCATAAATATAACAATTGTGTTGAGAATGATAACCTAGGATTTGTAGGCTACAAGGTTGGAAGAAACTAATCTATAAGTTAGGCATTATGCACTTTAATTGAACCAACCATTTTAGATGGCTTATAGATTCAATTTAAAATTTGATCTTTTGATTTTGTATGCATGATTAAAAAAAATTGAAAAACATCCACACTTCTACCATGACCATAGATAAAAAATAGTATTGGCACATGGCATGAACTTGTATCATGATCCCTTGTGATAAATTTAAAATCTATAATTGTATGGAGATGGAAAAAATATTGATTTTTGAATCTTTTACATGAATCTTTTACATGAATCTGTATCATGCACCCAAAATTTATGAATTTTTATTTTGTTCCTATAATTTGAGTGCATAATCATGGTATATACCCTCATAATTTATACCAATAATTGAATATTTGAATTGTAGTGATGGAATCCAGAGTGAGTTAGATCATGCATTAGTGAAAAAAATTTAAATAAGAGTAAAAAACATAACTAACTAACAACTCTCTCAATGGGGTTTTGCAAATGGAAATTAAGAGTTAATGAAAGAAGGAATATATCAACAAACCTTTCCAAGAGCATCCCACCTCCAAGTGCAGCTCAAAACATGATTTTTCCCTTGATTTGGTGCTCAAGTCTTTGTCAATGTTGAGTGGCTTTCTCCTCCATGATCTCTTAATGCACCAATGAAAATAGGCTCATGAAATTGGTCAATGTTATGCCAATAGTGAAGCTATACTATTGCAAATTAAGCATAATAACACTACATAAAAATGACTTATGAAGATAATTATACATAATAAGTTTACACCAAAGGAGCTTAAAAAGATGAGTGAGAACACTTATATTTATAGATTTTTGGAAATGATCATAATCAACCATGGCCATCCATCTTTAGATCAAAATGTTTGACCATGAATCAATTCAATTTTGGAGGTTCAATCCATAAATATTCCCATTAAAATTTGGATAAATTGGGGCATTAAAGAGGCATGGGAGGGCTTAAATTAGATATATGGTCTATGTATGGCTTATGAATGCCACCCCACAGATGATGTCCCCTGATAATGTAGATATTAGGAATGAATTTCCAATTAATGTATTTTCAATAACTTCCATGTATTTTACACTTAAGTTTTTTATTTAGATTAATTTTCTTAAGTGAGGTTAATTAATTTTTGTTCAATTATTTGGAAATTGGTTTCTCATTTAATTAAATTGGTTGAAATGTCAAGTTACTAAGTCATGATTTGATTGGAGTATAATTAAAATAAGGTGTTAATTACGTATGGACCAATATCCCAATCAGTACATTGTCAACTCAAAATAAGACATGCATGTGTTGTGTGCTTCTTAATTAGAAGAATTCAGTAGTTCAGAGCATCAAATTACATTTTTGTCATTTTCACTCGTAATGATTTGAGAAAATTTAATAATCACATAAATGTATTACCCCATTCAAGGATAAATTTTCCTAAATTAGCACTTGTATATGACAAGCTCGAACCATTTAGTGTGTTTAGGTGATTTTGGCCTAAATTGTGTGTTGTTACAAGATTTCGAGTAAGATTGATAATTTTAACACAATGGTGTTAGGAATTGGATGTCTACATTTTACCCCTATTTGAGAAGGCATGGTGAGACATTCTAGTGAAGCAACATCTTTTGAAATAAAATAGTTATCAAGAAGAATTTGGAAGGAAATGACCTATGATGTCCCCTCGAGAGTATATACTAGGATGAAAGAGAGGGATGGAATCTCCAAAAGAGAGAGAATGAGTGAAATTAACCAATGGATGAGATTAAATACACATGAGCTAATGCTTGCATGCATTGATTCTTAGTAATTAAAATATAATAGAATATAATGGGCCCCAAGGCAGGGGGAAGTGGGAAGGATATAATCTAAACATATAAGTGACACACTTTAAACACACCTACAAGAGGGTGCAAGCCACACGCTTAGGGAATGATCGATCCTGAGATAAGTCGCATACTTTAAAAAGTGTCAAAACAAGGGCAAAATATATAGAGCTTGGAATTATAAGAAAAAGGAGGGCATTGATTTAGATAAAGTAAATAATAATGTTCCCCTTTAGAGTAGATTTGATTGGTTGATAAATCAATTTTGACCCAATAGGGCTGATTTTTATCAATCATAATTAATTTACCTTAGTAAGGTAGATTTGATCGATGATTGGTCTAAATTTTGTGCCCTAGTAGGGTAAATTATCAAACATAGCTCAAGGATATAACCTACGGCATAGATTAAATATGAGTAGGTGCAAACATAGATGTGATGGTTTAATGACTAAAAAATCCATAAGAAACCAGGCATACAAGGATACACAAAGTGATGAAAGAGATGATTGGAAGAATGAAGGTGGATGAGCTGACCTGAGATACCTTATGTATCCAAGTGATGCCTACATAGTCTAGATGGACCTCAAACCAATGTAGTTCACCTAGAAGCGGGAGAAAATGGAATGAGAAAAGAAAAATAGAATAAAAATGGACCATTGATCAATTAGGCTCATAGTGTATACCAAGTGATGCATGTCTTATGTAAAGTATGGCATTTAATTCATTGGTGCATTGAGATCTGATATTTGGAGTTGCATTGACTTTTGAACTTGGGATCCAAAGCACTTGGTTCTTATTATAGCAAAAAGAAATTATGCATCAGAAGTATGAGTGACTGATAATGCCATTTTATTTCAATTGTGATGATTCGATTCAAATGTGAATATTTATAACTAAGGATAATGATAAAAATTACCAATACCAGAGTTACAATGATTTCCATTTAAATAAAAAGAAAGAGAAAGATAAAAACAATACAGAACTATAACCTAACTTAACATCAAGGTATGAGCAATCAAGATTTAAGTAGGAACAAGAATGTATAAAAGCAAAGAAATAACAACTTAATAAACAACATGAAAACAAGATATGAATAATCAAGATTCATGTGTACTATCAAGATGTACTCAAAAAATAAAACAAAAGAAAATAAAAATTTAAATACAACTCCAATAAATCAAGCCTAACTAAAAATTAGACTAAAATTGGTTGTAGAATGTATTTGAACTCAAAAAAATAAAGCAATACAAAACAAAATAGTAACACAAAAGACCAAGAATAAATAATAAAAAACAATAAAGGAATAAAAATGAACAAAAACAACTAAAAAAATTAATTGAGAGACAAGAAATCATATAAAAACACCAATAAAAATCAAATAAACACACACAAACAAGAGTTAGTCACAATGTTAGTACAAATAAAAATTATTATTCATGCCCCTGTAATAGAGGCGTTACTCTCTATGACATTTTAACAAGAACAAAGAACACAAAGTTTCCTCTAAGTGATAGGGAAACAACAAGATAACAAAAAATAGGGGGAAAATAAGAAAAAGAAGGGGTAGCCGAGATGACTATAGATGTACGAGATAAGTGGGCATTGCCTACATAGTTTCATGGATGCGAGATCCAACATGAACTCTAGACCAAATGTAGTTCTCTCAAGAAATGGGATAGAAGAAAAGTGATGATAAGAAAACATGATTGATGTTATAGAGGAAATAATGGAATGGGCTTGTAAAACAGTGAGAACATACAAATGATGGCTTGCAAAACAACGAGAGTGTGGAGATCATAACAAATAAATGTACAATACAATGTTGTTGTTTGTTTGGTCGATCATTTTTTAATGTTTTTATGTTTTTGGGATAAGGAATATAAATTAAATATTAACAAAATGCCCAAGGAAACTACATATTTGAGGAGATGTAGGTCCATAGGTAAGATCTTAGACAATAGCTAAACTAGCTGCGATGGGAATCATGGATATAAATAATGTCACAGGGAACCAACTAATCAAGGAGATGAATATCCAAGATTAGAAATTCCAATAATAGTTAAAATTCGCTATAATGACCCATGCTCATAAATTAGTGAGAGCAAGATCCTACTAAGGCAATAATTCCCACCAATAGTAGTAAAATAATAATAAAATAGTATGCAATGTGAGATAAATCTGAAGAACCATTCAGCAGGTAAAATCCATGAGATAATGTATCCATGTTCACTTTTTTGTAAGAGGAAGCTACAAAGCATTGCCCAGGCTGAACTAATTTGTATAATTGGCATTGAATGTGTCTGGAATGCCTATGAGTCATAATCAAGATCATAATTGGTCAAGGGTGTTATAGTAGTTTTTCATTTTTTCCTTTAAATTTATTTAAGTTGCTAAAAACTTAATGAAATATAAGGTTTATGAAGAATGCCTAGAGGTATGAATATGGTTTCACATCACTTGAATCCAGTGAATGAGGGAACTTATTTTTGTCTTGTAAGAATAACCTGCACACAAAGAGACAACTTGGACAAAATGGATCAATATATAGATAGGTTAGTTGTCTGGTTAGGAACCAGTCTCAAAAAGTTATGAACTTCCTTAAGTGGATGTCAGTGCACTATTTTTACAATCAAGTGGATAAATAACATGTGAAATTCCAAAAGATAAAGATGCAATAACAATAATGATTATGATTTAATATTAATTTAATCTATCAATGCAATCAAAGTATTCATCCCAATAAGCCATATCAACATTCACATCCTCTTGTATAACATCAAGTTGGTCAAAAGTGGCTTCAATTAAGGGCGATTAAATAATGGCACAAAGTGCTAACTCAAAGGCTATGTCACTTTGGTCAATGAAAAAGGGTTGAGATACAATGAGAAGATCAGTAATATTAATCACATCATGCACAATTTTGGGCAGAGTTATCTATATAATAATGCCATGTTTGAAAAGACATAAAATTAGAATGATTGAAGATAGGGTTAAAAGATTAAAAGGCTCAGGATTTTAAAAATATATATAGTGGATCAATGTTGATCATGTAGGATCGATGCTGATTTAATATGATCAGTGTCATTTCAGATGAATTAGCATTAATTATATCTAAATTGCACCTATTCAAAAATAGAGACTTGCAAGATGATAGAGGATATTGATAAGGAAATAAAGGGAGGTCATTTGTATTCTAAGGGTTGGATAAGTGAACAAAAGTAGAGAAACTAATAAGAAATGAAATAATTATATTATACATACCTTGAACTGAGTTGTAATCAGAATGAATTTCCTTCTTACGAGTACAATCAGTCCTTCAAGCTTGTGGTATAAGATGTAGATTGAATGTGGTATAATTTTGGTAGCATAATTCTAAAGGTATCCTTAATTATCAAAAAATCTAATCATTATTTTGAAGTTCAGAGTTCATGGTCCTTGAGTCAAAGGATTAGCTGGGTATAAATGGATCGATGTCGATTAGGAGAATCAATACCAATCATAGGAGAATCGACAATGATTCACCCTTATTGGCAGTAGATGGTTTTATCTGCATTGGTTTGTTCCAACCATGAGTAATTTTGGGTTTATGTGTGTGAAGTTTTTGAATACATGGTTATATATTGGTAAGGTGGTTAAAAGGTTAAGATTCCCTAGGTTGTAAATATGTTTAGGTGGTTAGGGAGGTGAAAAGGTAATTTGTAAAATAAATTACCTAGTGGCTAATAGTAAATAAATAAAACTTTAGGATAGGGATATTTAATATATTAAAATAATAATAAGGGCCTATGATACTAAATAAATAATATATAATATATGAAATTATAGTGTCTACATTTTCCTTTTTATCTAGAGTGGTATGTAATATGTGTCATGAGATAAAAACTAAGAGAAGTCCAGTGCCCCAGGTTTATGTGAGGAGGTATCCCCCTCAAACTAGGATCTAGCATAGGATGAAGAGTGGTTGATGGGTTTGAAAAATGTAATAGTGGATGGGATGGGTAGATAATAAATGATTTCTAATAGTGTGTATGCATAACATGAAATATATTTTTTGCACTGACAAGATGTAAGGTAATACAAGTAGAGATGCCCTGAGGTAACTCCCTTAGTAAAATGCTACAATTACGAATAGGTTAGATTAAACAAGGTTAAATAAGATAACAAGTGATAGGGTTGGGCTGACCTAAGCATCTGGTGTGCTATACAGTGCATGCACTACCTATAGATAGTTGTTCTCAAGAGAAAAATTCACTCTCAAGACCCATAGAGGGGAGATACCCAAAAATGTACATGCCTTATGATTGTTCTGGGACCAAAAAGGGGTCTAAATCCATAAACCTAAAATGGTATAGGATAAATAATAGGGTAGGTGTGGCAAAGAACTAGGGTGAGGTTGCAGAACAAGACTGGAGGTATGAAAAATATTGCTAGTGAAAAATAAGCAATTTAATGCTGATTTAAAATGAATTGGTGCCAATCCATCAAATCGATGTCAATCCAGAATAGATCAGTGTTAATCTAAATCCAGGTATATAAGAAAATATGATGTGGAAAGGTGCTAATTTATTATCAATGTGAAATGAATGATGAGTGATAATCAAATGATGATTGTCATGTAAGGTGTAATGGAGGCGAGCGATAATGGTTTGAGGTGACAATGTCGATCCCAGTATTAGGTAGGCCCTATTGTTTTTTATTTTCTTGAATTTTTTTGAATTTTTTGCTTTTCAGGATTAAGGTAATACATTAGGAGTAGGGTAGTATGATGTTGTAGAATCAACATTGATTTTTTTGAATCGGTAATGATTTAGAGGGAATCGACATGGATTCAGCTAAAATGGTATCGATCTAGCTAAAATGGTGTTGATCTATAATGGATTGGTGTTGATTCACAAAATAAATTGAAAGGATAAATTATTGTGTCTAAGGTTATATTTAAGTATATTTTTAGGAAGGTTGAGGCTTATAAAGGATCATGTTAATAGGCACAGACACTATTAAAGATGCAAAATTAAGTACTGCCTCTATTAGAGTGGATATAAGACCAACTTAGTGATGATGATTGGGCACACCTAGAGGTTATAAGCCTGGGAGGAGTATGCTAATACCATTTCATTCATCGAGACATGATCTTATTGGCCGTATTATTGGAGTGATGAGGCATGATGATTAGGATATTTTGTCTTTTCAGAGGAGAGATGATGACCATAGAAGAGGATATCTATAGGATATTATGAATTCTAGTGTAGGGAGCTATGATTGTACCTATATATGATCAAGGATGTGGAGTTGCATTGATATGACTATATAGTGGGGATGATATAGATATTACCTTTATTGTTGGTGTTTTTTTGTTCAACCCTCTATATGAGGTTGATATAGAGCGGAGGGGTGGTCTGACAATGATGTTATTGGCCATCTCATGCTATGCTCTCTTGAAATCAGGTGGAGGTAGGTTCCCATGGAACCTTATAAGTGTTATTTCTCATATGCTAGAGCATAGGATAGTGTTTTCCTGGGCTTTGACTTTATTGGTACAGGTTTATAAAGAGTTGTGGGGGTGGAGGACCCAAAAGAGGTATGGCCTGGATGTGATTATGATTCTATAGTGTTGGGCATATGAACATATCCAAGTGGTACATCCTATTGGTACCCCATGGATATGGTGGTATGAGACTAATTATAGCATTGCCTTCCTACAATTAAAGGAAAATTTAGTTCAATACTTTACAGATGGTGTGACCTATGACTTAGAGTACTATCAAGGGTTATTCGAGGGGTTATAGGATGGGGATATAATCTAGAGGCCTTACATCATATTTCTTGCATGGCTTGGACTAGAGGTAGAGCTATCAGATATCTATATGGAGAGGTGGGTGATGGAGAGGAGGAAAAAGTACATGGATTACATCTATTTTGGGTGGGTGAATAGATAGTTTGGCTTAGTACAAAATATTCCATGGGACCTACATGCATATAAATAGGATGAGATAGATCTAGGACTCCTAGAGCTAGATATTATGGTAGAAGCTGAGGAGGAGGTAGTAGGGTTAGATGTGGAAGATGTTAGGTGCACTCCTGTATTCCTAGTGTGGTGAGTAGGATAGTTGGTTGCGAGGTAGGATAGGGTGGTATGACCTCGATATAAGGGAAAAAACAAGGAAATGGAGGATGCTAAGGAATATGGAGGAGGAGATGGGAGAGGAGGTAAAGAGGGGAGAGGATGGAAGAGAGGATGGATCATTATTAAGCTATTATGTATGTGAATTAAATTATGTATTTTATGATTTTTATTAGATTATGGATTATGGACCTTTATGTGATTATATTAAAATGTTTATTATGGATCATGATTAAGTTATTATGGATTATGGATTTAGATTATGGATTATGGATTTATGGATTTTTATGTGATGTGATTATGGGTTTGGATTATGGATTATGGATTACAGCTTTCATGTTATGTGATTTGGATTTTAGATTAGGATATTCTTATACTTTGATTAGGATATATGTGGTAATTCTATTTTTAAGTAATTAATCAACACAAACTTGGATTTACAAAGGGTTTATTGCTTTTTATTGGCTCATACCATAACCCAAGAAATCCTCTTAAAATAAATATGTGTACATCCTTATCTGACTATTAATAAATATCCTAACAACCTTAGGTCAACTATGCTCAAGATCTATTAGTTTGAGATGGAAAATTACTAGGGATTTGCTTCAAAATTTGATAAAAAGTGAATTCTTTTAAGAAGAAGATGTTTTCACCCTTAATACTAGCAACTAAGGTTGACCCTAGGATCCTCTTGTGCCAATCCATGTAGACTGATCAATGCGGTAAGTTTACTAATTTAAATAAAGCTTATCAATGCGGGATGATTTCTTAGGATATTATGTATGATATCCATCCTTTGAGGGAGTAATCTATATTTAGAGAGATGCTTTTCGAAGTAGTTATCCTTCAAGGGAGTAGTATGCTCTTTTGATGTGTGTGTGTGTGTGTGTGTGTGTGTGTGTGTGTGTGTGTGTGTGTGTGTGTGTGTGTGTGTGTGTGTGTGTGTGTGTGTGTGTGTGTGTGTGTGTGTGTGTGTGTGTATTTTATATTTTTTCTTCAAGGGATCAATCTATTATTTTTTCATGTTTATAGAAGCTTTTATTTTGCTTTTCTTTTGATCCCAATGCTACTATTTCTTTATGGATTGGATTTAAGGCATCCTAGAATAGTCTCTCGAAGCTTCGTTACACAATATAATACTCTTATTCCCAAAATGAACTAGTGCTAGGGAGGGATTTGTGGAAATAATGATTTGGGGCACCTTCCTATTATAGGAGGAGCCTTTCCAGTTAAAGCATGTTATGAATAGATTAGGGGTATTTATATTGAAGGTTAAAATAGACAATGTTGTTGGATAACAACATGTTTTTATATATCATTATTTGGTACAAGAATGAAAGGGATATGTCTTTATTGAATCAAATCAAAATAAAATAAACTAGGTGGACCAAGGTGATTAAAAATTATTAAAAGTGGAAAAGACGTAAATGTAATGCACTAAGAGGTTTAATGATATGCCCTAGATTTGTATTTATGAGTGATAATATACTGTCCAAGCCAATTTGGAACAAATTTTTCTCATTTGCTTTTTTCCATATTAGTGACATGTTGATTTTATTTTAAGATAAGGTCACCAATATTAAATTCATGTTCTTTTAGATGTTTATTATAAGAACATTTTATTCATTCCTAATATACATGGAGATGGTCAAGGGTAGTCGATTGATGATCATCTAAAAACTCAAGCTAAGCCAATCATTCTTGATGGAAGTCATCCTAAAATATGATATCTTTTAGGGATATATGAAGGGAAGGGATCTAAACCTCAAGAAGAAGTATAGCTTCAATACCATAGACTAGGAAGAAAGGAGTAGAACTCTTAGGGGTTTGAATACTATTTTGATAAGCCCATAAGGCAAAGGGGACATGAATATGTCAATTCTTTGAACTTCATTAATGACTTTAATTAATATTTTGACAAGAGTTTTATTGGATGCCTTAGCCTGTCCATTAGCTTGAGGGTAATAAGGTGAGGAGAAGATTAGTTTAATGTTAAAATAATCACAGATCTTTTGAACCTTTTTGTTTTTAAATGATTTCCCATTATTTGTGATGATCTTATGAGGAATACCAAAGTGACAAATAATATGTTGACTAATGAATTCAATAATTTTGTCTACTTTGGTCGAGATAAGAGGGATAGCTTCCACCCACTTAATAAAATACTCAGTGGTGGTAATGATAAATTCATGACACTGGGAAGATTTATGATTAATCTAACCTAAAATATCGATCCCCCACTGAGAAAATGGCCAAAAGTCATGTGCTACCTATAATGCTTGACTAGGGAATGTGATAGATTGGCATGTTATTGACACTTTACACATTTCTTAACATACTCATAATAATCCTAATTTAAGGTATTATACTTATGAAGGGTATCATTTTTACATTAATATATGCCATTAATTTGATTGACCATAAGCTAGGAATAACCATAGATATTACGTGTTTTAACACCTAAAGATAAAGTAGTTTGGAGACCTATGATCAAAGCCTCATACTTAGCCATATTATTGGTGCAATCAAAATCAATCTTAAAAGAAAGACGTATAGGTGTCCCCCCAAGAGGGATTAGAATAATTTGAGCTACCCCACCATGCTCACATTTGGATCCATCAAAGGATAGAGTCATTTGATATTTTGACTCTATTTAAGACGTGGAGGCTATGGTTTCATCTAGGAAATCATAGTTAATTGGTTGATTATCAAAAAGAGGTGCCTTAGCAAGTTGATCGGCAATTATTTGACCTTTCACTGATTTTTTATAGATAAAATTGAGATTGAATTCTACCAAAAGCATGAGTCATTTGGCCATTCAATGATTCTGATAAGGCTTTGAATGCATAAATTTTAAAGGATCAATGTTCATGATCACATAAGTTTTGTGATTGAACATATAATGGCAAAGCTTAGAAGCTACAAAGCCCAGATCTAGGCATAACTTCTCTGTATATGAATAATGTATATTGTATTCAACAAGTGTGTGATTGATATAGTAATTTACTTACTATTTATTTTACTCATCACGATGGGCTAGCATGGATCCTAGGGCATGGTTTGTAGTGGAAATATATAATAATAATAATGGTTACCCTTCCTTGGGGGGAGTGAGAACTAGTGGTAAAAGAAGGTAGCTCTTAAGAGCATCAAATGACTCCTAAAAACTAGAGTCCCAACTAAAATGGATATCTTTCCTTAGGAGGTGATGGAATGGTTGACATCGATCAGAGAGTTGGGAGATAAAATTATGAATAGATTACAATTTTCCTTGCAAACTATGAAACTACTTAAGATTAGATGGGGTGGTATTTCTAAAATGGCTTTGATCTTAGTGGGGTTGACTTATATCCCTCAAATAGAGACAATAAATCCTAAAAGCTTACTTTTCAAAACCCCAAAAATGCATTTCTTGGAATTTAAACAGACATGAAACTAGATCAAATGAGTGAAGATTAATTTCAAGACTGAAAGATGGTCTTTTGTAATTTTGACTTACCAAGGAGATCATCCACATAATTATCAATGATTTTATGGATTATATCATGGAATGTGTAAGCCAAGGCTCTTTGATAGGTGGCTCATACATTCTTTAGTCTAAAAGGCATAACTTAATAGCATAAGGTCCCTTAAGGAGTAATAAATAAAATCTTATGTTGATCTTCTACTGTGATAAGGATTTAATTATATCCAGAGAAAACCATCTATTAGTTATGACATTTCATGATCGATCTCTAGACCCACTAATTGGTCAATATTAGGGAGAGGGAAATCATCCTTAGGATAGGAAGGATTAAGGTTATGAAAGTCAGTACAAAGGCATAGTCCCCTTATGGGCTTTGTGATAGGGATGATATTAGATATCCATTGAGCGTAATTGATAGGTTGGATAAAGTTGACAGATAAGAGACTCTATAATTCTTCCTCAATTAATAGTGCAATGCGAGGGTGAATACTTCAAAGCTTTTGCTTTATAAGTTTGGCATCATGGAAGGTGATAATGTTATGGATGACAATATCAAGGTTGATACCAGGCATGTCACCATAGGACCAAGAAAATGTTTTACTATGATTTGTCAAAAATATAGTGAAATCCTAGTGCTTCTGATGATCTAAAGATTTGTTGACATTAACTATTCATGAATTCTCATGAGATCCTATGTTAATGTCAATAGTATATTCATTTAATAGACTAAATGTTTCAAACGGAAAGGATTTACATAGATGGGAGTTATCCACACCTAAATGAGTTAATATTGACTCATCATCTTAGCACTGAAGAATAGGGATGGTGGGAAAGTCTTTCCCTATCATATTTGGGTAGGATAGACAAGTGGTTTTAAATTCCCCATCACCATGATAGATAAGAAGTTCTATAATGATAGTAATGACTAAAAAAAAATTTGGGGGAGTGGATATGACATTGTCTATCAAAGAAGGGGTGCTAGATGGTGAGGATGGTGTGTCTTCTTCAAGGATAGGTAGAAGAGTAACTTCTGGGGTAGTTTTGGTATTTTTTTTAAAATCAAGTCCATGATTTTCATGGTGTTTCCTAAAATATCATAACGTGACCTCATGTGGGCCTTGTTCATAGCACCCTATCCTAAAACCCTTCCAAGCACATTGTTTTAGGTATGTTTTTGCAAAGTGGGGTTTATCTAGGAATGAAAAGTTTGAGGTAAATGGTTCGGCATGGGTTTGGTTAGTAAGACCCAAAGAAGGTTGATTGATTCCCTCATATATCAAATGGGTACAAAGGAAAGGTGGATTGAAGGGAATAATCTCTCCTAGATTAGGATAATATGCATGTTGTTTGTCTGGATTCCCATATTCTTGGGGAGTGGGGAGAGTATTAAACATTAATAACTGATACTCCCCCATTGATAGTTGTTGAAACATGGAATCAATGGAATCCTTTCTAGTAATCCTTGATGCATTGATTTTTGTACTAGATGATTCCTTGTTGGATGATGATCGGGTCATGATTTTTAATGGAATTAAGATGTCATCTGGTCTAAAGGTAAGGTTGTAAGTTTTAAATGGATGAAGATCAGCCAGGACATTATGAATCTTACCCTTATGTTCAAATTTAATACATAAGTGTAAGGTGGAGGGGGCATAATGCATAGCACATATCCAAGGATGTCCTAATAAGATGTTTTATTAAAAATCTCCTTTTATTACATAAAATAGGTAGGTAAGAGTATATATGCCTACTTAGATGGGAAGGATAATCATTCCTAATGTAGTGGCCATAGTATCATTAAATGCTTGTAAAATATCTAGGGATTGTGCTACAAAAGTCTTCGATAATTGTAGTTGCTTAAATGTATGAGAGGAGATAATATTTATACTTACTCCATTATCAATCATTGCTTGTTTGATTTGAGTATGATCAATTTAGGCAGTGATAAATAGTAGGGTATCATGGTCATCAGGCTACAATAGTGATATTTTTTAAGCATGGAATGTTAAGGATAATGGCTTCTAACCTGATGCAATGAAAACTGATAGAGGCTGGGGTTAATCAACTTGTGTTTCGATGGCTTGTAGTACTTTTATCATAGCCTCATGATGTTGCAAAGAGTTTTGGTGTCTGGGAGCTGATGAAGCTATTTTAGAATGGATATTTGTATTAATTTTGAAGCATTTTCTTTTTTCTTTTCCTAAAATAAAAATTTTAGGTTTTGGAGTGGCCATTGTAGGACTATTTATGACAAGATCTTTCACAATGGTTACCTTGGCTTTATCATGATTTTGGGTCTTATGACCTTGGGTTTGGGATCATGTAGCTATGTGAATTATATCTATATGAAATAAAGGTGGATTTGTCACATTTTTATACTCATCCACATTTAGAGGGTTTAAGAGGGGTTGATATTGAGTTGTATCAAAGTTTTTATTTTCATTTATAGCCTATTCTAATACTATTGGTAATTTACTAGTTCCTGAGGTGGATGTGACCCTAATATTTTGACTATGGGGATAGTCATGATCCAACTATTCTATTAAATATCATCTTCCTCTAATAATTTTTAGACCACAAGTTTTAGTACATTACAACTTTCAGTATCATGTCTTGTTATTTGATCACATGCACATTTTTTTTCTCAATACCACATTGGTCTCTGAATATGAGTTTTAATAGGTTTTATGGGTGGTAGAGTGATAAGGCAAGTTTGGAAAAGTTGATCAAGGATTTTAGAATAAGAACCCTTTAATGGATCCTGACTAGGTTTTTTGACTCTCTGAGGCACTATTAGGGAAGTTGCATTTGACTTCAAACATTGATCCTTGGTTGTTTGAATATTCCCTAAAATAGGTGCTTTGTGCTCAGGATAAGCCCTTACACCTAAGCCTTGTGGATAGTAGGGGTTTAAAGGGTTATGTATTAGCATTATCATGGTGGGAAGATCCCTTTGTGATGCTACATGCTCTTTTGACGAGTATTCTATAATGGATACTTTTAGTCTTGCCAAAGGATGGGGTCCCAATATAGATGCTTTAGTTTGAATAGGTGGTAGAAGCACCTTCCCTTTTCTAATCTAATCGAGGGTAGTGGGGATATCATTTTTAGTGAGTTCAATCCTAATGGGAGGATGTTACAAAGACTTTCCTCGTGATGTGTCAATGTTTTTGTTTTTGATAATTATAGACTTCCCCTTAATTTATCTAATATTTGGATCTTCTTGAGTTATGAGGGGAGTTGGTCTTGATTTGGTTTGCAATAATGTAACAGTTTCCTTAGGGGGTAATAAGATAGAGGGGATGGATAATCTACACACAATTATTGAGATGACACGATAAAGGGTATGCATATCTTGTGGAATGTCTAAATAGTTATTTTCCTTGCTAGTTCCTTCCTCCTTTGTTTCTATTTGATCATCTTGAATGTTTTCAAATAATGTTTCCTCAAGTCGATCCCATAATGAGATCTAGAAAGCTAGAGTGAGTTTTTGCGATAACTTCACTTAATCCAGATGATTTGAAGGCATCTTCTATAAGGATATTAGGGATAGAAGCACTACCAACTTATCTAGATAGAATTTAATCATGGATCATACTGATTACATGGGTCTCATGGTCTGAGATGGATCCTAAATTAGCCTGTATGGAATTAGACATGGAAGCATGATTAGGGAACAACTACCTAAAGATGTCTATAGACTGATTAGGGAGAACATTAGAGTTATCTAGTTATAAGTTCCCTTTATTAATAAGGTTTTATATTAGACCCTTGAAATATCAACACCTATTGACATCATGACCTGTTACACAATGGAAGTTGCAAAAGTCATTTTCCTTGAACCAGCTAGCTTTAGGGTGAGAGTCATCAAGAGGTCTCACCAAAGGAAGTTTGATGATAGATGCCTTTAAGATCTTGTCTAAGATAGGTCCATAATATTCTCCTAAAGGTGTTTACTATCATGGTGGAAAATGTGTTAATGGTTTTTTGGATTGTGCTGAGAGGTAGAGGGTTTAGATTGCTTTTTTGTTTGTGGGGTGCTAATTTTAATACTATGGAATTAGCATATCCTTTGGTTTTATTATTTTTAGTCCTTTTAAAGGGTTTAGCTTTGAAGTTTTTACTATTAAACTTTACTTTCCCTTCTTCCAGGTCACAAATTTCTAATTTGTGGGCCATTGAAAAGGCCTTGTCAAACGTTTTGAAGGATTGCACCTGTAATATTGATGAGATATGTTTAGCACATGATCTTGTAAATAATTTAAGTAGTTCAAGTTTTGAAAGAGAAAAGGTGATTTAATTTATGAGGCTTCTCCATTTATCCATAAAATCAATGATATATCCATCATCGAACTATTTGATGGCATAGAGGTCGGTGATAGTCACTTTTCTTGTAATGTTGATAGAAAAGTGCTCTAAGAAGATTTGGGCTAGATGCCCAAAAGAAAATAGGGAATGCTGAGGGATCGAATTGTAATTATCTAAAGTTGATCTAGCTAATAACATAAGAAGGGTTATAAGGAGAAGAGCATCATTGTGAGCTATAATATAGAAAGTGTGTCTATATGCTTAAATGTGTTACTGATGATCCTCCTTATTTTGAAACTTGGTAAATTTTGGAAGCCCCCACTATGAAGGGTATGGTCTAATGGGGACATCTGGGTTAATATGTTCCTTAAAAAATTTCTCATAAGTGAGAATATTTGTATGCCCAGAGTTAGAGGCTTCCAAAATGGCCATCCTATTCATAAGGACTAGTTGGGTATTGTATTGAGGAATACCCCCTAATACATTATGTTGTAGATGTTGATAAGGAGGAAACAAAGTGGAAAATGGTTGAGATAAAGGGTAACCAATTGAGGTAGTCGTAATTGGTTGGGATGATACCACATATTGTGGTGCTTGTAAGGGTATATAGGTGGACCCATGATTTTTAGATGGAGTTATGTACTAGGTGGTTAATGGGATATGTTGTTGAGGAGGTTGACTTATGGGGGCATGTTGTAAAGGCTAAGTTTGGAGATTTAAATGTACACTATTTTGGATGGGTGGAAGAGCTTTTAGGATTGAGATAACTACATTCTGAGGTGTCATGGTAATAGGTGGAGTAGATGTAGGTTAAAGTGAGGTGATATTTTGAGCCTAGGTACTAGTTAGGGAGAGACCACTAGATGTTACCAGAAGGTGGGTTGCCTAAATTTTACATGGTGTTATTATCAAAAATTGTCAGGGGAAGATTGTTGTGGGAGGAAACCATAGTTGTAGTGAACCCTTCACCTTCCTCTATAGGTATTCCAAAATCATTCTCAAAAAACTGTGTATGGGGGAAAATTAGAATGTGGATAGCTCGGGTGCTAAGGTAATGGTTAAGCATGATTGGATTACTATCCAATATGGTGGCAAATTCATTATCACCCTGAGTATAATATTATTGAATACCCTCCCCATGGATTTAGGAGAAGTAAGAGGACTTGGGGAGTTCTCCATGGATGAGGATGATGATGGGGTCTTGGTTTTCCTTAGTGACTGTTGTCACATCAAAACCATGTAGAGATGAAGGAAAAATCAAGAAATGAAAACAAAAATCACACAATATTCTTTTTGATTATCTCATATTTAGTGTAAATGAAAGGCACACATGCTAAAAGGCATACCTAAAATAATTATAATTTTTTTAATAAATTTAAAAAAATTGATAAGAAAAAAAGGTTAACAAAGGTATTAAGGAATGAAAATCTAGATATGGTTTTAGGTTTGTTTAGGATCAAAATATCTCTATACTAAAATCAATACGTGAATTGGTATTGAGGCCTAACCCATCACTTCATACACCATATTGTAAGGGTGTTGGGTGTTTTTCCAGTATATACCTGATATCCAAAGTTTATACTTAGTCAACGTAATGAGTTGGTTCTCCCCTTGGTGGTGAAATCCAAGTAGGATAATTGGGATGACGGTTACCGCTAGGTGTTAAGATAACTTTTGGAGAAGTTACAGTTCAAGAGCATATTCTTAATTATATCAATAAATTCCCTGATGAAATTAGAGATAAAAATACACTTCAGAGATTTCTACGTTATGTCAATTATATTACAGGTTATTACTATAATATTACTTAGGATAGACTATTTCTGAATAAAAGGCTCTCCAAAAATCCTCTAGAATGGAATGATCAAATGACTATTGTAGTTAAAATAATTAAAGAAAACTTTCAGAATTTGCCTCCTCTTAGTCTTCCAGGTAATAGATTGAATATTATTGAAATTGATGCATCTGATCTATTTTGGAGTGCAGTATTAAAAGAAAAATTATCTAATGGAACAAAAAAGCCTTACAGGTTTGCCTCTAGTGCTTTTAAGAAATCTCAATTGAATTATCATTCTACTCACAAAGAACTACTTGCATCTATTAAGGCGTACATTCATTTATGTTCTTTGTTAGATCTAAAAAGTTTGTCATAAGATCATATTTGAAAAAAATTATGAGTTCTCTTGAAAACCCAAATAATAAAAAAAAAAGGTGGTAATAGCAGATAATACAATGGGCATCATTTCTTTTAGATTTTGATTTTTTTGTAGAATATATTTTTGATAAAAAGAAATGTTTTACTGATTTCATATCCATAGAAAAAAATCAAGAATATAATATTCCTCTTATCACAGAAGTAAGAGAATAATTCCATACTTCTCTATGGCAATCTTCCAAGATAATATACTCATAACTTTAGCATGAAATTACCAAACTCACCAAAGAATCCTATGATGCTTCACTAGAATTAAATAATAATCATGTGGCATATACTTCTCAATATTAGGAATTAGATGGTAGGATGGGCATCTATGATTCTAAATTATATTGATAATGATGATATTTTAGTTGAAAGGATGATTCAGGAAAAATTATGTTTAAAATTTATATATCGCCATGGATTTGAATTTTTAGTTCAATGGTCTAGGTTTTGGCCATCATTCAATCCTGGAACTAAAAATTTTTGGTCTTCAATAGATTTTCCTAAACACCTCAAAGAATTTATAAATTGTATTATGCATACAAAGCCTTCAGATGAACCAATCGTTAATATTGTTCTAGATCAAGTTATAAATATCTTCATTGATCTTAGAATCCATTTCAAAGTTATGTTTGAACTTTTATCTATCTAGAATCATCAATTTGATGTCAGGCTAAGATCAAATGTCCAACCTATTGTTGCATTATGGAGAATATTCACAATTACACATCAAGTTCAATTTCCACCTACAGATCTTGGCCAGCTCATCAAAATACCTTCTACATTATACACCTATCCAAATGTCAATTCTAATCTAGGATATAATCATGATTATTCTCCTCAAAGATAATATGAGTTTGTTGATGATGACTAATAATTTGTAATACTAATGGTAGGGTCTATCTATTAGCATGAACGTCGGCATGTTAACCCTCTTTATCCTCTTTGTGTACCTTACCACATTATCAAAGGTATTATGTTGTCAGGTATGTTGATAGATTCTTGCTATGATGTCAAGCATGTTGACATAAGAATAATTCTAAGTTGTTGCGTAGTGGACCTATAACTCACTATCGAAATAATCATATTTGGAAAGAATATCTATTTATATCACTTCTTGTCTTGAGTAGGGAATATTGACACACTAGGAAGTGACATGTTTGGTGGAGGTGGCTTGATTTAATCAATGCTTCTTATGTTCATCAACTTTATGTCCTTGTCAGCTATTTCGATGGGGTTGTCATCTAGTTTTACCTACTACCTAGGTTGCTTAGAATGATCTGGTATGAACTCTTTTAAATTTATATGAATAGAAGGTTGAGGCTCATTCGTACATCATCGATTATTAGAGTCTATTAGTCCATTAGGTCTTTTAGTCTATGAAATATAGCATGTATGCTTTTTGCTTGCCATTATTAAATGGATCCTACAAATTAGAAAAGCTTATATTTATCTAAAAAATCTATGAAATTTAGAGAAAATCTATGAAATTCATGATCTTGATCTCAATTGGGATAATAGCTTCTATGCCATAAACAAGGGAGTATGGAGTGGTTCTTGTGGAGGTTTCATAACTAGTGTGATAATCCCAAAGGGCAAGAACATTTTGCAAGTGTCAATTATAGCCAGCATCATTGAAAATCTTCTTTAATATGGAAATAATTGTTTTATTTAACACCTCAGCTTGTCTATTACCTTGTGGGTTATATGGTGTGGATTTATTGTGCTTGATTTTGAATTTTGCACAGAGTTTTAACATCTAGATTTATAAATGATCCACCATTATTAGATATAATACAGGTCGGGATACTATATCGATAGTTTATATGGTAATGTATAAATTTGGCAATCTACTTCCCATTGACATAAGTGAGAGGAATGGCCTCAATCCACTTATTAAAATATTTGGTAGTAGTGAGAATATGTTTGTGGCCATCAGAATATGTTGGGTTTATTTTCTTGATGAGATCAAGGCCCCATGTAGAAAATGACCAATGTGTAGTAATTGGTTGTAGTGGTATGGAAGGTGTGTGTATTACATTACCATGTTATTGACAATTAACACACTTCCTCACATAATTCAAAGAATTTGTCTCCATTTTTGGCCAATAGTAATATATTCTAAAGAGATTTTTAGCTAAGACTACACCATTGGTGTGGGCCCCACACATTCCTTCATGAACCTCTTTAATCACTAACTTGGATTCTCCCAAAGATAAATAATGAAGTAGTGTTTCATCATAGTATTTATGATAAAGTGTGTTTCTAAGGAGGATATAATGGGATATGTGATGAAGGAAAAGTTTTTGATGATTATTAGAAACGTAAGGTGGAAAAAATTGGTCGTGAAAATAATTATAAATGTCTTGAAACCAAGGAAGTTTAGGTGGGTGATTGGGATCAACAATGATGCATACCCTTTTTTGAATCTGGCAAGACATGTGTAAGAAAAATAAGGTTTTCAATGATAAACTGATACTCTTTAGCACTACTATCAATCTGTATCATGAACCTAATTGTCTCCATTACATTAGCAAATCTATTTAGCTCATGGTACTTATTTAAACTATAGGGATTTGAAATGAGTCTTGATATTATCCACAATATGCTTGTAGGGTACAAGATTATCATCTCTAATTTGATAATAATATGTTATTTGATTGATAATCAATTAGTAATCCCCATAGACCATTAAATGATGGATATCCCACTATACTGCAAGATGAAGTCCTACAATAAATGCTTCATACTCAGCCATATTGTTGGTATAATGAAAATTGATATGAAATTCTTTGGGAATCACATCCCCTTATAGTGTAATCAAAAAAATATTGTCTCTAGATTCATGATAAGTGAAAGAACCATCAAATTATAGATTATGGTGTTCAGGTTCACACTGTACTTCTATCATCATAATAGAATCATCTAGAAAGGCGAATCTGAGTGGTTGAGTGTCTATAATAAGGGATTCTACAAGTTGATCAGCAATAACCTACCCCTTGATATATTTTTGATTTTGATACTCAACATCAAAATCACTTTAGAGCATGCCCCATTTGGTCATATAGCCTATGAGAGCTGCTTTGGATAATAAAAAATTGAGGGGATCCACTTTTGTAATAAAAATGTTTTTTTATTTAGCATATAGTATCACAACTTTTGGGAAGTGAACACAATATCTAAACACACCTTATCAATATGTTTATAATGATGCTCATAAGCCACCAGTGTGTGTATCAAATAGTAAATTGCATGTTCTTTACCTTGATCATCATGTTGGGATAAGAGTTCCCCTAGAACATGCTCAGTTGCTGACATATAAAGAAGCAATGGTCGTCTAGGTGTTGGCAGTCTCAAAATTGGTAGGTTGGCCAAATATGTTATGATCTTTGTAAATGCTAATTTATACTCATTATTCTATTGAAATATGACTCCTTTCTTCAAAATATGTGTAAATGGGTGGCACTTATCTATCAGTTGTGAAATGAACTTGTGAATAGACTAGATCTTTCCTTGCAGGTTACAAAGTTGTTTGAGATTGGAAGGTGGAGGAATTTCAATAATGGCCTTGACCTTATTTTTACCCTTATTTGCAATATAATAAACCCTAACAATTTTCCATAAAGTGGTAAACATAGTTGATAAGTGACACCAACATTCTTCAAGCCAAATAGCATGACTTGATAATATAATGTTTCCCATAAAGTGGTAAACATAGTTTTATGTTGATCTTCTTGAGCTATCTTGATCTTATTGTATCAAAAAATCCATCCATGAGGGACAGCATCTCATACCTAGCCATATAATCAATAATCATGTCAATGTTGAGCAGAGGAAAATCATCTTTGGCTCATGCCTTATTGATATATCTAAAATTATTATAAAGATGTATACCCTGTATCTTTTTACTTATTGAAACTATGTTTGATATCCATTTAGAATATTCTAATGGTTAGATGAAGCCTACTCCTAATAATTTCTCCAATTTTGATTTTACCAAAAGAGTGATGCATGAATGCATCTTTCTTAATTTATGTTTGGCTGGCTTGGAATCTGGATGGATAACAAGTCAATGCACAACTAAGTCAGGGTCTAAGCCTAGCATGTTAGAGTAAGCCCATACAAATAAATCAATAAAATCTCTCAAAATAGTGACAATATGATCTCACTCCTCATTAGGGAAGGAAGCTCCAAGATAAATAATTTTGGGATCATCATATGTTCCCAAGTTTACTTCAGTGGTATTTTCTATAAGGAGTGTATAACCATCTTCTAGGATAGTAGGCAATGTGTGATCATGATCTTCTTCTTCTACTACAATTTCTAGTTGTTCTTCCCATAGCTATGAATAATATGATGAATCTGAATCCTTTGATTCAGGTAATGGCCAACTAAAAAATATCTCAGGAAAGTCAAGAGTAAGATACTCAAAGACTTTTTGTTTTTCTGACGTGATGTTGGTGCTGGATATAGAGCTAGGACTTGATGGACCTTATGCATCCTTTCGGGATGAATAAACTTTCCCATCCAAGAACACTTGAAATACATTTTTACTCAAGGGCTTATTTTTTATTTAATATTTCCCTGATTAATGATCAACTCAAAGAGGTTTTCACTTGAGGATCTCAATGTTTTATCTTTTTCATGACTAAGAAAGTAGGTAGAAGGATCCAAATAAAAATCAAATCCTTGCTTATGATTTCCAATCATCAATCCATCTCTAATTCCCATATACTCTGTAATAGATTATTCATTCTAGAATTAATCAAGGTCCATGATCAAATTTTTTTGGTCCCAATTAATGAGTTTGGTATGGCAAAGGTAAAGGGAATAATGGGGTGTTATGGTCATAATGGAGTTTTAAATAAATAATTTCATGTCAGAAATCTCATCGTAAATACTATAGTGGGATGTTACATTACTACCAAGAGTTTCATCGCTAGTCGATTCATAAGAATCACTATCAAAAGTCATGAGATCAACCCCAAGTGATATAAATATAAGACGTTGATTCATGTTAGTTTTACCAATTAATAAAGGTTCCAAGATTCCTTGCACTCATAAGCCAAGGACTTTTCCTTTATAATCAAAATTATCCATAATCTAATTGGGGATAGGATATTTTAGATTCTAAAAATAATTAGCAATGTTGTCAGAATATAACCAGTCTCCTTCAATGAAAGATTATCAATCTTGATTAGGTAAAATAGTAGGTGCAAATACCATTGGTGGTTTCTATGTATCTTTCTTCTTTTACAAAATCATGTTGGGTCTGTAAGGGATTTTGGAGGGTTTGGGTTTACCAAAAGATTTCGGAGACATGGGTAACTTAACAATATGGAAATCATCTTTAAGATGATATTTGGAAATGCCTACATCTTCTATAATAACCTATTTTGAAAGGGTTGTGGGAAATGGATCAGTCAATGTGGAAGCAAGGTCACTAGGGTTTATATAATTGGATTTTGGTAGATGCAAAACTATCTCCTTGTTCTTCTTTGTAATGAATTCATAATTGGGACAATAGTTATAATTATGAAATTTAGCCTCTAGATATTTGAAATACTGGTAAGGATATAGATCGGTAGGAATGGTGACTTCAATCCCATCATAGGGAACTTTAAGGCACTAATGCAAATTGGATGGGACAACTTATACTTCATGGATATAAGGATGACCAAGAAGTATGTTATAAGGCAGCTAAATATCCATAATATGTAACAAGGTATGATGACACAGACCCAATAATGATTGGAAAACAAATAGTACTAGAAGACTCCCTTTTGATATTATCATATGCCTTTATGGCAATCATCTCTGGATGAATATCCTTTGTAGTATAACCCAACTATTGTAAAAACTTGAGGGACACTATGTTCAGCCCTAAACCTTTATCTATAAGAACCCACTTGATTTTATGGTTTTTAATGATGACCTCAATATATAAGGGATTATTATGGCTATGACGAGTGGACATGTCTTTTTTATCAAAGGTAACCTATCAAAATGAATACAAATTCCCTACAAGTGTTTGGAATTGCTCAAGTTTAATGTCTTGGGGAATAGTGGATTGTTGAAGAAGGTCATTCAAAATAGTTATATAGACTTCAGATGCACAAAAAAAATCTAAAATAAACATTTATGTATGTTTTTACTCAGTTGGTCTGAGATACTATAAGGATTTTCAATAGTAGCATGAGAAAGTTTAGCCTTATCTAGTAAATTATTCAAATTTAGATCTAAAGGCATAATGTTCACGTTGGGTCTAGTGTTAAAAGAGGGCAAAGGGCCCTAAAGGGTAACTTGTGAATGTCTAGTTGTGATTGTGCAATCTAGAGGTGTCAAGGATACATTATAATTAGAGGACAAAGGTAAAGGGCCTTAGAGGGTGACTTGTGGGTGTCTAGTTGTGTTTACATGATTTTGAGTCGACAAAGAGCCATTATAATTAGAGGAAGGGGGTATAGAAATAGTAACTTGTAAAAACTGAGGCATAATAGAATTGTTTGTACTCAATGCAAGGTTTTTTGAAGTGGAGGGTGTTAACCCTATAATGATGGATCTAATACTTTGAGAAGCATGAGATGGTTCACAAGTTTTAATAGTGATAGTGGTAATGTGGTTTGTAGAAATACACCCCACAATGTAATTATAGTCATACAACATGTTGTTATAACCTAGGTTATTAGCATGGGTATTATGATCTTGATTATGATCATGTTGATAGGACCTAAGTTCCCCAAAGCTCTGACACAACTTGTCATATTTAAGAGCACACATTATTACCTTTGTATAAGCAACTTTAACATGCGAAAATAACCAGAAGAACAAATAACTATCAATGAGAAAACACACAGAATATGAGAGGCAACACACAATTGTATTCAACTCATTACAAAGGAAATTACAATAAAGAGATCACACTCTTCTTCCACCTTTGTGAGACTTCCTCCTCAAGGGCTCCAAGTAATCTTCCCACCTGAGTAATCTTCTCTCATAGGTCACAACACACAACTAACACAAGCTATTGTTCACCTCATTGTACGCCTGTACAATCGAGTACGAACCGGTACTCCAAGTAGATCTCACCATGATCCTGCTCCTGATGTATTGTTATCACCTTGATCTTGCTCCCCTGCCAATCCTCTTCTAACCCTCACATACACACATCCCTGTAAACCAACCTAATCTTACTTATCACATGTAGATCTCCTCCATGATCCTGCAACACCCTGCTAACCAAACCTGATCTTACATACATGGGGAATCCTACTTGATTCCACCATGGGAAGAACTCTCTAAGTTCTACATAGCTCCTCTACAAGTTCTCCACTTAACAATACAGCCCATGAGTCTATTATATAGATCTCATGCATAAAATAATTAGACTTGTGGCTCAAGACTTTGTACTCATCTTCATCATGCAAACTACCCATTCACTTAACTGACTGTTCGTCAACAACAGTTTTGGAACCACCACAGGTGACCAACATTGGTCCCTGTCTAATTGGAGGTGACCGATGCCGGCCAATCCCTGTCAATGTCAGTTTCCTTCTGCGTTGTCCCCTGATCGACGTCGATTGTGGCCTACCGATGCCAGTGACTGTCATGCTCAGAAACCTCCCAGTTTGCATTAAGGTGAAGCTTTTAGCTCCACACCCTAACAATATCCCACTTGGAGATAAATAGCTGCACCTATACTTAAACCAGTACTTTGTCTAATCTGCATCCTGGCTTGTATTCCTCTTCAAGCTCCCACTTGAAGACTACCCACCACACTCCTTATGGTGTTAATCATGTGCCTGACTTTATTCATTCTCAACTTACCTTCTTCTACATTGCTATACTCCCACTCAAACAGCAACCCCTATGAGTAACCTGTAATCAACAACACTTAACAGATCTGGGCCATCTATTAGTCAAACTCACTTTGAGAACATCCAACCTCGCTCTGATACCTTTTGATAGGACCTAAGTTCCCCAAAGCTCTGACACAACTTGTCATATTTAAGAACACACATGATTACCTTTGTATAAGCAACTTAAACATGTGGAAATAACTAGAAGAACAAATAACTATCAATGAAAAAACACACAGAATATGAGAGGCAACACACAATTGTATTCAACTCATTACAAAGGAAATTACAATAAAGAGATCACACTCTTCTTCCACCTCTGTGAGGCTTCCTCCTCAAGGGATCCAAGTAATCTTCCCACCTGAGTAATCTTCTCTCATAGGTCACAACACACAACTAACACACGTTGTTGTTCACCTCATTGTATGCCTGTACAATCAAGTACAAACTGGTACTCCAAGTAGATCTCACCATGATCCTAATCCTGATGTATTGCTGTCACCTTGATCTTGCTCCCCCGCCAATCCTCTTCTGATCCTCACATACACACATCCCTGCAAACCAACCTGATCTTACTTATCACATGTAGATCTCCTCCATGATCCTGCAACACCCTGCTGACCAAACCTGATCTTACATACATGGGGAATCCTACTTGATTCCACCATGGGAAGAACTCTCCAAGTTCTACATAGCTCTTCTACAAGTTCTCCACTTAACAATATAGCCCATGAGTCTATTATATAGATCTCATGCATACAATAATTAGACTTGCAGCTCAAGACTTTGTACTCATCTTCATCATGCAAACTGCCCATTCACTTAACTGACTGTTCATCAACAATAGTTCTGGAACTGCCACAGGAGATCAACGTCAGTCCCTATCTGACTGGAGGTGACCGACGTTGGCTGATCCCTGTCGATGTCGATTTCCTTCTGCAATGTCCCCTGACCTACGTCGGTTGTGGCCTATCGATGCCGGTGACTGTCATGCTCAGAAACCTCCTAGTTTGCATTAAGGTGAAGCTTTAGCTCCACACCCTAACAATGATAGTGGTAATGTGGTTTGTAGAAATACACCTCACAATGTAATTATAGTCATACAACATGTTGTTATAACCTAGGTTATTAGCATGGGTATTATGATCTTGATTATGATCATGTTAATTATGATTCTAGACTTGGTTCTATTGTCACTGATTCTTTCATTTTTTCTAATATTTCTTGTCAATTTTTGCTTATGTTGAGGAAATGGATCTTTGTAGATTCTCATATCCTGATTAGTGTTTTACAAGGCAAGTTTGATTTCAACTTCACTGCTTTCAATCAAATATTCAATTATATGTCACAATTGAACACATTTATAAGAACCATGATTAACAAAATGATGAAAGTTACAAAATTCATATGTTTAATGTCAATTGGGTTTGGGTTGATCTTTAGGAAATGGCCTTGGTATAGACCATACAACCAAATTAGCTGGTATGATCTTTTGGAAGACTACCTCAATAGGATCTCCTAGTTTGCTAAAGGCTCTATATTTGTTATGTAATACCCTTCTTGAAAGGAATATTTTCAAAGTGGTTAGTGGATTAGGTGGAGCTAATTACACTCTTAAAGATGGTGGATCCTGCACCATTTTTACATGTCTTGATTCAGTCACTCCATTCCCTACCATGTTCTTGTTCTTAATGAATCCCTTAGCTTTCTCTATTGTAATAGTTTTAATAGGTGATTGGGTCTAATTTGATGTTTGAACCTATGAATAAATCTTGACAAGGCCTTTGGTGATAAGTTCCTTCTCAATCTACAACCCCTTATCTATAATTTATTCAAATGTGTTTGTGCAAGTAAGTAGTAGATTATGCACCACCTCAGGGTGTAGGTTTTATGCAAAGATATCAACCAGTTATTTGTCTATAAAATTATGTTAAAATCACCTAATTAATGCTCTTCACCACTATAGATATGTTGTGAATATTTATCCATATCATTGTTTAGCTTTGCACAAGTTAATTACAATTAATTTGTGTTCAATATTGTAAGAGAATTGGTTTAAAAAAATTCAGATAGATCATTCCAATCTACCACCAATCCCTTGGGTAACTTAAGGATCCATCTAAAGCTTGTCCTACTAAAATTCATGGAAACAAGTGAAGCAAATAAATGCTATTGTAAGCTACCTCTTGACATAATATAAAAAATGCTTGAACATGCTCAAGAGGGTCACCCTTCCCTTTGTATTTGTCAAATTTGGGTGTCTCAAAATGAGGTGGAAAGGGGACTTGGAGAATACTTAAATTGAATGGATATGGACATATCTCATCAAATTTGTATTTCTTGATTTGGTTACCCGTCTCCAGTCATGACATAATTTCTTTCATCAAATTATACTCTTGCATGTTTGGTGTATTGGTAGGTGGAATATAATAATGTTGGGGTGGTATGTTACCTTGTTTCATTGATTTGTTATGGATATACACCCTAAAATATACAACTTTGTTTTGATTCACTCCTTAAGTCAAGTATGTGATCCACTAATTCTTGGGTTGATAAACATTCCTTGAAATCTATCGCCTTGAATTGTAAATGTTTTTTTTATTTTGAGGAGTCATGATCAATTCACCAAAGTATGCATTGGTTGAGATGAACTTTCCAAATTATTTTGAAGAATTTTCTCAATACACACTAAGTGTTTCATTCCTTGATTCTTTGAAAGAACAAGATGTTCTTGATGATTAAAAAATGTATGCTCCATGTCTGGTGAAGCATGTTGCAAAACCTCTTGAGGCTTGGTTTTTTCAATTGAGATACCCTACTCCATCATAGATGTGTTCTCAACTAAAGTATGTCATGTTGGTTCTACCACATTCCCTTGTTCCTTGGAAGCATTGTTATGTATTGAAATGATAGCCAAAGAGTCAATTAAGTTCATGATAAGTTGGTTTTCATATCATTGACTTATCTTCTTAATAGTGGTGGAAAGATTTTGATCATTAGGTGTTGAATCTATGATCACTTATTTTATTTTGCTATAAGAAGTAATGTTTGATTTTGCAATATGAGTGAGGGATTATTATCATTATTGTTATTCTACCCTAACTAAGGTATGTAATTGTTCCATAGGAAATTCTGGTGACAATCTAGCACCTGATTCAATCAACCTAAGGATTAATTCATCTTTGTCTTCTAGGGATTGATGTTCAAAATAGTCTTCTTCAAATCCTATATTCATGGAAATGACTTCAAATACCATGGAATTGTCTTGTCCATCATAAAAATTCTCTTCCTCATAGCTAGGGACATAGGAGACCCTACTACAAGTATACCTTTGCATCATGTCTAGAAAGTTGTTCTCCACATTTTCTAAGGTTTGGAAAATGTTTTACAAACATTAACAAGGTGTGTTTTGATTTCTTCAAACAAGTGACAAGGAAAAAAGAGACTATAATAAAAGAAGTGGTGTATTACCACACAATTAGAATCAATGGTCATGAAATTACTCAACTTTGGTGGGTTAAAATTGTCAAATTAGAATAGGGTATGATAAATTTGAAACCTAAAGTGCGAGAAGCACAACAAACTTAGGTCAAAGATACTTCAATACCATAAAAACTAGGTATAAATTTGATGATTTGCATATATAAAATTATAAGAAAGTCTTTCTGATGAGGAAGGTAATAATGCAAATTAAGAAGCTCAAGATGCTAAAACACACAAGAACTCCTAAGTATAAAACTAAAACCAAATGGGCAGCACAACATCGTCACATGGTAATAAGAAGTAGAATGGTTCTAGGATTTAGAGCGTGAGAGAACGCAAGATAACATAAGTCCACAATGATAAAAATATCATGAGTCTATATAATGAACTTTAACCTAAACAAGAAATCATACCCAAGTTAACTCAAATCAAGTGCAAATGGTAAACTAATTAACACCTTGGCCTAGAACTTAAAAAGGTGAGATTCAAAATTTGAATTAAAAATGAAGGACTTAAAGATTTTTTAAAAAATAGTCTAGACTCAAATGGACAACATAACAACACTATTTAGATAATACAAACACAATATTTCAAATGAGGATTTGAATAAGGCAAAAAGAGGTTTTGATTTGGTCAGTGTAATGCCTCCTTATTCAAAAATAATGGTGGATAACAAAGGTGTTTTGTATACATTATTTGGTTTTGAAACAAGTTTTAGACTCAATAAGACCAAGCAAGTAAAGGATAAAAATATAAAATACAACTAAGTATAATTTCCAAAGTCCTAAAATTGATAAATTTGTTTCGTACCATAGAATTTCATCTATATACATTCTCTTAGGAGGATTTTAAGTGTTAATCAAAAAATAAAAGTGCATGAAAAAGTAGGGTTTTTACACCCCCCTTCTCCCAAGATATTATACCATGACATGGAACTTTGGGCTACTCACCTTGTATCAACAATATGTTTGTGACATGTGGGGTTATTATAAAACTAAATTTTTATATGTATCTAGATGGTCCTAAATGTGGCTAATACTAGATATACCTCACATCAATTGGATATGTGTCAATCAACTTGTTGTGAAAAAGTCTTGTCCTTTTCACAACCACTACATTTGTCACTTACTCAGTGTAGTAAAATGTTTGAATTACCCCTATGATCTACACTAGAGTAACACTAATGGAGTTTGCTTAACTGCTCAAGCAAACATCCCAGTGGGTCACCTTTGATTTGTATACCCCACTATGGAGTGGGTTTGAAATGATGTCAGAAGATGAATTCACAGGGCAATGCTTCCTTAAAGAACTCGTGAGGAGGTGATGAAATCCCACTCACAAGCCAAGTTGCATAAAAATAAATGACAAAGTGAAAAGACTTTAATACTATGTTTATATCACCCAAACCATATGGATTTGGGGAGATCCTTAACAACATTCTTTTCACACATTTGTACAAGGCACAAATGCAAATAAAGAGCACTTTTGGTCACTTGAGTTACCTAAAAGAGATGGGGTATATCATAGACACATCCTTTATTTTGAAAAAAATAAACAAGTATAAAAGATCTATCATAAAAAAAAAAAAGTGTGAATGTTTACTTTAATGCACCAAATTTAAGTGTTTATGAAATTTGGCCCCTTGTCCTTAGTTAAAAACTTGTAAAAACTTTCAAAAAATAAACTAATCATAAAACCTCTAAATTCTTTTTAAGCACCAAATGAGATATTCAAGACTTAACCATTGTTAAATTTGGCACTTTTTCCAGCTTATGTCCTATAATTTTTAGAGGGTTTATGTCTACCTTGAAGCACAAATATCAATGAGAAAAAAATATTTGAAAACTTACTCTCAGGTTTATATATTTTTTTGGCATAGAGACTGACATTGGTCTATAAAGACCAATGCTGGTTATAAGAAAATTGATGCTAGTTACAATAAAATTGATGTCAATCAACTATAGCCAATGTTAGTTACCTACATTAAAAACATGGTTTTCAGAAAAATAGTTGGTTAGCAAAACAAGTATAAAA
Source organism: Torreya grandis (assembly GCA_037957365.1). Taxonomy (NCBI): domain Eukaryota; kingdom Viridiplantae; phylum Streptophyta; class Pinopsida; order Cupressales; family Taxaceae; genus Torreya; species Torreya grandis. The sequence goes on along the minus strand of JARHVA010000567.1, from coordinate 4,832,262 downwards.
ATAAAACAAGTCTTTGGATCCTACAATAAAATAGTCAGACAGAGAGTATGCAAGTTTTAAAAATGTAGAATAACCATGAAAAACTTCAAGAGAAACCTAAAAGTCTGCCTTATAGGGACTAATGCCAGTTAGTAAAGGATTGATGTTAGTTAGGGTAAATCTATGTCGATCACTGTGTGAACTATGTGTCTTCATAAAAAATAAAAACACATGAAAAATAAAGACAAAATTGATTTTTAGAGACTTTTAAGCATTTTTTATAAGATCTAATACTGTCAAATCAGTCTCCTTGCTTGTATGGGATGTGTAGTCCTATCGAGTGTGCCAAGATGTAGAGATGGAATCCAAAGTGATTTAGATCATGCATTAAAGAAGAAAACTTAAATAAGTATAAATAAAATAAATAACTAAGCCAACTCTCTCAATGGGGTTTTTCAAATGGAAATTAAGAGCTAATGAAAGAAGGAATATACCAACAAACCTTCCCAAGATCATCCCACCTCCAAGTGCAGCTAAAAACATGATTTTCCCCTTGATTTGGTGGTCAAGTCTTTATCAATGATGAGTAGCTTGCTCCTCCATCATCTCTTCATGCACCAATTAAACTAGGCTCATGAAATTGATCAATGTTATGCCAATAGTGAAGTTATCCTATTGAAAATTAAGCATAATAACACTACACAAAAATGACTTGTGAATATAATTATGCATAATAATTTTACACCAAATAAGCTTAAAAAGATGAGTGATAACCTTTGTATTTATAGATTTTTGGAAATGATCAGAATCAACCATGACCATCCATCTTGAAATCAAGATGTGTGACCATGAATTAATTCAATTTTGTAAGCTCAATCCATAAATATCCCCATTAATATTTGGATAAATGAGGCATGGGAGGGCTTAAACCAGATATTTGTTCCATTTATGGTTTATGAATGTCAACCCATAGATGATGTCACCTAATGATGCAAATATTAAGAATGAATTTCCAATTAATATATCTTCAATAACTTCTATGGATTCTCCACTTAAACTCTTGATTTGGATTAATTTGCTTAAGTGAGGTTAATTATTTTTTATTCAATTCTTTAGAAATTGGTTGCCTATTTAATCAAACTAGTCAAAATGTCAAGTTACTGAGTTGTAATTTGACTAGAGTATATTTATAAGGTGTCAATTGCATATGGACCAATATCCCATTTAGAACATTTTCAACACAAACTAACACATGCACATGTCATGTGCTTCTAAATTAGAAGAATTCAGTAGTTTAGAGCATCAAATTATGTTTTTGTTGTTTTGACTCGAAATGATTTGAGAAAATTTAATAATCACATAAAATGAATTACCCTATTCAAGGATACATTTGCCTAAATTGGTACTTATATATGACAAGATCAAACCATTTAGCATGTTTAAATTATTTTGGCCTTAATTATTCATTGTTATAGAATTTTGAGTAAGATTGACAATTTTAACACAATGGTGTTAGGGATTGGATGTCTACATGAACCACTCATAAAACTTTTAAAGTGTATTTTGTACTCAAAACTATCTTTTACTCATGGAGGCCTTTTTCAAGTATCAAAAACCAACTAAAATTCCCCCTTTTGATGTGATGGAAGTATCTTGAAATTCACTCATCTCAAAATAAAATTTAACTATAACATGTATACCAAGATATAATCAACTAATAATATAGCATATATGAAAATGTATATTAACATAGTAAGACATGTACCATTTGAATCATGTATGTTACATATAAGGAAATTCCTAAAGTTTCAAATGTATATAAATGTATGAATGAATCTCAAAATAGCATTTTTAATATAAACAACCTACAAAATAGCTAGTGCATGATTGGAGTCACCCAAATTTGGTCACAAATTATTGATTATCTTAGTTTTGTTCCTATTTCACTTTAATAGACTTAATAATTTAATATGGACCTATTTCTTTTATAAATTTATATCAAAGACATACATAAAATATTAAATATAAAACACCTATAATCACCTATATAGACATTATAGATCCCAAAATTCACACATTTCCATTATTGAATAAAATTAACTAGTTGGGTCAATAGTGGTAATTGATATTGACCCCTATGTGTCGATCTTGGCCTTGGCCCCTCTAATGACTACTTTTCAAATTTTAAACTTTCATTACATATTAGTCCTTATTTTTAGGATAGATAGTGTGAGGTTTTCCCCTTTTGGATTGTTACTAAAGCACATTCAAGTGACATGTTTTACCACAAGATAATTTCAATACATAAGCATACTTACACTATTGTACATTCAAAAAAGCTTCCCTACTTTTCCCAATTCTAATTCTAATCACTTTAAATGGTCCTCAACAAAATCAAAATAATATCTAAAGTGAACCATGATCAATTTTTTAGTCATTGCAAGCCCTACTAGGGTTTAAAACTTGGAGAAACTATTTTAAAATCTTTCACACATTACTAAAGATCAAATATGTGCATATATGCCTAATTCAATCTATCACAAGTTATCATGACACAAGTTTTCATATTTTGAGAAAATGTAAAGATTTAAAAAATTAGGTTAGAAGTAACAGTCAACCCTAACCTAGTTTGAAGATCCTAACCGTTTACTAGTTTTAGTCACAACTTACAAGAACTTTCAAAATCAGTCCATGTCACTTTGTACTAACCTTTTATCAATTTCACATAATAAATCTTAGAGAGAAAACTAATTTTCTAATTTCAATGGTATTTAATTTGTTTTCATTTGATTTCACTTTTTTTAATTCAGTGATTTACTTGATTTCTACTTGTCGTAAGTTGATTTACAAAATTATACTTTATTACATTTGATTTATCATAATTAGGGTTAATTCACATATTTAGTCCAAATTTATATAAAACATATTGGTGAACTCACTTCTCATTCTAGTATTACTTTAGAAATTATTCCTAGGGTTTAGATAATTACCAAAACATTTAACACTAAAATAATATTTTATTTTGACGTTGGATCTAAATCTGACCCTAAAATAACTTGGTTTTGACCTAAGATATAATTTATAGCACTAAAACCCCTTTATTTTGACCCCAAATTTGATATCTCGCATTGAAGTCATCCTCTTTTGACCTTGAATTTCATACTAATTTACTAATCTCCATACACAAACTTTTTCCTTTTTTAGATTCTAAATTTTAATTTTCTATTAATGTCATTTGCAAACAATTTTTTGGCTATATTGGATGAGCATTATTTTGTTTCAATTTTTTTAGTTTATATTACTTGTTGTCTTCCCTTGATAAGTAAAATCATTAACACTCTTGTCATAAAATGAAACATACCATATACACTATTAATGGAAAAAAAATCAAGCGTGACATATTAAAAAGAGAAATTATACATTTAGAATTTTATAGATCTTACTCATAATCAATCTCAAACACTATTCAATTCTCATTATTTCAATATTAAATCAAAAAAATTACCATCTATAATTAGATGATAAAGGGTAAGTTGGACTCCTTTCATTGTTCCTCCTCTAAGATCTTAATGTTATAATAGTTACCATCTTGCTCCCATTATTCATCCATAACTTATATTTGATTATGTGGTACATGTTATTAATAACCAATGATGTAGGCCATTGCATCATGGAGGTAGTCAACATTTTCCTCCTCAAAACCCTTCCCCCTCTTGCAAGACACAAAAATCAATCCAAATGGTATGATAGCATAAATTAACTAAAAATTACACATGCAAAATTTTCAATTTTGGATTTTTTTAAAATATCATCATTTTATAATGATATTGTATATGTTGCATTAAGGGATAACACTATTATTAGTGACACACACCTTATCACTTTTGCTTCTATCATGAGCATATTTAAGGATAATGAGAATATTATTACTTTCAAATATGAATAATTCATGACACCATATATAATCACACAAAATATCCCACTATTTATTCAAGTTGGAATTCAAAATAATGGAATCAAGCAAGTATTACTTGGTGTTAGGTTGAGAGTAAAAAATTATAGTATTCCTTTATTTCAAAAATTGGTTGTTAACATTGACAGTCTCCAAAAACAAATCAAACTATCAAATGATTTTATTATCCTTCAAAACAAAATTTGGGCATGATATATTTAGATATAACATTGGGACCTAAAACAATGTCTACTCTATCTCATGTTATGCCTAATCAATCATAGTATAATTTACTATTGGGGTGGTGGATACATATGAGGTAGGTGTACCTTATACATTTCATAGGTGTCTCAATTCATGCATGAATAAATTCATATGAATTTTCATTGAATGATAACCCTTTCCTATTTTTTAAACTTGAACCATCTCAATCACAATCAGATGATCCAACTATTATCCTCTTTCTCAAATTATCCCTTCAGAACAAAAATTCAAATATGAAATTTAGAATTCAACTAATAATAGTAAGCAAGAAGAAAAAATAAAATTATAAATGAACTGACAATATTTACATAAAGTAAATTAAGAAATTGAGCAATAAAAAATAACACAAGAAAAGGCTCAATTGGAACATCATAAATTACAAAAGGAGTAAGCAAAATTTCATAAAGAACATTTGCAACATAAAGAGTTATAAAGTCATAAGTTGCATATGGAACAACTTGAGAAAGAAAATTTACAAAAGGAACAATAACATGGTTAAAAGTAGAAGAATAAAATATACAAAAATTACATTAAAATAATGACGATCTAAAAAAGACTATTCCTAGTCCACCTTAATTGGTTAATTTAGAGATATAAGATGGTAATGTTTGAGATTATTATGATAGAGATGATGATGAAGATAATATGGTTAATATGATCAAATACACAAGCTTTAGATGAATACTTATCTCATAATTTATTTAGAACCATTTCTCTAGGGGTTTACCATGATGATTAAAAATTATTTACCAAAAATCGTTGAGATTTAAATGGAAAATATATTTGAAGTATGTCTAAACATGATAATGTGAAAAATTATTGTAATAATAGAATTCATATGAAATTTATGATCAACTAAGTTAATAATTTGGATATATCAGGTTTAAAAAATCATAGTTATTTCAAAAAATGCCACATAAAGATACACCCATACTAATTTTACAAATGTTATTGTATAACAAGTTTATCACATTACCTACTACTAAACATCAATCAAAAACATGTCTATTGCATACATAAGGAAAATAATTATGTGTTTATCATAGAATCATATGACATGATATAAATCATTTTAAGACATTATATGAGATTATTCAAAATTAAAATCATGAATGCATTGTTAAAATACTCTAGAATCAACAATTTTCTCTTACTAGGGAATCAAAAGGCCTCCTCTATAGATACAACATACAAAAAGAATCCTTGAAAAAAAGATTTAAATATCACAGTATATATGAAAAGATATTATTATATTAATAATCACACTAATACTTCTAAAATATAAAGTAAGTGAATTTTTATATAATCACCACAAATAAAATATACCATCAGTTACATGCATCATAGTATAAACTGTGAAAGATCCCATGGTTATGTTATATACCCAATTTAATTTGGATCAAAATTTTCCAACATAAAGGTATGGGATATGCATCATACATATTAAATATAATTTACATTTGGGTGATCATGGTTACAACAAATCCAATCTATGGTAGATACTAATCATAGTCCATCACCTTTTCACATGAAGGATAATAATTTATATACCACACGATGGTAACAATGACAAGGATATTCTTAAGGAGAAGAGGAATATACCATGTATTTTCATAATTATAAGAATTACAATCCTAATGGGGATGATTTATTGGATTATTATTGACTGAAAAATTCAAAAAGATTCAAATAATTCAGAAAATTATTAATCTAATTATACATATATTCTTTGCTATTGCATCATGTTATTTTATTTATTGTGAATGAGATTTGATCAATTATTACAATCCCTTGGTTATTAATATTTTTTTTGGATTTTATCTCTTCTTTTTTCAATTTAAATATCTAAATAGTCAAAAACAATGATAAATTACACCATATTTTTCCATTTATCTCTCATTTTTCACAATCTATATTTATTAAATTTCATTTTTCAACAAGGAAAAAACTAAATGGTAAAGGTCAGTATCAATTGGCATTACTGACCCAAGTTTGTCAATCATGTCTTATGCAAAATTCTCACCCATATGTCGATATTTGAGCACACATAGCCTTAATATTTTTGATTTTTAGATATATCACTCAGTTTTAGTATGTAAAATAATTATGATTCGTGTTAAATATTTATTTTCATGTGATATATTTATTATATCATGATACATATTTATAAAAGTTTACATTTTATGACATGATGAATAAAATCAGTCCTCTGCATACTCATGCAAAATTTTCAAAGTTACAACTCGCATATACAATGGGGATATATGGCTCATACATGGCCATGTCATCTTTTATAGTGCATACTTCACATTGACACCCAAAATATTGTACATATCCCTCTCCATTCATCTATTTTAGAATTCTTGGTTATCACTAGATTTTATTTTTTCTAAGTTTCAAAATTTAAAATTATAAAATAAAAAATCAAATATTACAAAATACTAAAAATATTCCAAATATTCCAAAAAATATAAAATATAGACCTGAGCATGATTAAATATTTATTTTACATCATTTTCATATGTTATTTATCTCATGATTAGTAAATAGCATACTCTTTTCTATCACATAAGCACTTCATTGGTATTCATAAGTGTTATACAAGACATACAAACTCTCACATGGATGAGATGTAGGACTTGGCTCTACCTAGTAGCCTTACTAAACTAGGGGCATATTTCCACTGGGTGAAATATTGACTTATTATTTTATGACTCATATATTATTTAGCTTTAAAATTCTTACAAATGTCTTACTAACATCTTTATCTTACATTGTGTACATATATATGTTATTTTCTAGGATATGATCACATTACATATTCATTGTATAGAATAAATTTCTAGTTGTGTGCTCTATTGATGTTATTAATTTTATATAGTATATTAGATATTTCCTATATGATGTGCATGTCTATTGGCCCTTGTGTGAAAAAAATCTCCAACATCTATATGAGAAATTTATTTAGTGTGTGTGACATTTGAATATGTCTATATCTATTTTCCATAGCCCATTTTTGGGACATTTGCACATGTCCCTTGTTTAAGACATTATCCATGTCCTTTGTGTGTTTCTCTTGGCCTTGTGTGTGTAATATTTCATTATGTGACATTTGAGCATGTCCCTTATATGTGTACATTGGCCTTATTGTATGGCATTATGATTGTTGTGTTTGTGTGATTAGTGAGATTATTAACTTTGATAAGTGTCATGATACATATCATGTAAAAACTAATTCATATATTATTAACTCTACATTATATTACTATAATCTTTATTGATACATTCTATAGGTCTTGTCTCTTATGTTAAATACATAATTAAAATGAAATAAATCTCACTAATATGCTAACTTAATCTTCACATATGCTACATTATTCGATGATTACATATTGTTTTTCATGTTTCAATTAATATTTATTTTGAGATGAATAAATTTTAATTTTAAATGTTGTCACCTCAAAATGGGGAATTTTAGTAGGATTTTCATACATGAGATAAGCCTCTTCAAAATTAAAAATCAATTTTGGCACATAATATAGTTTTAAATGTTAAAAAATGTTTTAGAAATATATCATTGATACAATTTATGGGGGAATATTCCATGCATATCCACTCACATGACATGAAAAAATTATAAATTAACATAGTTCTGAGTACATGATATAGGTTCATGCACATGTTTCAAACAACATTTACTATTTGCATCTACATATAGTTACAGATTTTAATTTTTTCAATCTGGTTGATACAAATTCATTCATCTTATGCTATTTTTCAAAAATCAGAGTGCATTATATAGATTCATGCCATGATTTTAATATTACTTTCTATATGTGGACATGGTAAGAGCATGGATTTTATCTATTCTTTTTTTATCATGTATTCAGGTATAAAATTTGAAATACAACTATAATCCATATATAGTGGTCGATTCAGATAAAGTGCATAATGTATAACTCAGAGGTTCTTTGCCCTCTAAAGTTCTTATGTAAATCCATTATGTATTTCAACATGTTTCACTTCTTGGGGTTTAAAAGGACAACATAATAAATTGAGTTTTTTGCATTGTTAAATGGGTTTTATTTTCTATTCAATTTGAGGCTTAATCCCTCTTAAATTATATAGTGGTATAGCTAAGGAACCAATCCTATCCAAGTGATTCATGGGAAGTGCCAAATCTCCGTTGTTTAAAGGAAGCATCATCTTACAAAAAATTCATCAATAGAAACATTGGTTTCACACATATAGACATAATAATTCCTTATTCTTTTCAGTATTTTTAAATTCATGTTACATTTTAAATTTTAGTTTCACATATGACATTTAACTAATTTTACATCATTGCAAGAATTTCCATGGGACACTTTGCTTGATTTGGAACTTCTCCCAAAGTCAAAGTATGTTGTACACATTTATGCAATATTTCTCATTTACTTTAGTAATTTAATATCTATATTAAAAAGTTAGTGATAGAGGCAAAGGTGGGAAGGGTAACTATAGTCACCTAAATCTAGTTACAAATACTTAATTATTTTATTTTTGGTCTTATTTCACTTTAATTAACTTGAACACTTAATTTGGACCTATTTTGATACCTCACTCTTTCATAAGAACTTGTATGAATCTATTTATTTTATCTATTTATATCCAGTGCCTACATAAATTTTCTAAATGCTAAAAACACCTCTAAGCATCTATACAGACATTCCAGATTCAAAAATTCACACATTTCCATTATAGAACATGATCGACTAGTTTTATCAATAATGGTAGTCAATCTTGACCCATATGAGTTGATCCTTACCTTGTACCATCTAATGGTTACTTTTAAAATTTGAACTTGTATATGCTAAAATGTGATGTTTATAGCATCTCAGTATTGTATACTTGGAAAATACCTATCAAGGATCTACCCTTAAGCTCTAAACCCTCCTACTACTGAAAGTATTTCATTCCCCATCTCATTGTGCATAAATATTTATCATATGGTCTGACCCTATCATTCATGATGACCTAGATCTCATGTACTACATAGAAATCATATATATATATATATATATATATATATATATATATATATATATATATATATATATATATATATATCAATTTCAGTTTCAAATCCTCAGTAGCTTCCTAGCCTACCAAATATTTATGTCCCACATAGGGACACTTGCATCTATGTAATTGTCCATGTTCTTATCATGTGTCCAATCCTCAAAATTCATCTAATTTAAAAATATTTTGAATCCTATGGGCTGGACCATTTATTTTATTTAACCCTACCATGAGATATTTTTCAAAAGGTGTGGTATAAATACAAATCTAAGCCCACTCATTATTCATCTAAAAAATACCAAGAAAATACCTATTCAAGCTCATTCAATTGATTACACCACCAATTTATAATACCCTATTCTTACATATTTCTATATCAGTCATATTACAGGTCTGAAGCACTCAAAAAACAACCCATGAGCATTATTTGTCAAGTTAAAAGCTATATAATTGCATGCCCTTGTGTATAGTAAATTGAACCTTTTTTCACACACAATCCAACATTTAGGGTAAAAGTACATATGTATGAAGCTCTCCTTAGAGTATTGGCTATGTAGGTAGTGTTCATTGATAGAGGAGTCCTTGAGGTTAGATCAACACCATGAGCCCACTAACCCATTTTTGGCAAGGTATAAAGACCTAAAGTGAATATTTAGGGTTTGATCCATAAAAAATCATCAACAACTTGTGTACATAAATAAAATATATCATTAAAAATGCAACATAAAGCCAAAAAATATTCAAGTGGGCACTCCACAATATAAAAAATATTTTGTACTAGACAATTCTATGGACAACAAGACAACTACATCGACACAAGTGTCCCAATGTTGACATAAGTATCTAAGCCTCCAAAAATAATATTTCCATAATTTGATGACTAAATATTAATTATGTTCCCACTTGTTTTTACCTTTTTACTTCACAAACCTACCTTTGCATATTAATATAAGATAAATATTCTCTCTCTTTTATATTTATTCAATCAAACTATTTTTTGAATATACTTTCTATATTTAGCATAACTCAACATTTTAATTTTGAATATTTATTTATCTAAGTTTTCAATTAATCATCCTGCTCAGGAATAGTTTTATTCATCCTTGTGTATAGGATATTATACCCCTTTAACCCTAAACCAAAAATACATGTTAAAAAGGTTTAAACATTTTTTGAACCCCATCTCTATTTCTTCTCATGCAACTCCTATTTTGCTCTAGGGTTTTCAACCTTCTAAGGTTTCTTCTTGTTGTATTTATTCACAATTGTATATAATCTAGGTATAGTCCTATATTAGGTGGCATTATTATTGAATCTATTAATTTATCCCTTGTGCCACCTAAATATCTCAAGCTAATAGCATGTCAAATTCTACTAATAATGAGAGTGATGATAATGACAATGAGAAAAATAATGAAAAAAACTTATATAATATGAATCTAATCATGAGGATAATGAAACACATGAAAATAATGAGTATGAACAAGTTGAATCTATTAAATTATTTAGAGACAACCATTTATCTCTATTGATATAAATATTTAGGCTAATCGATAATCCTATCACACATCCATTCCAATTTCCCTCCCCTTAAACATAATATTGCCTACTACATCTAGTGGGGGCATGGGATATGTCTTCAAACCATTATTCCCCGAAGATCAAACAACTCTTGCTACATCCTCCATGGGTAAAATTAATACTTAAACTAAGTTATTTATTTCAATGCCTACATCATCACAAGTATTGTTTTCATCCCATTTGGTTGATTTTTAAAGATCAAATCCCAATCCAAATGGGTATACTAACCAAACTATTTTACAAGTTATCAAAGCTTTTAAGGCTAAAGTTACCAACATTGAACAAAATCCTTTGATGTCAACTCATTTTATTAATTCCTAAGATGTATTACATTATCCTCAAGCACCTAAAATATATTTTCACCTTTTTCCAACTAGTTTTGTTGCACCCAAGTTTACATTTTATGATGGCAAGTGTGATCCTAAATATCATATCCAATCTTTTTATGTGGAATGTCTTGATTATGACTCAAATGATAAATTTTTGACCAAATTATTTCCAATGAACATAAATGACTATGCTTTAAGATGGTTTTATGAATTAACAATATAATCAATGAAAACATTTAAACCCATATCATATCAATTTATAGCACATTTCTCTATCAACATCATTGAAAATATGTCATATGCATAAATTGCTAAAATCAAACAAGGAACCAATGAACCTATTAATGAATATGTTTTGAGGTATATACCAAAGTTGGAAAAAATGATAAATCTAATGGTAGATAAACAACTTCAAGACATTTTTAAGCAAAGTTTACTTACCCCATTACATGATTCAATTATTTTCAATAATTTCAAATATTTTGATGACTTGTGCCATATTATTTTAGATTATGAAATGAAACTTATTTCAATGAATAAGCTTACGCATGTAGAAAACATATCAACTACATATACTACCAAGTTTCATATCAAACCAAAATAGTTAACTCATTGTCATAAGAACCTAATTGTGTCATCTTATCCAATGCACCTAAGAGAAAATTTACACAATTACCACAGTCTCTCACTTTGTTCCTTGTTAATATTTTTTAATGTAATCTCATATCTCTCCCTCCTCCTATCAGGGTTATGTTTAACCCTAAAATTTAGATTTGAGGAACTAGGGTTAAAGGGTTATAGATATCCTAGGACATTGGTATGGTAGTCTATCTCGAAGGTAATTTAATTAATTGTGAAACTCAGATAGAATATATACTAAATTTATTATACTAAAATATTAAATATGAAAACTAAAACTATGTTATATATTTCAATAATAACGAAAACAAGATATTTAGATAGTTATGATGCTAATTCATTTTTAGATTTAGATCAGGAAAAAAGTAGACTGGATATAGATTATGGATTAGTCACCTTATTCTATAATATTTACCATTATATATGTGGACACTTGCATCAACTTGGGATGGTTGAATTGACACTATTGTCTGACTTAGACGTAGGTGTCTCATATGGAATACCTGTTGTAACTAGATGAGACCACCTAAATTATTCTAATTTTTGTGTCTCCTTCACTTTGGTACTTTCATATCTATGTCATGGACTATCACTCCTTATCAAATGAGAAAATCCTGGCTCTTCATATTCATAAAGGTTGTGGGAAAAATGATTTAGTGGACACATTGTGTCAAACTACCCCAAAATATCCCTTATCAATGAGTGATACCTACATAGCCAATACTCTAAATAGGGACTTAGATGTACGTATTTATCCCCTATATGTTGCATTGTGTGTGAATCATGCAATGTGTGATAAGTAAGTATAAAAGTGACCTATCTCGTAACTTGGAAAATATTTCTCATAGAATGCTCCTTTAGTACTTAATACCTATAGATATGTTGTCCCTATGATTGATATGGAAATAGGAGAAAATAGGAAAGATTTTCTCCCTTGTGTTCTTGATTGAGTGATTTTTTTAAAAAAAACTTAGATTTTATAGGTATTTTCTAGGTGGTAAATGAATTAGGGTTGATATTATATTTATACCAATCCATTTGGGCAATATCTTGCATTAAAGCACTTAGGCTAACCATCAAGATATGTTTTATTTGATAATTATATGGATTTAAGGTATTGGTTGGATAGTTGCATTGGGATAATAAAATTGCATCAATTAGGCATTTGAATATAATGCAAGTGTCCAAGCAGCTAGAAAATAGACATAGGGCAAGAACATGTAGAGATAGGAGATAAGTAGGTTTATAGTATTCTAGGCAAGATAGAAAGACTAAGTCATCATAATAACATTATTCAGACCAAGAGATAAATAATTAGGCATAAAGAGATCATATATGCAATCCTTTTAATAAAGATAAAGATCTAGAAGTTGAAGGTACATCCATGATATGTATTTGCCAAGTGTACAAGATTGGGGTGTTATTTAATTTAAAAATAGTGTTGATAATTTGATATGATCCAACCTCTACCATAATAATGTGATGTTAATTCATATTGTAACTATCGCCAAGGACTTAGGCATTCTAAAAATAGATTCGATACCTTTCACCTTATTGATAACCAACATATTACATGTGATGATCCTCCAAAGAATTCAAGTTGATAACTAGTGAGCAATAAAATCAAAAAATATTTAACAATTCATTTCAAGGTCATTCTAAGAAAGATATAGAAATTTAGATGGAATATAATTCACATCATCTTACATCACAATATGGTAACCCATTTGATGTGATTATTGGAACTTATATGCATGCATTACCTCTTATGGTTAAAATACCTTCTATTATATTTGATGATAGTGAAATTATAGATGATGACTTAGATCATCATTTACTATTTCTTCAATCATACTTTGATCATCAATATATATAGAGGTATGATAGATAGAGATGCTAGTGAAAACATATGTATCATGATGTTACTTCACATTTTTTATATACACATGATGGTTTATACCCTTCAATAAAAATGGTCAGATCATTCGATGAGACATCACAACACGTTATTGGTGAGATTGATTTACATTTACAAATTGATTTATCACATGTGGTAACTACCTTTTCAATTATACCATACATATGAGTCATTGATATGTTATTCAAATGATCTTAGATATATAATCTCCATGTAGTACCTTCCATAATTCATGGGTGTATTAAATACATTCATACCAATAGGGTAGTCAAAGTTTCCTAAATACCATATGAACATCCACTAGAAAAAAATAATTTTATTCCCATAAAACTAATTATACAACCTACTATGATTAATAATATGTGAAATGGTAATCAACATGTAATCCCATTTCTCAAGTATCCCATACTTGAGAGACCATTACACCAAATATACATAATGGATTCCATAGAATCCTCATCTACACTTACATGGTATACCTAGTTGCAAAGAGCAAATAAATATATTTCAATTACAATTGCACCAAGGAAACCAAAGAGCACTAAACAATGGGTTCTATGAAACCCTATTCTTTTTATTACTTATTCACAACCATTGAATCTTATGGGACATACATAGAGTACCATAGATTCTACAGTATCAGATATGACACCTATACATGTTCCTTGGCATTATCACCAATGTGGCATACCATATTTTTATTTTGGATCTACTTATGAACATCCATTATTTGGGATCATAGGTTATACCTTTTTACTTTTCTAAAAATCAAATATTCAATAAAATACAAAATCATTCAAATAAATTCCAAAATACAAAAATATTCATCTTTTACATGTTTAAGAGCTACTTGGCATAAATGTTGTTTACTTTACGTTAGTAGATAGCATATAATTTTTACACACATATATGCTTCATGCATAATTTAGTGTTATACATCCATACACTATGCCCATGATACTTACACATACAGATGTTGGACCTTTCATTCTCATGTGGTAGACTACATTGGGGGTATTTACTTTAATGATAACAAGTGATATAGTTTATATTATTTTATGATCTCCTTATCATTATCATGTTGAGATTATGTACTAACGCATACACATTATTATATTCATGTTTACATCTCTCATAATGTAATTGATATGTTATGTTATATGACATTCTTTTCTCATACATATATGCAAGGACAAGTATTATATGCTTATGTTGTCTACTTAAACTTCATTTATTAACATTGTAACTTCCTTGAGTGTATTTTTATTACTTGTTGTTGTCTTGCTTGTGGAACAATTTAAGATATTATTTTCTTGTTGTCCCCTATGCCACTATATGTTGATTTTTTTCTATTTTTATATTTTAATATACCATTCATTCGATTATGCATCATTTTAACATGTCCCTTGTTTGTAGTCTCCTTAGAGCCCTTTTGTGTGACATATGGTGCTCTTATGTGTGTGCTTGATTGTTTGATAAACTTATACTATTATTTTATAGACATTTCCATGATCCATATCATGCATATTAGGGATTTTTGTTATCACATATTGTGAGATTCATTGATATATATAATTATACATGATACCATTATATGCTACATGATTCATACACATATTATGTAGTTATTTTATCCTTTTGAGGTAAAGTAACTACCAAATTCCATTCCCCTTACCTCAAATGGGGGGAAGGGGGTAGGGAGGGGGTTGGTTAGGGGTGATGGGTAGAAATGGGGATATTTATTGGGGCATGTCATAGAGACATGAAATCCACACATATATTTCTGATAATTTCTAGAGTTTCATTATAGTTTACATGATTCAAATATACACTTGGATCAGAATCCTGTACAAATTACACATATTTCTATATATTTAGGATAGAGATTTTTTTATTTGTGATAGACATTATATAAACTTACATATAATAGGTTAAATTTTGACAAATATTATAGATTTAAACACATTACAATTTCATATGTCATGAAAGAAAACCAAAAACTAGTAATATATATTCCAACATATTCAAACCTATTTATCAAGAAGCACTACTTTTACCAAGAAGCACCATTTTGAGCCTTTTATAACTATAATAGTTATATCCTTTTAGTAGTGTGGTTGATATTGAACTCTCTCAATGGCCTAACACTACTTATATTTTGTGGGTTGAGTTGGTTATAACACTTATCTTGGATTTAGTGTATTGCCACTTGAGTTGTGTAATTAAGATTTAATGATCTCAACGGTTGTGTCATAACTCACACGTGCACTAGATTAGGGGAATGATTACCTTCCAATCAATTTTTAAATCTACAAGGTTAGATTTTGACCCTTTCTTAGTGTCTATGATTTGTAAGGACGTCATCTTTTCAAAGTCAAAGTACCAAGGGGCAACATGGTTGCATCAAAACACATGTGTACTCCTTCCTTGCTCTCTTTCTATTTAAGCATTTTAATTAGTTAAAATTTTAGATTATATGAAATAATTTTAATATATGACATTCACCATAAAAACACTCAAAGTGGCTCAATAAAATTCAAGGTGTGTTATACACACCAAAGTATGCATTTATTTCTTTTAAACTAGTAATTTCATTTGTATACATTACTAGATGAAAGAAGTGGGAGGGGGATCATAGATAATAAAATATGATTGATATAGCATATTAGTATTGTATACTTGAATAATACCTATCATGGATTTGACCTTCAATTATAGACCTTGTTGCAGATAGTCTAACATTCTCCATCTCAACATGCCTAATTATTTATCCTATGGTCTGACCCTATCATTTTTGATAACCTATATCTCTTGCACTACATAGAAATCCTAAAACTTGATATATATCATTCACTATTAGTTTTATATCCTTGATAGCCACCTAGCCTATCAGACACTTACCTCCCACATATAGACAATTGTTTTGATGCAAGTGTCTAGATTCTTATTAAATGTCCACTCATCAAAATTCATGTAATTTACAAATATTTTGAATCCTATGGGTCAGTCCATTTTTTTACTTAACCCTACAATGAAATATTTATAAAAGGTATGCTAGCCTACTCATTATTCATCTAAAAATACTAAGCAATTATTTATTTAACCTCATTTAATCAATTACAAAACTAAGTTATATTGTCCTATTCTTTCCTATTTTTATATTAGTCATAAGAGCAGTCATATCACATGTCTAAAGCACCTAAAGAACCACCCATGAGAAATATTTGTTAAGTTACAATCTATATCATTGCATGTCCTTGCATATAGTTTATTTCACCCTTATGCACACACAATCGTACTTGGGGGAAACTACATATGTATGAGGCCCTCCTTTAATTATTGGATATGTATGCAACACTCATTGACAATGGGGTCTTTGACTCTAACTCAACATCATGAGTATTAGATTGAACATAGAGATTGAGAAGAGAACTAGATTGTATTACATATTAATTGTTATTATGAATAATACAAGAAGGCCTATTAAATAGGCAAAGAAATGAACCACCCAAGAAACATGTGAAAAGGGTGGGTAAAACAACCAACATCGGCTAGCATGAAATAGCTAAGCCCGATAAAAAAACTAACCTCTTAACCCAAGTGATTAAGGAAACTAACCATAGACCTATTACCTTAGTCAATAACCCAAGGTAAATACATAATTATGCTAACACCCTCCCTTAATGACAAAACTTGAAACAAGACCAAGTTTATCTCTAAATTTTCTGAATTTGTTTGTACCAAGTGGTTTGGTCATTATATCAGCTAGTTTCTCTATAGTGGGGTAGTAGAAAAGACTAATGTCTTCATTTGTAACCAACTATCAAATGTAATGATGGTAAACCTGAATGTGTTTGGTCTTGACATGGAATACTAGATTCTTCACCATCTTCAAAACTCTCTGGTTGTCACAGAAAATTAGAGTAGGCTTTGATGACTCAAATTGAAGATCCTCCAAGATATTATTTATCCACATAGTTTCACAACCTATACTAACCACAACTTTATACTTTGATTTTTTTGAAGATAATTCCAATGTAGTTTTTACTTTTCTCTACTATGAGAAAACTCCTGAACCAAGAGTGAATACATAGCTAATGATAGATTTTCTTGAATCTATTGATCCTTCCCAATCTGAGTCAAAATATCCTAAAAGATCAAAATCTACAAACTTCTCATATAGTATGCCACATTCAAGATTACCTTTGACATATCTTAATACCCATTTTTTATCTAACTAATGTACTTCTTGTGGTTTAGACATGAAGCGAGATATAAAACTCAATGCAAAATAAATACCCAGTCTAGTGGTAGTGAGGTAAATGAGACTACCCATTAGCTGTTGATACATTGTTTCATTGATCAGAGGTGAAGCAGTGTCAGTTTAAATTTTATCTCCAACTTCCATAGGTGTGTGATTTGGATTACAATCCATCATTCTAAACCTGTCTATCAATGATTTGGAATACTTATTCTATGACATGAATACAACACAATCACCTTGCCAAAACTCAACACCTAAATAGTATTTTAGTAGTCTTAAGTTTGTCATGTCAAAAGTACAACAAATATCAACCTTCATCTATTGAATGAGACTAGCACTACTCTCAATGATGACTAAATCATCAACATATATAATGAAAATCAAGATATCATCACCAGACACCTTTACATAGAGAATTGGTTCAGATTTACACCTTTTGAAACTAGACTCCCTAAGGTATGTATCTCTCTTCATATACTAGGCTTGAGGATCTTGTTTAAGCCCATAGAAGTACTTGATCAACATGTAACAAGATGTTCCTTACCAAGAACATAAAAACCCTATGGCTAAACCATGTAGACTTCCTCCTCCAAATCTCCATTCATGAAAGCACTCTTGACATCCATTTGGTGTACTTGTCATCCAAACTGAGTAGCATTATCAACAATAAAATAAAAATTTACTATATTTGTAGTAAGAGAAAAAAATTCCTCATAATCAACCCCTTCCTCTTGTGTATAACCTTTTGCAACAAGTCTGGCTATGTGTTTTTTCAAGGAACCATCTGATTTGCATTTTATCTTGTAAATCCATTTACAACCAATGGATTTCTTTCCTAGTGGTAGTTCTATGAGCTCCCAAGTCTTATTTTTCATCAAGGAATCATATTCCAATTACATGGTTGATTCCTAGACATGCTTCCCTTTGGCCTTTGAAAATAAAATGGGCTCAAATACATGTGAAACAATAGTTGTTATAGCAAAATTTTCATGTTCACCTCTATTACCAAACTTCTTTTTTAATCTCAATCATCTTCCTTCCATACCTTGTGTTAAGTCTCCTTCCTTTAGTGCTTCCATTGTGGCATAATACCACTTTGGATTTTTTGGTTGTTCTGCTTGAACCTCACAATGACCTGCATCAATTCCCTCCATGGAATGTGATTCCACTAATGAACTAGAATCTTGCTCAACTTTCACACCACAACTAATAAAATCATTAGAAGAAAACAATGACTCAATATTAGAAACTATACCAATTGCTGTGAAGTATGGCATCTATTCATTTACTATGACATATCTATTTACCACAATTTTTTTAGTAGAAACATCAAGTAATTTTTAGGCCTTTGAATGCTCTTTGTACCCAACAAACATGTATGCTTTGATTTTTGTGTCCAAGTTACTCCTCTTTTGACTAAGAATAACTATTAAAGCTACACAACCAAAAATTTGGAAAGTACTTACATCTAGAGTTTGACCTGACCAAGCTTCCTCTGGAGTCATATTCTCTAATGATTTTTTAGGACTTCTATTGAGGATTCACACTGCCATATTCATTGTTTTTACCCAATATATACATGACATTTTTGATTTGGACCATCAAGCGAGTCATGTCCATCACCATCCTATTTCACTTTTCCACAACTTCGTTTTGCTATGGAGTGTAAGGGGTAGTTTATTGTTTATGTATGCCTTCATTGGCATAAAACTCCTTAAACTATTTTGAGATGAACTCACCCCTATTATCCATTATAAGATATTTCACTGACCTTCCTACCTATTTTTCAACCATAGCTTTCCAAGTAAGGAAGTTAGAAAAATAATCAAATTTATTCACTAAAAAGTATAAACACTTTTTCCTAGAGAAATCATTGACTAGAAATAGAAAATAATGAGTTCTAGAAGGGGTAGGTGTCTGCATTGGACCATGTAAATCCACATGTACCAGATCCAATACTCCCTTAGCTCTTGAAGATTTATCAACATCAAATGAATGTCTAAATTACTTCCCCAACTAACATCTAGTACATACATGATGACTATCCCAAATAGAAGGAATCCCCTTAACCATCTTAGTCTTACTCAATGTAGTGAAATACTAGAAGTTAAAATTCCCATACCTTTCATGCCATATTAAACTTGTGATATCAACCACAGAAATTGAACTCTACAAATGAAGGGCTTTGATACCATATTAGATTAAACAAAGAGATTGAGAAGATAACCAGATTGCCTTACACGGCATTTTTTATTATGAACAATACAAGAAGGCCTAAAAAATAGGCAAAGAAATGAACCACCTGAGAAACATGTGAAAAGAGTGGGTAAAACAATCAACATTAGCTAGCATGAAATAGCTAAGCCAATAAACAAACTAACCTTTTAACCCAAGTGATTAAGTCAACTAACCATAGTCCTATTACCTTATTCAATAACCTCAGGTAAATACATAATTATGCTAATAGTGAGCCCACTAACCTATTTTTTCTAGGGTATAAAAACCTAAGGTGAAGAGCTAGGGTCTTATCCATAAATAATCATTGATATCATATGCCCATAAAAAAAAATATATCAATATAAATCAACAAAAACCCCAAAAACTTCCGAGTGGTATCTCCATAGTACAATGAATATTTTGAACTAGACATTTCCATTGATAGTTGTACATTTGCATCAAAGCAAGTGTCCCAAAGATGATGTAAGCATCCAGACCTCTAGAAACACTATTTCTAAAATCCAACGAATCTATCATAATCTTGTTTCCACTTGTTTTAATCTTTTTAATTCTTATACATTCATGCACTTTTTAAGATAATCTAAGTATTGTATCTTCTTCGTATTTATGCAATCAAACTACTTTTTTGAGTGTACTTTATATATTTAACATAACTCAACAATTTAATTCATAATATTCATTTATCTAAGTTTTTAATTAATTGGCCTACTCTATAATAGTTCCATTTATCCATTTGTATAGGCTATTATACCCCCTTAACCCTAAACCAAAAACACATATTAAAATGGGATTAAAAAATCACTTCCTTTTAGATAGGTCCTTATTCTAAGGATAGGTAGGATGAGGTTTTCCCATTTTGTATTCCTATAAAGGCACATTTAATTTGCCTATTATATCACTGGTTAATTTCAATATAAAGGCATTATTACATTATTTCACATTGAGAAAATCTTCCATACTCTTCCCAAATCTAATTCTAATAAATTGAAATAGTCCTCAACGAAGTTGAAATTAGGCTTTATTCAAGCGAAATTAAAGCATGATCAATTATTTAATCCATTTATAGATGAATTCATATAGTCAAAGGATCAAAATTGCACAAATATTTATAAGTGGGAGAACTACATGGGCTTGATTTTAATCATTAGAGTATTGGATACATAGATATTGAATAATCATCATGGGGTTGGTTGGGGTTAGATCAGCCCATTACACTTCACTCTTTTTTTATTTGTATGTTTTCATGCATCGTTACTCCTATTAGATTTTCAACCTTAGATAATCTTGCTATAGGTTTTCTACACACTTTTGAAGGTAAAATTTTCACATACATACCTAAATCAAGTTTTTCATCATTGATTTTGATGTAAGTTTTCTAATTTCCAAGAGAGGTCAAGATCAACTAGTTTAGGTTATAAGTGGTAGATGATCCTAACCCAGTTGAATAATCCTAACCCTTTCCCATTTTTAGTCATGGATTATGGGAACTTGCATAATTAGTCCATGTCATTCTATGGTAGACTTTTTTTTAGTTTCACATAGTCAAATCTCAAATGGAAACATCTATTTTTGTCTTTTTGGTATCAATTATTTAGTTTTCATTTGATTTCACCTTGTCAAATTAAGTCTTTTAATTGCATTCTTCTTGTCTCAATTGATTTATAAAATTCTAATTTATTCCATTCAATTTATCATAATTAGTATGTATTCACATATTAAATATTATTTTAGATAAACAATGATATGGATCATGACACTCATCAAATTTAATAATATGAATAAGCACATACACACAACAAGATTAATGTCATACAATAAGGCCAAGGTATGCATACAAGGGACATGTTCAAATGTCGCATAAAAAATTGCTTTAACAAAAAAGGCCATGATCCACCCACAAAGGACATTAATGATGTTGAAAATAAGGGACACATTAAAATGTCACACAAGCAAAGGCCCAAGGGAAAATTAATGGACATATAAAAATGTCCTACAAACAAAATAACAAACTCATATAGATGTTTATGAAATTGAACATAATGGCCAAGGATAATACACAATAAATAAGTAAAATTCTTAATTATTATGTACAATTAAAAACCTTAAATGGATAATTTATACACCATGTCTATGTAATGTTATCATATCCTATAAAATAACATATCTATGTACACAATGTAAGATAGAGATGTTAACAATATATTTATAAAGAGTATGTAGCTCAGCATAGTATCTAATTCATATAATGGTAACACTTTTAAATGCTATAAACTTTGGATAATATTCTCTTAACTTATCATGCCCATTGGGTAGAGGCAAGTCTAACATATTACTCCATGTGAAGTCTATATGTCCTACCTAACACTCATAAATACTAGTGAAATGTATATGTGATAGAAAAATATTATGTTATATACCAATCATGCGATAAATAACACATGAAAATAATGTAAAATATATTTCTAATCATTCTCAGGTCCTAATTTTGGATTTTTATAATAGTTTTAATGCTTGTGAGTTTTTGATATTTTTTTTTTTTCGAACTCTTTTGAATTTTGAAACTTAAATAGAAGAGTTTAATAAATAAACCATTGGTTCAAAATTTGAATAAGGTCATGGATCTGAATAATACAAAACATGTGTCAAGGTGAATTATGTAATGAATATGATTGTGTATTTATGTATGAGAAGTATACCCCTATGGTAAATGTGAATTGTAATCTTGGAATGCATGTGGGAGAATAGAATAGGTATTCAAAGGAATTATTGTACATATGCATTTCATCAAATGTATATTTTTATAAGTATGTAACATGTATGTATGAGCAATATAGTACACAAAGGATAGGTTTTACATGATTAAGTATTGTTGTGTAAACAAAATCTGAGTGTAAATCAATAAATTGGATGTATTAAATCTTTAATTGCCTTATATTTTAAATTACATTTATAAAACTATTAAAATATATTATCAACTAGCTTAGTATATTATTGGAATTCGATGTTGATTACTATTATTTGATATTATCTATGATATAAAAATGCAAATAATTTTTTTTAGATTTTGAAAATAACATGCTAAATGTTAAAAGTTAGCAGGATATTGTAGAGATGGATTACAAACATTAGTCATGTAAACACAAATAATGCATAAACAACTAACAACTAACAAGCTATGCCAACCTATTTGAATGTGGTTTACAAATGATAATGAATAAAAATTAAAAGAAATCAAATAACCATTACCTTCTCAAGTGATTCCACCATCCAAGAGCTACTCCAAGCATGTTTTTTCCCTTCATCTAGTATTCTTGTCTTTATCAACAATGGATGCCAAGCTCCTCCATCATCTCAAGATCACTATGCAAAACCTAGGCTCAAGATAAGAAATCTAATATTCCTACCAAATAAAGATAACCTATTTAAAATAAATCATTTATCAAAACACAAATGACTTATGGAGAGAATCCTACATTATAAGTTTACATAATTTAAGCTTAAAATGGTGTTATATGCCCTTCTATTTATAGATTTTTCAAATGGGTGAAGATCAACCATAATCATCCATCTCAAGATTAAGATGTGTGGCCATGAATTAATCTAATATTTGTAATTAATTTCATAAATATCCTCATTATGATTTTGGAGGAAGGGGCATTAATTAGGCATGGGTGCCCATAAACCTGATATATGTTGTATTTATGACTTATGGATGCCACCCCATAGATGATGTCATTAGGTGATGCAGATATTCAAAATTAGTTTCCAATAATGAAATAATCAATAACCTCCATAGAAAATCCACTTAATCTCTTGATTTGAATTAATTAGCTTTAAACAATATTAATCAATTTAGTGTAATTATTGGAAATTAGGGCACAATTAATCAAAATGGTCAATAAATCATATTATTGGGTCATAATTTTACTCGAGAAGAATTAGAAGGTGATGTTAGATATGTATGGACCGTCGTCCCATTTAGGATGTTACCAATGCAAAATAAAAAAATGTACGTGATGTGTACTAATTAATTAGAAGAAAAGAGTGATCCAGAGCACTAAAAGGCAGGATCATCATTTTGATTTGAAATGATCTGATCAAAGTTAGGAATCACATAAAATGCATTGCCCCATTTAGGGATACATTAGCCTGATTTGGTACTTGTATACAAAAAGCTCAAACCATTTAGCATTTTAAAGTGATTTTGGCCTAAATTATGCATTTGAGTGCAATATGAGTAAGATTGATAATTTCAACATAAATGGTGTTAGGAATTGGATGTCTACATTTTGCCCCTATTTGAGAAGGTGTAGTGAGACATTCAAGTGAAGCAACATTTTTCAAAGAAAAGAGTTGTCAAGAATAAATTATAAATGACCCATGATGCCCCCTCAAGAGGACTTACTAGGATGGAAGAGAAGGATGGACTCTTAAAAAGAGAGAGAAAGTGAGATTAACCCAGCGAATAAATTAAATCCATACGAGCTAATGCTTTCACGCATTAGTTCCATCAATGATCAAAATATAACTATAGGTATAATGAGCCCCAAATATGGGGTGAATGGGAAGGATAAAATCCAAAAACTAGAATCGACACACTTTGAACACACCCAAAGCAAGGGTGTAAGTTGTGTACTTCAGAATCAATCAATCTTGAAACAAGTTGTACACTAAAACATTGCCAAAATGAAGTCAAAAAGTGTGGAGAACTTAGAATTAGAATAAAAAAGAGAACATGGTCTCCAAGGATAGAATAAATAATAATAATACACTCTCATAAAGCAAATATGATCATGATAAGCAATTATGCCCCAATAGGCAGATTTTGATCATTGATAAAGAATGGTTTGCCTTTGTATGGCTGATTTGATTATTATGGTATGCTTAGATATTGTGCCCTAGCATGGGTAAATTGGCAAGTAATAGCTCAAGCATATAACCAAAAACATAGATTAAAAATGAGTAGGAACAAGCATAGATGCGATGGTGTAATAGATGCAAAAGCCACAAAAACCAAGAATATGAGGATGTACAAAGAGATGAAAGAGATGAAAACAAGAATGAAAATGGCCAAGCTAACCTGAGACACATCATGTATCTAAGTGTTACCTACATAGTCCAAATTAGACTTCAAGCCAATGTAGTTCACCCCAAAATTGGAATAGAATGGAATAAGGGATGAATAAAACTAACCAAAGAGTAATTAGACTCATGATGTATGCCAAGTGATGCATGTCTAAGCATAGAGTTGGAGTGCTAAACCTATTGAGCTGAGATTATGCATAGGTTTCTTGAGAGTTGTTTAACAGAGCTATATTGACATTAGGACTTGAAACCATATCACAAAGTTCTTGCTATAAAAAAATGAACTAGGCATAATAAGTATGAGTAACCTATAATGACATTGTATTTCAAAAGCACGGAGCCAGTTCAAATGTGAATACCTATAACTAAGGATAATGGTAAAACAATGACCAAAACCAAAGTTACATCTATTTACATTTAAATAAAAAAGCAAAAATAAACATAAATGAACCCAAATTACAATCAAGATATGAACAATCAAGACTTAATTAGGAACAAAAATGTTTAAAAACCAAACAATAACAACTAAATAACATGAAATCAAGATATAAATAATGAAGATCTATGTGGACCATCAAGATATTCTGAAAAATAAAAGAGAAGAATAAAATCAAATAGGGAAAGACAAGACTAAGAGAGACAAGCAGTAATAAAAAGGAGGAAAGGAGAATAAATAAATGAAGAGACAAAAAAGCACAACAAAACACCAATAAAAAACACACACACACACACAAAAAAAAAAAAAAAAAAAACCAAGTTAGTGTGATTTAAAAATAATTGTTCATGTACGTGCTATAGAGGCATTACTTTCTACAACAATATAACAAAAAATAAGGACACAAAATTTGTTCCTTAATTAAAGAGGAACAACATAAAACAAATGGGGGAAGAGAAGAAAAAGGAAGGGGTTGGCTGAGCTGACTCCAAATGTACAAGACAAGTGGGCACTACCTACATAACTCAATGGATGCATGTTCCAACATTAACTTCAAGCCAAATGTAGTTCTCCCATGAAGTGGGATAGAAAAAAAGTGATGACCAAAAAAACATGATTAATGTTTTAGAATAATAAGAAGACATGATAAATGAAAAGGGTCTTACAAATGGCAAGTTGGTGATACAAGATTACTTGCAAAATGGCAAGATCGTGGGGATGAGATTAGTTACAAAATGATAAGAATGTGGGGATGAGATTATTTTCAAAATGGTAAGAGTGTGGGGATCAAAATGTACAAAATTGTAAGATAATTTTTTTGTTCTTTTATGGATCATGTTTGAAATTTTTTGGTGTTTTTTGGATAAAATATGTATAAAGGAGACCAACTAGTCAAGGAGATTCTCATCCATGAATAAAATTTTAAATAAATAGTTAAGCTGGTTGTAATGACCCATGATCACAAATCAGTGAGAGCAAGGATCCTAATAAGACAACAATATCTACCAAAGAACCACAAATGATAATAGAATAGTGTGAAATATAAAACTTGAAGAGCCATTTAGTAGGCAAAAAGGTATATGTGTTCACTTGTCTGTAGAAGAAGCTATAAAATACTATCCTAACCAAATTGTTGTGTAGAACTGGCATTGAAGGTGCTCATAATGTTAATGAATCATAATCAAGATCATAACTAGTCAAGGGATAAATATTTTCAAGTTAGAACAAGCCCAAGACATGAAAAAGAATATGGTTCTCAAAGAGAACAGTCCAAATAATATGGTCCAATAAATGGATAATCCAAAATGGGATAAAATGAGTCAAGCTAGGATAAGAATGATCTAGAGTGCCAACATTATAAAGGGTCAACTTTCCATTGTAATAAAAGAATATGGATCTTGAAAGAGTGGTCCAAGGTAGTGTAAATAATGTGTTCCATGAAAGGATGCTCTAGGATGATGTAAAATGGTAGGATAAAAGACTTCAGCACAATTTACCCCCAAAAAAGGGGTATTGTAGACAATGGTTCAAAGTTGTTCATGCATAAAACCTCTTAAGGTGTATGATGTTCATGGGCTCTGGAAGTTCTTCACCATTCAAAGTATCCAGTCAATATACCCCTAATCTATAATTCAACATGATAGCATATGATCCCAACCAATTAGGTTGGAACTTACCCTTTTTTGTGTTCAGTATTTGTGTTCTTTTGGTTCTCTTTCAAGATCAAATCACCAATCTAAAACTCCTAAGGGATAATTCACTTGTTGTAGATTCTCCATAATTTGTTCTAATAGGATTACAAGTTTTCTAAGGTAGCTAAATGCTTACCATCAATAATTTCTAGTTCTTACAACCTTGAGACTTTGTAGTCTTCATTATCGTCAATATGCTCCAAAGATATTCACAATGATGGCAACTCAATCTCAATAGATATAATAGTTTATATGCCATAGACAAGGGGGTATGTATTGGCTCCTATTGGGGTTTGATGATTAGATATATAATCCCAAAGGTTAGAAAGTATTTTCAAGTGCCAATTATGTCCAGTGTCATTGGCAATCTTCTTTAAAATGACTACAATGGTCTTGTTTGATGCTTCAGCTTGTCTGTTGTTTTGTGGGTTTTATGGATTTTATTTCTTGTGATTGATTTTAAATTTTGCAAAAATTTATTTTATATATTTTTTAAAAAAGGATCCACCATTATTCGATATAATGCAAGATGGGATGCCATATCGATAAATGATATGGTAATGAATGAATTTGGCTATTTGCTTCCTGGTAACATAAGTGAGAGGAATGGCCTTAATCCACTTAGTAAATTACTTGGTAGTAGTCAAAATGTGTTTATGGCTATCTAAGGATTTGGGTTTATTTTATCAATGAGATTGAGGCCCCATGTAGAGAATGGTCATGGTGTTATGATCAGATGTAGCAGTAAAGAAGGTTTGTGTATCAAGTTTTCATGTTGCTAACAAGGAACACACTTCCTCACATAATTTCAAGCATTGGTCTCATTTTTTGCCAATAATAGCCTATTTTGAGGAGATTCTTTGCTAAGACGACACCCTTGGTGTGGGCCCCACACATTCCTTCATGAACATCCCTCAGCGCTAGATTAGATTCTCTGAAGATAAATAACGAAGAAACATTCCATCATAGCCTTTGTGATAAAGCCTATTTCCAAGGAGGGTATAGCGTGACAAATGATGAAGGAATAGTTTATGTTTGTTATTAGATAGGTCAACTAGGAAAACATGATCATGAAATTAGTTATAAAAATCTTAGAACCATGGCATTTTGGGTAGGGGATTGGGACTAGCAATGGAACATACCCTTTCTAAATCTAGTATAATATGTATAGATTGAAGAATATTTTCAATCAAAAACTGATAGTCTTTATAATTTCTGTCAATATGTATCATGGAACCAATCATTATCATTGCATTGGTTGATTTGTTATTAGCTCTTGGCACTTGTTCAAACTACAAATATTTAAAATGAACCTTGATATCATCAACAATTTTCTTGTAAGGAATAAGCTTATCATATCTATTTTAATAGTGATTAGTGGTCTAATTGATGATCAACTATGAATCACCATAGACTTATAGATTTTGAATATCCCACTGTATGGCAAGGTGAAGCCCTATAATTAATGCATCATACTTGGCCATATTGTTGGTGCAATTAAAATTGATATGGAACATTTTTGGAATCAAATCCCCTTATGGTGTAATCAACAATATGATAGCTCCAAATCTATAGGATGTAAAGGACCCATCAAAATATATATTTCATTATTCAGATTCCCACAGTCCTTGTTCTATTTCTATAATAGAATCATCTAGAAAGTCAAATTTGAGAGGTTAAGTATCTATAATAGGGGCTTCTAAAAGTTGATCAGAAATAACCTGACCCTTAATAGCTTTTTGATTTTGATACTCAATGTGAAATTCACTGAGGAGCATGACCCACTTAGCCATTTATCCTTGAAGATCTACTTTGGATAACAATAATTTGAGAGGATCCACCTTGGCGATGATAATAATTTTATTGTTTAGCATATAATGTTAAAAATTTTGGGTAGCAAATACCATAGCTAAACATGATTTCTCAATAGGCATGTAATTTTTTTCATAATCCACCAATGTGCAACTTAAATAATATACTACATATTCTTTACCTTGATCATCATGTTGGGCCAAAAATTCCCCTAGTGCATGTTTAGTTGCTGATATTTAAAGAATTAGTGGTCTTTTGGGTGTTGGCGGTCTCAAGACTGTTAGATTGGCCAAAATGTCTTGAGATTTACAAATTATATCTAAAAATATTTGTCCCATTGAAATATAACCCCCTTCTTCAATAGGTGGGTAAATGGGTGGCACTTATCTGCTAGTTGAGAAATGAACCTAAATATAGATTGAATCTTTCCTTATAGGCTTCATAATTGTTTAAGATTTGATGGTGGAGGTATTTCCATGATGGCCTTGACCTTTTCAAGTTTGAATTTGATCCCTCTCTATGATATAATGAAAACTAGTAGTTTCCCTAAAGTGACTCCAAGGACATGCTTCTTAGGATTCAAGTGGACTTCATATTCATGAAGCCACTCAAACATTCTTTGTAAAACATCAAAATGTTGAGATTGTATTCTTGATTTTGCTAGTATATCATCAACATAGTCCTCAACAATATCATGCATCATGTCATGGAAGATGACAATCATTGCACACTAGTAGGTGGCTCTAGCATTCTTTAAGCCAAATGGCATGACTTGGTAGCATAATGTTCCCCACAGAGTGGTGAACATAGTATTATGTTGATCTTCTTGGGCTATCTTGATTTGTTTGTATCTATAAACTACATTCATGAGGGATATCATCTCATACCCAATAGGCACACGTTGTTGATATCTATGAAATTAATAAAAATATGTATATCATGTGGCTTCTTACTCACTAGAACTATGTTTGAAATCGATTCAAAATAGTCTAGTGTTCTAATAAAACATGTTCCTAGTAATTTTTCTAATTCTACTTTAACCAATAAGGTGATGTGTGGATGCATCTTCCTCAATTTTTGCTTGGCTAGTTTGGCATCAGGATGGATAACAAGACAATGCACAACCAATTCAGGGTCTAAGCCTAGCATGTCATATTTTTCCCATGTAAAGATTTCAATATAATCCTTCAAGATGGATATAATGTGTTCACATTATACTTTAGTAAGGGAATATCTAAGATAAATAATTTTTGGATCATCATATGTTCTTAAGTTCACTTTTTTTTTGTTCTCCACAAGGAGTGTGGGTCCATCTTCTAGAATTGTAGGCAAGGTGTGATCATGATCATCTTCTTCTGTTATAGATTCTTGTTGTTCTTCCCAAAAATTTGGATAATGTGATGAACCAAAATTCACCATCTTATGTAATGGCCAAGTGATAAATACCTCTAAAAACTCAAGAGTGATACGCTCAAAATTTTGTTATTGTTCTAAATAGATGCTTGTACTAGATACAAAACTTGAATTGGATGGACCTTCTACGTCCTGAGGGGATGAGAAAACTTTCCCACCTAAGAGTACTTGAAATAGGTTTTCACTCAAAGGATTGTCTTTTTATTTACTTTTTCCCTTATCAATGAGTGCCTTAAAAAGGTTTTCACCCAAAGATCTTACTATTTTATCTTTATTGTGACCAATGAAGGTTGATTTCTCTCCAAAGTAGGCAAAAGGATCTAATGAAAAAAAAACATCCCTATTTGTGATCACCAATGGCCAATCCATCTCTTAGGCCTATGTATTCTATAATTGATTCTTCATTTTGAAACTCATCAAGCTGTATGACCAAATTTTGTTGGTCCCAATCAATGAGTTCGAGATGGAAAAGGCATAGGGAACAATGAGTGTTTGCCTCAATATGGGAAGCTCTAATATAATTATGAGGTTATGATTTAGTAAGGGAAGCTCTAATGGTAGAATGGGATCTTAATTTAGGACATGAAGCACCAATAGTTAAGGTCAAAATGACATTATAATCAAATAGGTATGTGTCAGTAAGGTCATCAAAAAGGCTATAATGGGAAGTTGTGTCACTACTAGGAGTCTCACCACTAATCAATTTAGAAGAATCACTATTGAAATTCATGAGGTCACCCCTAAGTGGTATAAATCTAAGACCATAATTCAAATTAGGTATTCTAGCTAATAAGGGTTCCAAAAAAAATTGCACTCATGGTCTAAAGCCTTGTCTTGTATAATCAAAATGGTCCATGATCCAATTAGGGATAAGATACTCTATATTTTAAAATAAATCAACAAGACCTTCAGAATATAATCAATCTCCCTTGGTAAAAGCCTCTTAATCTTATTTTGGCAAAGTAGTAGGTAAAAATACATGTAGTTTCTACTTAACTTTCTTCTAATGCCAAGTCATGGTAGGTCTGTTTGGAGACTCAAAAGGTTTGGGCTTACCAAATATTTTATGAGATTTTGGAAACTTTTCAACATGGAAGGCATCCTTAAGATGATACTATAAATTACCATTTCTTTTATCACAACATGATTCACAAGAGCTATGGGAAATGGATCAATCGAAGTGGAAATGAGACACTAGGGTTCATATAATTGGATGGAGGTGGATGTGAAACTAACACCTTGTTCTTCTTCACAATGAATTAATAACATGGACAATATTTATAATTATGGAACTCATCCTCAAGGTTTCTACATTGTTATAAAATATAGAACATAGAGAAATATTAATGAATTAAAGATGGAAATAAAATTTAGAAAACACAACATGACAAAGACATATATTTAACGTGGTTCACCCGATATGGGCTATATCCACATAGAAATAGTGAATCCTTCTTATTATTCAATCCAAGAAATGAAGGGAAAAACTTGCAATACAACCATTACAATCTCCTCTTCACTCACACATGGTATGTCATCATGATTACAATGACCTCATATCAAAGGAATTTTACATATTAGTGCAAAAAATACACAAACATAATTTCTACCATTAGATCTTCAACCTAATAGTGAACGGTCTAGATTTATTATAAAATTACAATATTCTACAATGCATTTTTAATAAAATTTACTTCAAGGGTACTTCTCCCAAACCCCTGCTAGGGGGGCACTTCCAAGTAGATCACCACCCCTAGACCCCCATGGTGACCATAGTGGAGGGGTGTTGTCCCCTCACACCCCCTATCAAGAACCAGGCATTATAATAAGATTAGACTCCACCATCAAACAATATCCCACTTGGAGACTGATTGCTACAACTCTACCACTACAACTCTTGGACTTTTATTTGAACTTTGACCCTAAGATGTTTCTCATCTTCCTTGTTATCCCTGAAGACCTATTAAAGCTGAACAACTCTCTAGCTTCTCCTTTATGGCTATTTTTGTCAGCATATCTATAAGATTCTGACTTGTATGGATATTTTCCAACTTTAATTAACCATCATCCAAAACTAAATGAATGAAATGATACCTAAGTTGTATATGTTTAGTTCTTGAGTGAAATGCCAAGTTTCTTGCTAAATGAATCACACTTTGGACATCATTGTACAACCTATAATATTCTTGCTTATGTCTCAACTCTTCCATGAAATTTTGCATCCATATCATTTCATTATTAGCTTCTATAGCTGCAACATACTCTGCATCTTTAGTTCACAAAGCAACTATCCTCTATAATTTTGAAATACAACTAATTGTTGTATCATCAATAGTGAAAACATAACAAGTGGTGCTCCTCATGCCATCTAAATCTCCAACCATGTCTACATCAACATATCCTTGTAAGTTAACATATGGCCCTACATATCATAATCATTTATCAATGGTCCCTCTAAAGTACCTGAGAATCCACTTCACTGCAACCCAGTGCTCTTTTCCTAGATTATTCATAAACCTACTGACAACTCCCATTGCATATGTAATATCTGGTCTCATGCACACCATAGCATACATTGAACTTCCACCTATTGAAGCATATGGAACTTTTAGACATGTAATTGATTTCTTCCTATGTTTTAGGACATTGTTGCCTGCTTAATTTGAAGTGCCCTCCCAAAGGTATATATATAGGTTTTTCATCTTGCATATTGAACCTGACTAATACCTTCTTGATGTACTCTTATTGATACAATGTCAATTTTCTATTTTTCTTGTCTCTTGTTATTCTCATACCAAGGATTTACTTTGCATCACCCAAATCATTCATTGTAAATGAATTTTCTAATTTTATTTTGAGATCATTTATATCCTTCATGTTAGACCTTACAACAAGTATGTCATCTACATACAATAGCAAGATAATATAGTTGCCATTATCTAATTTATTAAAATAGACATAGTGGTTAGAATGACATCTACTATAACCTTGTTCTATCATAAACATGTCAAATTTCAAATACCACTACCTTGGAGCTTGCTTTAGACCATACAAACTCTTCTTCAACTTTCACACCATTTTCTCCTTACCTTTTACTTTGTATCCCTATGGATGCTTTATATATATATATATATTTCCTCCTCCAAATTACCATGAAGGAAAGCAGTCTTCACATTTAACTATTCAAGGTGAAAATCTTATATGGCTACCAAACTTAAAATAGTTCGTATGGAAGTTATTTTTACAACTGGATAAAATATTTAGTCAAAATCAATACCTTTCTTTTGTGAAAACTCCTTTACAACAAGTCTAGCCTTGCACCTCTTTTTTCCTCCATCTTCTTCCTTCAACCTATAAACCCATTTATAATACAATGTTATTTTACCTATAGGTAACTAAACCAAATCACACATTTGGTTATGTACCAAGGAGTCTATCTCCTCTTTCTTTCTTGGTTCCCACTTCTTTTTGGTTTCTACCTACATTTCTTCTTCATATCTTTTTCACTCACCACCATCAAACAATAATAAATAATAAAGTGAAGGAGAGTATCAGTTAGAGAGTCTACTTACTATGTTAAATCTTCTAACTACATTTTTAAGAGTTTGAGGTAATTCTTGTTGTTGTTGTAGTTGTTGCACATTCTGATTTTATAACACTCTTATAATTTCATTTCCTATGATTTCATCAAGTACTGCATATTTTGTATTTGAATTTTCTTGTTTCTTTCCCTACAATTGATCTATGTACATGACCTTCTCATTAAATATCACATCTCTACTCCTAATGATTTATAATTTTCAAAATCCCATAAATGGTAACAAAAATCATTAACTCCATATCCAATAAAAGTACATTTCTTAGATTTTGATTCAAGCTTGGTTATATTTTCTTTGTCAATATGGATAAATACTTCACAACCAAAAGTCTTTAAAAATGAATAATCTACCTTTTTACATGTCCATGCTTCCTCTAGAATGCCACTATCCAAAGGACTTGAAAGCACTCTATTTATTAAGTAAACATTAGTATCCAAATCATCTACCCAAAATTGTAAGGGTACCCTACATGCAATCTCATGCTCCTTGCACACTCCATGATTATCATATTCATCCTTTCAAACACACCATTTTGTTGTGTTGTTCTTGGAACTGTCTTCTCTCTCTCTAAATCTCATGGGATGAATAGTAATTATCAAATTCCTTACTACAGTTTTCACCTCCATTATCTTATCTGACACACTTCAACTTATTTCCTATCTCATTCTCAACCAAATATTTCCATTTCATAAAAGTATCAAAAACATCATATTTTTTTATATGAAATAAACTCAAGTTTTTCTAGTTACATCATCAATAAAAGTAACATAATAATAAAAGCCACCAAGGGATGATACTTGAGTTGACCCCAAAACATCTATATGTACAGTCTCAAAATTTTCATGCTTCTTTGTCTTCCCAACTTTGATAAATCTGACTCTCTTCTATTTTATGTACACGAAATGCTCATAGAGTTCCAAATCCACCTTCAAATCTGGAAATAAATTCTTTGAGTGGAGAACTTGCATCCCCTTCTCACTCATTTTCCCAAGTCTATGGTACCATAATTTTGTATCTGCTTCTATAGAATCTAAAGCAATAAAAGAGTCAATATTGCCATTAGATAAATATAATGTACCTACCTTCTCTCATTTTACTATTACCAGTGATCCTTTAGTGACCTTCCATGAATTTTCTATAAATATAACTGTGCAACCCTCACTTCCCAACTACCTTGCTAAAATTAGATTTATTCTCAACTCAGGAACATGCCACACCTCTTATAGCAACCATTTTTTTATATTCTATAATTTTATTTGTATCTTACCCTTTCCTATAATTTTACAGGGTTCACCATCACCCAAATAAACCTATCCAAAATCACCTTGAACAGAGTCTTGAAAATATTTATTACAGGGTGTAGCATGAAATGAAGCCCCTGAATCTAACACCTAAGAATCATTAATGTTATTTAAATAAAGGATTAATTCATCTTATAACACATCACCTATTAGATTTACTTCTTGATTTTTATCTTGTTTTCCATATCCTTATTTTCCTTTTCAAAACCAACAATCTTTCTTCAGGTGTCCTTTCTTCCCACAAATACATCACACCAACATTACTCTAAATTGGGATCTACCATTCTTAGACTTACCATGATTCCCTAGGCCCTTTCCTATATCTTTTTGTCCTCCCTTGTTCTCCATAGTCAAATCATTACCTGATGTCTCACCCATGCTTTTCTATTGCATTTCCTCACTAAGAATAACACCAATAACATCATCAAACTTTAAAGTATTTGAACTAGAGATAGAATTACTCACAGCCATGACCAATCCATTCTAACTTTTTGGTAATGAACATAGAATCAAAAGAGACCTAACCTCATCATCAAAATTTACTCCTACAAAGCTTAATTGATTTGTGATCATGTTAAATTCATTTAAATTATCAGCAAAAGACCCACCTTTTAACATTTCTAGTTTAAATAAATGCTTCATAAGAACTACCTTGTTGGAGATTGAGTGTTTTTCATATACTCTATCTAATTCCTTTATCACATCATCTGTTGTCTTTTCTTTTAAAATATTGAAGGCCACCGATGCTGTCAAGCATAGCTATATTTTTCCTAGTGCCTTTCTATCAAGAACTTCCCAATCTTCATCCTTCATAGTTGTTGGCTTCTTTGTTGTTCTACCTAATGGTAGGAAAAGATCCTTTTGATATAAATAGTCCTCCATTTGCATCTTCCATATCTGGTAGTTTTGGTTGCTAAACTTTTTGACCTTAAACTTGCCTTCTTCTACCATTGCTCCCACTTGAACTAGGAACCCTCTTTTCTTATGAGTTTATCTACCAAATAAACCTTTAGATATGATACCAGTTGTTAGGAATATATAACATAGATAATTATTAATGAATTAAATATAGAAATAAAATGCAAAAAAATAATATAATAGAGACATAGATTTTACATGGTTCACCCAATATAGGCTACATCCACATAGAAACAACTAGTCTTTATTATTCAATCCAATAAATGAAGGAAAAAATATGCAATACAACCAATGCAATATCCTCTTCACTCACACATAGTATGCAACTATGATTACAATGCCCTCATATCAAAGAAGGGTTACATATTAGGGCAAAAATACAAAAACATAATTTCTACCATTAGATCCATAACCTAATAGTGAATGGTCTAGATTTAATATAAAATTACAATATTTTACAATATAGAATATTGCTTCAATGGCACTTCCCCTAAAACCCCACCAGGGGGGCTTCCAAGTAGGTCATTTCCCCCTTAGACCTTATGGTGACCATAATGGGGGGGCATTTCCCCCCCCACACCCCCTATCTATAACTAAGCATTATAATAAGATCAAGCTCCACCATCCAACATACAATACGGGTAAGGTTGCTAATTGGTATGGATAGTAACCTCAATCCCATCATGGGGAAACTTAAGGCACTAGTGAAAGGTAGATATAATGACATATACTTCATGGATCCAAGGACAACTAATAAGTATGTTGTAAGGCAACTCAATATCCACAATATGAAGTAATGTGTGGTGGGAAACATACCTAAAAAGGATTGGTAACCAAATAGTACCAACATACTCCCTCTCAACATTATTATAAGCCTTGATGGTGATCATCTATGGCTAAATGTCTTTTTCAATATAGCCCAATCATTGTACCAACTTAAGAGATATGATGTTCAACCCTAAACCATTATCTAAAAGAACCCACTTGATCTTATGGTTTTCAATTATTATCTCAATGTACAGTGGGTTATTATGGCCCAACCCAAGTATGGACATGTCTTTTTAATCAAATGTTACTTGATGAAACAAAGACAAATGTTCCACTAGGTTGTAGAACTATTCAAGATTTATACCATTGGGAATAGTGGATTGTTATAACAGATTGTTCAATATCATCTATGGACTTCAAATTCCATAAGAGATCCAAAATAGAAATCTGTGTAGGGGTTTTGTTTAGTTAATCCAATAGACTATAAGTCTTTTCAACATTGGGATGAGATGGCTTGGGTTTGGCTAGCATAGTATTTAGATTTGGATATGATGGCATAATGTTCACATTGGGTTATGTGGAAGAAGTAGGCAAAGGACCCTAGAGAGTAATTTATGAATGTCTATTTGAAACTACACAACCTAGAGGTAGCAAGGAGCTAGTATAATCAAAAGATGAAGGGAAAGGGCCTTGAAAGGTGAATTATAGACATCTAGTTGCATTACTACAATTCTGAGTCAGCAAGGAGCCATTATAATTAGAGGAAGGGTGTGGTCTAGAAATAATAACCCATGTAAATAGAGTCATAATAGAATTACACAAATGTGACATGGTATTACTAGAGGGAGAGGGTGTTGACCCTATAATAATGGGTCCTGTGCTTCGAGGAGCACTAGATGGTTCACATGGTTTGATAGTAATGGTGGTAATGTGGGTTGAAAAAATGCATCCCACACTGTTGTTATAGTCATAAGGCATGTTGTTGTAACCCAATTTGTTAGTACCGGTATTGTGATCTTGGTTATGATCATGTTGATTATGATTTTAACCCTAATTTTGGTTTTGATTCTTCCTCTAGTTTTGTCCTTGGTTTTGGTTGTTCCTTGGTGGCTGATGTTGATTATGTCAAGGAAAGGCGTATTTGTAGATTTTCATATCTTGATTAGTGTCTTGTGGGGCTAGTTTAATCTCAACTTTGTCACTCTTAATGATATATTCAATAATATGTTGCAATTCAATGCAACAATAAGTATCATGACCAACAACATGATAAAATTTGCACCATTCATTCTCTTTATACCAATCTAGTTTTGATTGATCTTGAGGAAATGGCCTTGGTACTGGCCATACAATCAGGTTAGTTGCTACAAGATTTTAGAACACTATTTCAATTGGTTCTCCCAGTTTGTTGAAGACTCTAAAACTACTATGGTTTGTCCTCCATGGAGGTTGTCTCTACAAATTAGGTGGTGGATTAGGAGGAGCTAATTATACATTTAGGGGTACCATATCCTGCATCATTTTTACATGTTATTTTTCAATCACCCTATTACCAAACATGTTTTTGTTCTTGTTAAAGCCCTTAGTCTTATCTTGCATAACCATTTGAACTAGTGATTGGGTTTGATTTCAAGTTTGACCTGGTGCAAAAATATTGACAAGGGCCTTAGCAATAAGATCCTTCTTAATCTTTATCCCTTTGTCGATAATTTCCTCAAATGAGTCAGCACAAGCTAGTTGTATATAATGCATGACCTTAAGATATAATTTTTATGAAAAACTATTTGCCAAATATTTGTCTAGTAAGTTATGTTAAAAGTGATCTGTTAAAGCTCTCCATCTCTATAGATATGAAGTGAAGCTTTCCCAATCATGTTGTTTAGCTTTGCACAAGTAAATAATGGTCAATTCATGTTCAATGTTGTACAAGAAATGGTTGATGAACTTTTTAGATAAGTCATTCCAATCCACAACTGGTCCCTTGGGTAACTTGAGTATCCAATCTAAAGCTTATCCCATTAAACTTCATGAAAATAATAGAGTTAATTACATTCTACTATAAGCAACCTCTTAGCATAATATGAAAAATGCTTGAATGTGTTCATGTGAATCCCCCTTTCCTTTGTATTTATAAAACTTTGGTGCCTCAAAATGAGATGGAAATGGGACTTGGAGAATGATTAAATCAAATGGATATGGACATATCCTATCAAATTTATACTTTTTAACTCTGTTATTTATCTCCAATCATGTCACAATCTCTTTCATGAAGTTTCACTCTTGCATGTTTAGTGAATTCATAGGTAGAACATAATGCTATTATGGTGGAATATGCCCATACTATTATTAGGGTAGAATGTGCCCCTATTGTTATTGTTGGGGTGGTATGTGCCCCTTTGTATTGCATGGATTTGTGAGGGATGTACACCTTATGATCCACAACTTGGTTTTGATTTGCTCCTAGAGTCAAGTAAATAGGCCATTGATTCCTCAAAATTTGTTGCCTTAAACTATATGTGCTCTATTGATTTTGGGGAGTTCTCGGTCTATGTTAGGATTGTGGAGCTAAAAGCTTCACTGATGCAGATACAGAGGAGGTTGCAGGAGAGTTGCTGAGTGCCAGAGACACCGGCGTCGGTCAGGCCAACCGACGTCGGCAGGAAAGGGCAGGAAAGACAACCGGCGTCGGTCAGAGATCGGCCGGCGTCGGCGACCCCCAGGCGGATAGGGACCGGCGTCGGTCGCCTGTGTAGTTCGACTGCGAGCTATCTACGGGCAGTTAGCTAACGAACCAAGTGTTTGCATGAAGAGATCTAATTTTAGACTGAGAGCTGCGGATCTAATTATTGTAATTAGATGTCTAATTATTGTTTGGATGAGATCTATATAATAGACTCATGGTTGTATTGGAAAAGGGTGCTAGGGAGTAAGAGAGCATAATTATAAGCTCCTTCTGTGTGTGAGGTAGAGCAATGGTGCGTTCCTCTTAGTGCCACAGTACCAGGTGTGTTGGTGCTGGATTGGAGAGCCAGCTGGGTTCTTCAGGAGTGTAGGATCTTGGTCACAGTTGCATGGCCTATATAGGAGATCTACATGGTAAGTAAGATCATTGATCTTCAGGTGTATGTGTATGCAAGGTCGAGGTTCACAGGTGAATAGAACCATTGTTTGATTTGCAGGTGTGCAAGGTCATACAAACAGCAACACAACAGGG
Organism: Torreya grandis; assembly: GCA_037957365.1. NCBI lineage: Eukaryota > Viridiplantae > Streptophyta > Pinopsida > Cupressales > Taxaceae > Torreya > Torreya grandis. Next base: position 4,791,800 of record JARHVA010000567.1, on the reverse strand, counting down.
AGCAGTATCAGGCAGGATCTACTTGGAGTACAGGTGTGTACTCGGATAGAGCAAGAGGAAGGCAAGGAAGTTCCTTCCATAAGTATGGTCTGTTGAAGTGCAGGTTATTACAGGTTCATGGGAGATCTACTTGAAGTACCTTGAGTACTTGTGGAGCACGTGGAGTGCTTGTGGAGTGCGTGGAGCACTTGTGTTATGCGTGGAGCATGGGAGGTGAACATCAACTCTGTATTTGAGTTGGGTGTTGTGACCGGTGAGAGGGAGAGCTTTGGGGAGAAGATTTACTGTTCACTTGAGGTGTGGGAATCCTCTGTAAGGTGGTGGAGAAGATGTGGCATATTCTCTATTGTATTCTTTTCTGTATAAAGTGTTAATACAAGTTGTGTATTGTCTCTCATATGCTGTGTTATTCTGAATTCTAGTTACTTGGTGAATCTGGTTATTTCCGCATATTAAGTTGTTTGAAGTTTGGTAATCAATTGTATGTTTCCGGTTTCGCATCCTGACAAGTGGGATCAGAGCATGTTTGTTGTTCTAGATTCCTGATTTTGGGGAGTTCTCGGTCTATTCATCAATGTATACATTAGTTGAGATGAACTAGCCAAATTGTTTTGAGGTATCTCCTCAATTCAAATTGAATGCTTTGGTTTCTACATTTGCATTATGACAAGAGGTTTTTGATGGTTAAAAAAGGTATGTTTAGTGTTTATCAAAACATTTTTCACAACCTCTTATGTCTTTTTTTGTTCATTTGGGACACCTTGATCTATTATTGTGGTGTTCTTAACCAATGTTTATTGCATAGTTTCAAAAACAATTCCTTGTTATTTGGAAGCATCATTGTGGATTGAAGTAGTAACTAGAGAGTCTGTCAAGTCCATGATAAGTTAGTCTGCATATCATTGACTTATTTTCTTAATCTTTCTAACAATATCTTGATCAATTTGTTTTGACTCTATAAGTATTTCCTTACCCTTGTTAGAATAAGAAGGAATGTGTGATGGTGCAATGTTTTCAAAAGCTTACTCTCTTTGTTTTTCTCCTTCTCCAAATAAGGTGTGTAATTAATCCATAGGAAAATCCAAGGGTGGTATAACACCAAATTCGGTCAACCCTAGAAGGGCTTCATCTTTATCCTCTTGTGGTTGATACTCAAGGTAATCTTCATCAAATCCTATAGTCATATAAATGTCCTCAAAGACAACAGAATTTCCTTGACCATCATAAAAATTATCATCCTCATAGTTAGGGCCATATGAGACCCCACTACGATGGAACCTTTGAGCCATGTCTAGAAAGGATTGTTCTCTACATTTGACTATATTTGGAACAATGTTTGAAAAGATTTTAAACAAAGTGTGTATTTTAATATTTTTCTAAATAAATGACTAAGGTACCAAAGAGACTATAAAAGGAGGGTGGCGTAGTACCACATATAATTATAAGAATGTATTCATGAATTTACTCAACCTCAAGTATGGTTTTTCTCTACATTTGACTATATTTGGAATAATGTTTGAAATTATTTTAAACAAAGTATGTTTTTTAATATTTTTCTAAATAAATGACTAAGGTACCAAAGAGACTATAAAAGGAGGGTGGCGTAGTACCACATATAATTAGAAGAACTTATTCACGAATTTACTCAACCTTGGGTATGGTTGAAATTATATGAATTAGAAGAGGGTGATAACTCAAAAATCCAAAGTGTAAACTAGTACACCAAAGCCTAGATTTTTTGATACATCAATACTGTAAAAGCTAGTTCAACTTTGATGAGTTGATACTAGGAAACTAGAAGAAATCCCTTCATATTAGGAAGGAGACAATACAAACCAAGAAAATCATGATGTGGAAACATGCAAAAATTCTTAGGTATAAAACTATAACCAAATAGGTCGTACAATGTCACCATGTGGTAATAGGAATGGTAGTATAAAATATGTTCTAGGACTCAAAGTGTGAGAAATATGCAAGATGACTTAAGTCCACCAATGATGAGAATAATAAGGAGTCTAAAAATGGCCTTCAATCTAAATGGGAAATTGAACCCAAATTCCCTTAAGTCAAGCGTAAATGGTGAAACCAATTTAACACATCAACATTATAAACTTAGAAAAGTGCAATTTCAAATTTGAACTATCAATGAAGCACTTAAAGATGATTTCGGAATTAGTTTAGATTCATCTAGGTAGCATAACTGTACCAATTAGATGATATGACACAATGTTTAAGATTGACAAATTTAAACAAGGAAAAGATTAATTTTAACTTGGACAGCGTAACGCCTCCTTATTCAAGAAATTGGTAGAAAATGTGTTTGTTTATGATGTTTGTTTAAAATAAAATTTTGACTCAAATCAAGACTAAGTAATGTAAGATTAAAAAAAATACAAACATAACTTAGTAATCATCTTAAGCCCTAAACTAACAAGTTTGCATGATATTATTTAAGTTCATTTTTATACATTCACTTGAGAGGAAATTAAGTGTTTATATAAAATAAAAGTACATTATATAGTAGGGTATTTTACACCCCCCCTTTCTCTCAAGTGACAATACGATTACATGGACCTTGGAGTGCACCTTGCATCAATCATATTTTCATGGCAAGTGGGTTTTGTCTAAAAATCTACAAGTTGTTACCATCTAGATTGATCCCATGTGTACAAACTTTCATATTTGCACACAAGAGAAGTATCATGTTAATTGGATCCATATCAAATGGCTTGTTGTGAAAAATCCTTGTCCTTTTCACAACCACTACATCCATCAATTACTTAGTGTAGTGTGATGTCCAAAATGATCATAAATTCAGGGCTGGCTTTCCACTAATGGAGATGGTTTAATTGGTTAAACCACCATCCTAGTGGGGCAATCCTAATTTGTATACCCCCTGGAGAGGGGTTGAAGATGAAACTATGAGATGAAACCCTAGGTAAAATATTCCCTATAGAACCTGTGGGAGGTAATGAAGTCCCACTCACAAGCCAAAATGTATGAAATAAAAATCTAAGTAAAAAGGTTTATAGGTTGTTTTTAGATCACCAGAACCATGCAGGCTTTTGGGGAGATCATATACAACTTTCTTTATATACCATGGATAAAAGCACAATTTACAATGAAAATGACACTTTTGATCACCCAATTTTCTTATAGGGGATAGGGGGAGAGCATACACGCATAAATTCCTTTTTGCTCAAACAATTTTACTAAAATAAATGATATATGTCTTACATAAAATAAAACTTTGAAATAAGTTTGGTTTTAATTACTGAATTTAAAGTGTTTAGTGATGTTCTTTGGCCCGTTGGCCTTAAGTTATAAAAAAAATTGAAAAATAATCACAGAAAAATCAATATAAACATCTAATTTTTTATTTAAAGCACCAAATGGAAAGGTTCTTAGCTCTTTTTAAGAACTAAAAAGAGGTTAAAAATACCTAATTAAGCTCAAAATTATCACTTTCCTCATGGCTTCTACATAAAAAATTAGATAACCTTGTTTAGCTTTGAAGCTCTTTTGCTTTTGAGACAAACAACTTTGGTTTTAATGCTCTCAAGTCTATGTTTTTTAAAAACATAATGATTGACACCGATAACTGCTAATCCGTGTTGATTCTTGTAATATCATCATCATTTGAAAAATAACCATGGCTAGTCAAAAAAAACCACCAATAGTCACCTGTAAATTAGAAGGCAAAAATGTTATGCTTGAAAATACTTGCTAGGATAAAATCTCTAGAAGATAAGTTTTTGGATCAAAACTATGTTCAAACCAGAGACTTATAAAATACAAATTATTAGAAACAAACTTGAATAAAAGATCAAAATGAAAAATTTTAAGACATATTTCCCTTGCAACCCAACTGACTGCAGTTAGCCCTAACCATTGACAGTCACTCAAAACTATTACTGGTCATTGTGTAACCTCTGTGTGCACAAAAAATCTTAGAAACACATGAAAATGAGATAAAAAATGATGGTTAAGGAAATTTTAATGACTAAAATGAAAATTTAAAATTTCCACAATGTCTTCCTTGCTTGAATGGACTCTATGGTCGCACTAGGTGTGCCAAGGTGTAGAGATGGAAAACAGATATTGGTACTCAAACATTAGTCATGTAAACACATTGAATGAATAAAGAACTAACAATCTAAGTTAACTTATTAAAACGTGGTTTATAAATGATAATGAAGAAAAATTTAAAGAAAGAAAATAATCATTACCTTTCCAAGTGATTCTACCATCCAAGAGCGGCTCCAATCATGTTTTTCCCCTTGATCTAGTATCCTTGTATTTGTCAATAATGGATGACAAGCTCTTCCATTATCTCAACATCACTATGCATAACCTACGATCAAGATAAGAAATATAATATTCCTATCAAATTAAGCTAACCTAATTCAAATAAATCATTTGTCAAAACACAAATGACTTGTGGAGAGAATCCTGCATTATTAGTTTACATAATTTAAGCTTTAAAATGGTATTTTATGCCCTTCTATTTATAGATTTTCCAAATGGGTGAAGATCAACCATGACCATCCATCTCAATATTGATATGTGTGGCCATCAATTAATCTAATATTTCAAATTAAATTCATAAATATCTTCATACTAATTTGGGAGGAAGGGGCATTAATTAGGCATGGGTGTTCATAAACCTGATATTTGTTTCATTTATGGCTTATGGATGCCACCCCATAGATGATGTCATTGGGTGACGCAAATATTTAGAATAAATATTCAATAATGAAATAATAAATAACCTCCATGTAAAATCCACTTAAGCTCTTGATTTGAATTAATTAGCTTTAAACAAGATTAATCAATTTTACTGCAATTCTTTACAAATTGGAGCACAATTAATCAAAATAGTCAAAAAGTCATATTTTTGGGTCATAATTTGACTCAAAAATAATTTTAAGGTGATGCTATATGTGTACAAACCATCATCCCATTTAGGATGTTGCTGACACAAAATAACAAAGGTACTGACATGTACTAACAAATTAGAAGAAAAGAGTGATCTAGAGCACTAACATGCCATATCATCATTTTGAATCGAAAAAATTTGATCAAAGTTAGGAATCACATAAAATTCATTTCCATATTTATGGATAAATTATCCTAAATCATCACTTGTATATGACAATATCGAACCATTTAGCGTGTTTAAGTGATTTTGGCCTAAATTGTGCATTTGAGTGCAATTTGAGTAAGATTGACAATTTCAACACAAATGGTGTCATTATGTTGGACTAATCATATATTTAAAATGAAAAATAAAATTTAAGAGGAAAATACACATAAATATTGTAATAAATAGAATAATGGCATTATGAAGCAATCAATAAGCTATGTACAATCAATTTTTTATTTTGTGACTATTTGAATGTTTTTTAGTTTCTATAATATTTAAAATTTTAAAATAATATCCAATGATTCCATCAAAATGAGATTCATAATAAGAAACTATAATATTTTGTGGAAGTATCACATTTTTTGGATGAAAAGTACTAGATGTGCATGATTTAAAATAAAAAATGCATCAGGTGCCATAATTAAACTACAAAAATAACTACTCATATAATCCTATGTGGGATAAGTATCTCTAGGAGATCTATAATTCGTTGAAATCTGATTAGGATTAAGATAAGATTGTTCCAAATGTTGTGTTTTTTTTGGAACATGTTGATTTATCTATATTACCCATTTAGAAGATGTTGTATGTGATGGTGTTTTTTTAACTTGATGCTTTTTCCCTATATGTTTATTTTTGATTTACTTATTACTCCATTGGTTTATTTTAAAACTTTTGAATTTTTTTGAATTGGCTATAAATAAATATTTTGTATAGTTTTAAAAAACTTAAACATATTTTGTTATTAAATAGATGTATTAATGCACTACGATGTGGATGGGGTGGAGGAGGTGCCATATATTGTAGAGGGTACTCATATTTGATTCCTAAAACTATGACCACTTTATTGAATTAAATGTACTTTAGGCATCTATGTATTATGGAATGTACAATAATAAGCTTTTATAACCTAGGGTTTACTAATATCATGTCAAATACCCCATTTTGTGGTATAAATAGAAAATGAGAGGATCATATATTAGGACCTACCTTAAGAGGAAACAAAATATGTCCCAAAGTAGTTTTTTATTTCCAATTAAATGTATTTGTGCTTTTAAATGTTACTTGTATATTATATTGTGTCTATCCCAGTGAATGGAGTAGTTTCATTGTAATTACATTCTTGCTTGATCCATTACCAACTAGTACATTGTGCATCAGTTGTTGATTAATATATTCTTTTATAAATAATTCATGAAAATTAGAATCATCATCCACTATCTCACTATAATAAAAGGTGATCATATGATTTGGTTGTGAGGTTTTAATAGTTATACCAATATTCCATCTAATGGATGATAAAATGACTCAAGAGGTGGGTATGCATTATAGGTATGGCACATTGTTGAATTACCCTTGTTTGTCTCATGATTTGGAAATGGCTCATTAAAAATATTTCATTTTACATTTTCATTATGTTTAGGCATAGTTTCCTTTATAGGAATTCCTAGCTAAATGACATTTTTATCTATAAGATCTTGAGTAAGGTGCTTGAGTTTGAAACATATATTGGTATTATCGAATGATTTAAGTTTAGGTCTAATCATGTCAATCTCTAAGGGTGTAGATAAAGTAATAATTTTTCACTTGAGAAACTTTTGTAACACTTTATGAGATGGTTGCAATAATATATATAATTCATTTCTTGGTTAATATTATAAAACAATATTATTTGAAGGTTGAGAAATATCATTAATAATGATCTTTGCATCAATTTTATCATCTATTGGCTTATATTTGTAAGATGGTTTATTTTAAAATTTTATTTTGGAATGTTGGGTCTTTTTCCTTGCCTTCACATAAGTATCAGTTGTGTGCCAATTAGAAAGAAGGTGCCAACAATCTTGCATGTCAACATATCACGCAAGGGATAACCTCATGTGCTCACCTAAAGTGCATAGTAAGAACAAGTCCAAATTGATTTTATCACATGATGGCGGTTAGATAAATCTTACTTAGGTGATTGAGTTACTACGTTAGCCTTTATTACTACTAGCATTAATCTAGAGTTAGTCATTTGATTAATTTACACATTGCATAAAAATAGTATCATAAATTACATTTATCACCAAATAGATTCAACACATTGAAGTTCACCAAATATTAGTTATATTAATAAAATTGATAATATTACATAGGTGCTTCATTTAGTACATGCTCTTTATATCTCTGCCTTAATAGTAAAAACATAAAAATAATATTGATAAAAAAAATAATCCCCTCTAAGCAAAGATAGAAGGGTATTTATACATAAGCAAACCCCTTCTTTAGGTCACAACATTAATACATAAAATATGACAAGCCAATAAAAATTTTAAAGAATAAGTCATGGTGAGTCATTACAATTAAGCCCCTTTTGAATCAAGCCCAGCAACCCTTATATACCCTCTCTATACTAGATCTTCATGTTCTTTTTCTTTTTATTTTTCTTTCATGTTTGGTGTTAGTTTTGCAGTCTCATTAATCCCCATTACTCCCATGAATTATTTTTTAACTGCCTCCACTTCCTATGCTCTTGTCCTAGTCTTGTGTTGTTTTGAGTCCTACTCTTTATGTTCCTTATTTTATATTTCCTTGTCTTTCATTACCCTCCCTTCTGTACCAAGGTCTTCCATGTTTTTCTTCAACTTTTCACTCTTCCATGCCATCTTCTTTCATGCCATGATCTATCTATGCCCAAGTCCTCTATGTTATTATCATACCCTTGCATTATCATGTCATGTTCCCAAAATAATTAAAAAATTTATATAATATTTGAGTCCAACATTACCCCATACTAATCTGATATTCCATCCTAGACTATGTTTTAGTTTCCTTAGTTGTCAAAAATGTAGGATCCACTTGTGTACTTGGTGTTTGATTTATTTCCATTGGTTTAGGGTCATTTTAAGAGTGGGAAAAATAACTTACACTTTGCCTTTTAAACCTTCATTTCCTCAAGCTACTCTAAAAATCCTTCTAATTGAGTTTCCAAAGTCTCTAGCTGAGAAGATGCAACCTTATGGGCATCTTCGAATGATGCAACTTCATCCTAAACCTACCCTCAAAGCACTGAAAAACTAGCATTCAGCTCTTGTCATTGGGGATTATTTTATTTTCCATATCTTTAACATCCTATAAATATTTTGTGTGTCGGGCCCTAATTTTATGCTTGGGGAATTCTTAGCCAATTTTTAACATTATTACTCTTTAGGCATTAATTTCACTTCCAAAAAATAATCCAAACATGTTAGGTTTACCAAACCCCCATCTATGATGGGAATAGTGTCACCTAGTTGATTCAAAAATATATGATAGACCTTTATGGATTATATGAATTGCTTTGTTATCCAAAGCTTCTCCTATCTAGGGTCCACTTGGTTCTTAAATTTTTTCAACAAAAGGTCCACGAGTATCTCTAAATTTTTTATGGCCTCACCAATCATAGGAATGCCATCCATAAGCATCAGTTCACAACTCAAAATTGTTTGACAAAAGCCTAGAGTCATAACTCATGCCACCTCATCTGCATTAAGTTAGCGCCTCAGTTATTCAATTTATACCTCAATTCAGTGACTTTATTCATGCTCATCCTTATACAACTAAATAACCTCCTGGTGTTTTCCATGAACTTTTACCAATTCATGGTTGTTAATAATGTTTTGCCTAGAAATATTTAGGGTAAACTTGATGAGGTTTGTGCTTATTTTCATTAGGGTATAGATCATGGGACTTGCCCAAAGTGTGTGTGTAACACCAATTACCTATGGTTTTATGTTTGTTATGGTCATTGAAGTTCTAGGAATTATTCATTTTGCTACACTTCCATCTGAAAGGACATCTCACATCAAGTCTATTATGTGGCCTCATTCTCAGGGGAAAAGCTCCACAAATACAAACATTTTTTGGGCATTTATTATTGTAATGTAGTGCGAATGAGATGTTCTTGATTTATATGTTGTTATTGATCTACCTCCTACATTGGTTCCTTACCCTTTTAGGGATTTCACTATAAATCAATGATCTTGGGACTCTTCTCACATTGTTCATTGGAACTAGTTTCAATGTCCTCTACACTAAGGCCTTCCCATCTTTCTACTTCTCTAGATCTTGGACTTTCTATGTTCATATATTGTTCCTCAATAGTTTATTCTTTACTAGGCTCAGGGGTCTACTCCTTATTAGGCTTAGGGGTGGGTTCCTTAATTGGTTGTACTTAATGAGAAGCCTCATCTGTGTTTATAATTACCACTCAAGGTGATTTTTATTCAAACTCTACCTAAGTAACATGACATCTAGATTCATCATTCTATTCTGCCAGAAGATCCTCAACTTTTTTTGGTGATGGTGTTTTCCTTTGTTTTTTAGACTCTAATTGAGGGGTTAACTATGGTGAATCAATGTCCATCTTATCTACAAGCAACCTTTGTGTCCTTGTTGGTATCAAGGCCTACCATTGACATTTTGGGATGACCCTAGGTTGGTCCTTCATCTCACTAGAACTGGTGGCCTCAGGTCTTGGATTATTTTCATTTTTTTGTGCCCTCACCTTTGCATGCATGTTTGGTTGGGAGGGAAGTGGTTCCTTATCCACCTCCTTCCTTTTTGATGTCTTCTTTGGTGGCTTTAACATGTAGAATATAGCCCAAATTTTTCCCTGCATAACTATTTGGTAGGCATTAATGTTAATCTTATCATATTAATGCTTCTTCACATATGCACACCTCCCTATGTAAATGTAAATATTATAAATAGTATGGGTCTAAACATCAATTTTATCCACATCAATTTAAACATGGTATGTGTCTGAAATATGGTTCACTAAGTCTATGAATTATAAGGAAATGAAGGCATAGGGAAACTTAATCCATCCTAATAAGTTATCAATGGTTTCCATCTATATATGTGTGAGTGAATAGTGTTGATTTATAGAAAACTATATGTATGATCCCATCCATGTGGGATATTATTTGGGTATGTGCCACTCATTCCCAAATGCCTCTTTCATGCCATCAAACCAAAACTTCATCTTGGCCTTGTGGGAGGGTGTGATGGAGTTGGGGAAAAAGAATTTATTGAGCCATTCAATGGGGGATTTTTGTTTTAGTGGGTAAACCCACTTATGTTCCTTACCCATGTACTCAAGAATTCCAATCTCATCAAAAATAAGGAGTAGAAAAATTGTGCCCCAAAGAAACTTGTGGTTGGGAAGGTGATGTACCTTTTCTGCATCTTGTAAAATCTTTTATATATAGTATATGGAGTAATTTTACTTTTAATCCTTGGATATTTGGTTGCCCACATAGAGGTGTGCCATGTCAACCTCCTTCCACTAGTCCATTCATCCTAGTTTGGTCATGGACAAGTGTCCAACTATTATAAATACTAGATATTTTAAGCTAGTTATGTATATAGTGTGGCCTTCTTTCTTGTATTCTAGTGCCACCATCATCCTATAAATTACCTCCTGATATTCCATATTTACATTGAGATAATATCCATATATTCATGAATTTTCAAGACTAATAACTAAACTACCTCCTATAGTTTCTCAGAATATGGTAGGTTGAAGATCTAGAACACCCCTACATCTTCCAACAAGTTGTAGATCATGGGATCATAGGTGATCTCATTTCAAGTTTTTTAACACTCCATATAGTATTCCTTTTTCAAATTAACCTTATTACTAGGATGATGGTGATTATAGTCTAGGACCTGATAGGTAGAAACCTTAGACTCCTAATCATCCACATGTAACATTGCCTCTAGGTATTGCATCTATTCGATCAACATAAGGGGAGGAGATGGTGTTGTAATAGTCTTTTTCCATACATGTGCCATTTTTGTTGTTGGTCTAATATGGGTCCCTTCCCTCAATTATATTGTGTTTTTTCCCTATGTGTTTATCTCACTTGAACCCTCTTTCTAAATGAACATGAGACCTTCTTCTTCCTGAATGTATAAAGGACCTCATTTTGTACCCTCAAACTCTTAAACTTCAAAAATGGCTGGTAATGGTTATATGCTCCTATTGGAATTCTATTTTAACTACATCATCAATCAAGGTCCTCAAATGTTAGCATGTGTCCAAATAACTCTACCAAATGAATACAACTTCACTCCTCTTTTATAGACACAAACTGCTTTAGCTCCTTAATTCACCCTCCTCTAATGGTGGATTTGACACATGTAACCTACAACTATTTTTTTGCCTGCTTGTATAGATGCATTTTTACTTCTTTTTCATTTTAATGAGTGTCACCTTAATCTCTTATTTTATTTTATAAATGATAATACTACGTAATTATGTTCATTATTATTGGTTCTTTCTTGTATGAGATCTGTAACTCTTCAAGTTTTCAATCATAAAAATTGGAAATGAGAAGCCTTATGGAGTTTTATAAGATTTTTTTTCATTAACTCCTTCATGTTTCATTAACTCTTTTCTCTATTCTCATCCATCACTACCATTATTAATGCTCTAAATAGAATGCCTTTGTGTCCATTCAACAAATTTGGCATTCATACCACTCCGTCATTAATGAATGCATGTCCCGTCACTAGTAAGTTATTACACCTTTCTCATAGTGCATGCTAGTTGTAAGCATTTAAAATTCTCATTTTATTGGTGGGAAATAATTTTAACCCATATTGTAATAGTGTTTTTTTTGTTGTCTTTGTTTCATTTCCCTTTTTTCATGTACCATCTCCTGTGCATCACATGTTATCCTTTGCACACTTCTACCTTGTGCTACCTTTTTTGTGCATCCCTCATGCACCCCAAATCACGCACCTTGTCCTTGTGTTGTGTCTCACATGTCCCATTATATTATAATATCTCTAATCCCACACAATTTTTCCATTATTTCCTTTATGTGTTGATGCATTAACTAGATATTTTACCTTTAAACCCACCCCATACTAAAATATGTGCATGGTATTCCACAAAAAAATTAAATAAGATCCAACTGTGAATAAAATGAAATATGAAACAAAAGGTATGTAATTTTTACCATGCTTATTTGAAATCAAAACAAATTTATAAACTAAATTATTGGCATACACCTTATTGATAGAAAGTAAAAATTACATCAAATGGTGGGGCCGAAGTTGACTATCATTGAAATGGCCTGATAGGAATTGGATATCTAACCTATTTATTTTACAAGTACTTATTAGGAAGATAGAAATAATAATGAATGGACCATCCTAGTGGATCTAAATCTTACCTAAGTGATGCATGAACTTGGAATCATAGACCAATATGTGCAATCTAGGAGAAAAGGTTTTGGTTTTTCATATATCGATCATGTCAGGCCTTCTACTTCTGATTCTCAACTCTTTGAATCTAATGTGTGAGAAAGAATGTTTCATCTAGCTATAGTAAAGTGTATAGGCATGATTTTAGAGATTATTCATCATCTAGTCTACTTACACATGCAATACATAAAGTGGGCACAAGGAACTCCATTGATAAAATTGCTTCAATACCAAAGACAAGATTAAAAGATGTACTCTTGTTCAACCTTTTATATGTAGTCTGATAGGCCCATAATACTATAGAAACTTGGTCATCCCAATCATTCCAACTAATATTACAAATCTTGGTCAGTGTATTACCTAGGTTATTGTTGAATGATTTAGCTATACCATTAGCTTGAGGGTGGTATAGCATGGTCTTATGGTTCACGATCATGAATTCAGCCAAGAGGATGCAGATTATATCATTGAGTAAGTGAGTTCCAAGGCCACTTGTTAAGCGTAATGGCCATCCGTACCTAGTGATGATATTTTCCCAAATAAAATGTGTGGTGGTTGTAGTAGTACAATCACGTGGAGTTGCTATTTCAGCCCAATATGTGAGATAGTCTATGGTAATAATAATGTAGTGCATGTCAATCTATCTTGTGATAGGCTAAATGGGTCCAACAAAATCAATATCCCATTTCTCAAATGGGTCATGTGCAAGTATTAGATGAAGAGGTATAGCATCTCATCAATTTGATTTACCTACACACTAACATATATCACATTGATGCACATAAGCTTTGGTATCTTTGAATAAGGTGGGACACTATACTTTTTTTAGTAACACTTTGTGTGCTATTACATCACCAATTTAATGTCCACCTTTGATACTCTCATGAACCTCTACATGCTCGTGTTTCATTATGCACCAACATAACACTTCATCATGGACAAGTTTGTATATTTATCCACCAATAAGTTAGAAAGAGGTGGTGCACGTAGCTAATTAATTTTTCTCTTGGGTGCTAAGGTCATCTAATGATGAGCTTGTTGTAATAAAATGCATAATTCCCTTTAATTCATTAGGCATGCATGTTACTTTAAAGATTTTTACATTAGGTAAATTATCCTATATGGAACGTGTTGGTTCATTAGATTGAACATGTGAGAGGTGGTTAGGACCTAAATTTTATTTTACCTAGTTTTATGACCATGGAGAATTGAAACTCTTGAAAAATAACCATCCATCAATAAATACAGCCATGTAATATGGGCTTATTTACAAAATATTTGAGTACTTCATGACCATTATAGAAGATAAAAAGAGTTTTTAAAAAGAATATGCTAAACATCTAAAGTGCTTAAACCATAGATAAGGCCTCACAGTCAGCTGTGGAATAGTTTCATCCCACTGGTATGAGATTTTGGCAAGTAAACAAAAGGGTGATCAAGGTTACCCTCATTGGGTTATGCTAAGATAACACCTAGTCCATACTTGGAGTGTTAACATGCACATGAAAACACTAGTTCCAATTCAAAGACTAGAAAATGGGTGTAACAACCAGTTTCTCGTTCAAGGTCTCAAATTTTTACTGATGTTGAGTCATCTATAAGAATATGCCATTATGATTGAGTAATCCTTCTAGAAGTTTTTTGATGTTGGCATAACCTTGAATGAACTTATGATAGTACCTCATGTGACCTAAAAAGGTGTAGACCTTACACTTAGTGGTTAGAGGTAGAAGTTGGACAATAACCATAATCTTGGTTAGGTCTACCAATTTTGCATCCTGACAAATGTTGTGCCCCAAAAAGATCCCAAAAGGGGTGGAAAAGATACAATTATTAAGGTTTAAGTAAATATAAATTTGGTGACAGTGTTCAAGTATGAGATGAATGTTATCATAGTAATCTCATACTAGACCATACATAATCTAGTCATTCAAATATACTTGAAGGAAATGTTGACCAAATTTCACCTCAGTACAATTTATTCAACCATTTTCAAGGAGAACCTAATAGTAGTTACAAAACCAAACCATTTCAGATGTCCAAAATTGCAAGTCAAGGAAGTTAAAGTTTTTTGACTCCATTATAGTGTATGTCAGGTTCTCCACAGGTCAAGTCTTGGCCCCTCGTAAACTAGAATTACATTATCAAAACCAAGTCAGGTTCTCTAAATGACTTGACTTGTTAAAATTTCATGAGTAACAGTAATCTAGGTTTACAAACCCAAATTACTCCTTCCAATGCTTTGTGGGTTTCCAATGATGAAAGACTTTGGGTTTTCCAAGGAGCAAGTCTTATGACTTTTACAAGCAAAAGCAATCAAAAGCCCTAAAATGGTCTTGATAATGTCCCCCCCCCCAAGTGTCCCTTTGGAATTTTTTGAAGGGCACTCTGTTTGCCAAAGTTTCCCTTTGGACTTTTTCGAAGAGCACTTTTCTCTCTAAGTGACCCTTCAAAAAAGTTTTGAAGTGCACTTTTTATCCCAAGTGTCCCTTCAAAAAATTTCAAAGGGCACTTTTCTTCCCAAGTGACCCTTCAAAAAAGTTTCAAAGGGCACTTTTTAGCCCAAATGTCCCTTTAGACTTTTATAAAGGGCACTTTTCTTCCCAAGTGACCCTTTGAAAAAGTTTTGAAGGGTACTTTTTAGCCCAAGTGTCCCTTCAAACTTTTCTGAAGGGAACTATTCTTCCCAAGTGACCCTTCAAATTTTTTTGAAGGGCATTTTGTCTTTGGAAATGCCCTTAAAAAATTTCTTAAGGGACCCTATGCCTTCCCCAAGTGTCCTTCAAAAAAAATTTGAAGGACACTTTCCAAAGTGTCCTTTGGGAAAATGTTTTGAAGGAACTAACCGTTTCCTTTTAGGAAAAATCCCTAAAAGAATTCCTTCAAACAAATTGACTGAAGGAAGTACTTCAAGAAAATTACCTAAAACATAAACCCGATGGATCCCCATGACATGCCATAGGATGTCAAGTTTAATACAACTAACTAGCCATTGGGGTACAATGATAATGTGTCACAAGATGTCAAATTCAAGATGTCCAACTAACAGTTGGGATTCAAAAGCATGACATGCTGCAGGATGTCAAATTTAGGGTGTCCAACTAGCTATTGTGATTCAAATATGACATGATGCAGGATGTCAAATTCATACCTAAAGTCTTCAAGAAGGAAGTAAAGCCATTCATAAAACCTGATAGGGTCTTAAGAAAGGATAGTGTAAATCAAGTTTCCCAAAGAGCTTTGCTTATAACTTTTACAAGTAAAAGCAATAAAAAACCCTGAAGAAGAAAGTAGAAGTAAAGTCACTTAGAAAAATTGAATGGGTCTATAGTGCAAAACATGGGAGCTCTCAGGAAGAATCTAAGGTTTGTAGCAGTGATCTGAGCCATTTCTTATGGAGGGTCATCTTACCATTGATTTTACAGTGATCCTAGTCATTTCAAGAGGGCAAATCAAAGAGAAGGACAAACTCCAACTAAATGACAGAACAGCTAGAATCAGTTTCACCAAGATGGTGACTGCAAACCATTTTTGAGGCTTCTATTTTGGTGCCCAGGGGCTCTCTTTTCTCTCCTTTTGCTATAAATAAGACCCTTGGGCTCTTATTTTTATCATCCATAGATAGTACGGTGAAGACCTGATGGAATGTTTTGCCATTTTCTTGCCTTTAAGCAACAAAACATAAGTTTTTTTCTTTATAAGTTATAGACATTTACCTGGGCATGCAAGAGACATAGAGTGACAACAAGTGATGCTTTATCCATCTATTCTCTATCCTTCATGTTTTTGAACAAATATTCGATCTAATAAGTCATGTAGAGTACATTCTAGTTGTATGAGATTTTGCACATGTTTTAACCTCTTTCTGGACTATACAAGTTGTAATTTCCAGTTATTTACCTTATGTGATCTCATTAATTTTGTCTCTACATTGAAATACTTATGTTGGAATATTCTAGAGCTTGAGTTATAGACTATATTTTGTTATATTGTGCATAAATATAGGGCATACATGTGGATACTAATTCTTGGTGTATCACCATCTTAGACTAGGATTTTCATTTATGCAAACTTTTGACTCTTTTCACTCATAAAAATTGGTTCAAGAGTTTTATTTCATAAAAGCTAATACAGGGAGCTAGCCCTTTCAACCTAGAGGTTCATTTCCACTTATAAGCACACCCATAGGCCTAGAAATGCCCCAATGTTGCCTAAATATGGAGGAACCCTGAACAACCCTCTTCTAGGGTATAAGATTTGGAGACAAGAGTTTTGGCATGCCTGGTGGGACCTAAATTATTGCTAAATCAAGGTGAATGTTGGTCTTGATAGGCCTAAGTAATATGAATACCCCTAACCTAGAATTTGATGACTCTAAAAGGGTGTGAATCCTTGATTCTAGACCAAGTTTTATACATTATCTTAGATGGTCCTCATAAGGTCCTTAATATTTTCTTACTAATCCCCTTTAGTTGAAGCTTTTCCTAAAGAACAATGCCCTGAACCAAGCCTATCCCTATTAAATCCTTGGTAGGGAGGTTTTGGGGAAGAAGTAGAAGAGGTTGAAGAAGTTCAAGGAGAGGAGGAGGTTGAAGAAGAAGAAGAAATAGAGGATCATAGAGGAAGAAGAGAAAGGGGAGAAAGTGGAGAGATAGATAAGCATCAACCTTTCCATGATTTTAATACCCAAAA
Organism: Torreya grandis; assembly: GCA_037957365.1. Taxonomy (NCBI): domain Eukaryota; kingdom Viridiplantae; phylum Streptophyta; class Pinopsida; order Cupressales; family Taxaceae; genus Torreya; species Torreya grandis. The sequence continues at coordinate 4,774,723 of JARHVA010000567.1, read as the reverse complement.
CCCAATAGAGCTTCCTGCATATAACCCCATCCCTCTAAATACAACAAAAAATCTTCCTAGTTTCAATGGAGAGGGTCTTATTACCCCATCTGAACATATTAGAGATATCTCTAATTTTTACAATTTCCATAATGTTACTAGGGACAACATAGCCATTAGGATGCTTGCTATGTCTTTAAAAGGCAAAGCACTTGACTAGTATATAATGTTGGAGGTAGGTTACATTACAAGTTGGGATGGTTTTGGAGACCTATTGGTGACAAGATTCAAAAATAAGAGTGATCATGCTTCCCTAATACATCAGCTAAATGTAATAAGAAGAGGACTAAATGAATCCATAGATGATTTCATGAGAGATTTCAAAGAACATGGTATAGGCTACCACCAATCATGAGACCTCCTCCTAGCTTTGTGTTCCCAACATACCTCAAATGGATTGGTACTGGTGTTGCTATTATGTTGTAGTCAATAGGAAGATTCACTCTTCTAGGTGCATATGAGCTAGCAATTGAGGCTGAGAATAGCTTGATTCAAGCTAGAAGACTCCCTCCAAGAGTTTCCATCCCTTTGTTATCCCATGATTCAATTGAATCTCCAAGAATGTCTCAATTTTTGAATGCCAATGTGAGGCCAAAATCTTTTCCCAAGATGGTGGATAACATTGTAGACAAGGATGAAGAAATTAGATCATTGAGAGCTCAGCTCAACCAAGCTCAATATCATGCAAGTGCTCCTCCTAATGCACCATACTATCCTAAAAAAGGATATAGAGATCCATCTAAATAAAATTATCAAGGGAAAGGACAAACTCAACAAGGTTACATTAGGCAGCCCAATGCATATAATCTGAATTCTACTCCTCCCATAAAGGTTGTTGTTCTAGTTCATGTAAACGTAGTGTAAGGAGAAAATCATGTGGACTAATGGGGGTAGCCTTAAGATTAGTTTTCACATGATGATGGAGGATCCAGCTACACTTTGACTACACAAGAAGAATATAATCCTTACATGACAGTAGAAGAAGCATGTCCCAGGCAAAGGGATAATCATGGAGAAGGCAACAGCCCAAGTGTGGGGCTGATGAACTTTCAAGGAAAGGATGGTTTTGTGTTGACTCAAGGCATCTCAATTGCATAAAATACAAGGTCCAATAAGAGAGCCTTGGGAGAAGGCCAAGAGCCATGAATATTTCCAAGTGATGCCTCTCTAAGGCCACAAAATGCTAATCAAAGCATTGCACCTCCTACAAGCCATGTTCCTCAACAAAATCAAAATGTAAATGCAGCTACTAAGATTGCAACACAGTAGGCAACAGCTCCTTTATTACCATAAAATAATGTAGGATAAAGTGAATACTCCATCTCTAAATATTTTGGACTCATTAAAGAGTACTAAGACAAGCATATCCCTTTGGGAGGTTCTACATATACCTCATCAAAAGGAGCTTTTACAATAGTAGTTAGCAAGCATGGAGGTGGCTCCTCAATCTTCAAGGCATCATAGTGTGGCTCTCACAAATTCTCCAAATCATATTTTGGAGCATTCCACTAAAGCTTAAAAAACTCCACCCTTCTACCTCACACTCATTGTAGGAGATAAGTTGATCCACAATTGTATTGTGGATAGTGGAGAAAACACTACTGTTATGCCTAAAGTAGTGGCTGATAAGCTAGGTTTGAACTATGAGCCACATAGTAAAGTTGTGTTGCAGCTATATGGAACTCCAACCAAGATGGTAGGATTGGTCAAAGGTTTGAAAGTTTTTTTACATGGCTGCCCAAGATTCCCTATCATGCAAGATATTATGGTGGTAGACCTTCAATCACACTTTGTTGTATGCTTGTCTAGGGACTTTATGGCTAAGATAGGAGGATACCTTTCTACTGATTGGTCCTTTCTAGATTTTAAGACAAGGTATGGAACCAAGGTAACCATAAGGACTCATCCCTTAGCAAACTTCCACATTAAGCCATACTTGGAGACAATGACAAACTAAAAATATCTAATTAGCAAAAAGGAGGAAACAATCTTGAATAGTGAAACATCTTCTCATCTTGAAGGTATTTTTGACCTCTATCTTGACAAGTATAGCATTGAAACACATGGCCTTGATCCTTAAACTTTCATTGAGGAAACTGATTTTGGAGTTTACTGCATGCATGAGAAAAATGTCCCAATTCCTTCACTCACCAATGAAGATCATGAGCTTGATGGTGTGTGGAAAATGTTCTTTGATGGTAGAAAAGTAGGTGTAGGAGCTAGTGTCATGTTAGTTTCCCCATCAAAGAATTTTTATTAATATTCTTATAGGCTTCATTTCAGCTACACTTATAGCATGGCAGAATATGAAGGCTTAGTTCATGATCTCCAATAGGCAAAGAAGAGAGGAATCAAACTTTTGAAAGTCTATGGAGATAGTGAGCTAGTCATTCATCAAGTGAGAAATCAAGATATAGGCAAGAACCCCTTGCTCAAGTCCTACAAGCATATGGTATGGGATCTACTTGAGGATTTTGATGCCTTCAACATCCAACCCATACCAAGAGACTTGAACAAACACGTTGATAGATTGGCTACAATTGAAGCATGTTTTAACTCATTTGTTGATGTTAAACAAGAGAAGGATTAATATCATATCGAGATAGTTGTGAGACCTTCCATTATGGATAATTAAGTATCATGGAAAGAGTTTGAAAGTGATGAAAACATTACACACTTATTGAAAAATGAGGTAGACCTCTCTTCAAGAAATCAAAAGAAGTTGCATGATCATTATGAAGAGCAAATTATACAACTGAAGACAAATAAAATACCCAAGGGTATGATTACCTTGGAGAGTGTCTTCAATGAGGATGATCAAAATAAAAACCAAAGAATGAGCATGTCAATAAAAGAAGAAAATTATGAGAGAGTTCTAATTTTTGAGGACAAACTTTTGAAGATTGGCAAGGCTTGTCTTTAAATAGAAAGACAAGCATTTATTGCATTATGCAAAGAGTTTCATGACATCTTTACCTAGGAATACAAGGACCTAAAAGAGTTTGACTGATCCGTAAACTCCACTGATAAACTCTAAGTGAAATTTTAAAAGTATGGATTCTGAATTTCTCAACTTATAAGATGTTGGAATGATTAAATCTGATTTAAAATCTAATCCAAATCAAGTTTCAAAACTGGAATAAAGGTGAATTGATAGATCACATCAAATATCCATTGAAACTGTCAAATTTTTCAAATTCTCAATTTTATCCAATTTCTTGTAAATGATCAATTCATTAAATTTTGCATTATGATTAAAAAATCTAAATTTATAATCTAAATAATAACTGAAACTGAAATGCAAAAATGAATCCAAAGATCAAAACATAGAAATTGTTTACTGGGTTCAGGAATTCCTACGTCCCTCGAGTTCTTATCGAATCTGATACATTAATGTTGTTAAAATTTGCAAGCTAAAATAATACTTACAAAAAAAAAGATCATATATCTCTACAATAATAGTGATCAGACCTTCAAAATACCTTGGCTGACTCAGCATGTCCTTCACCTTGCTGATTCACAAGCGAAGGCTTCTCCAAATCAAAATTGACAACTTCTATAGCTAAAAATGGCATTACCAATTCTCAAAAATGGGAAAATGAATATACTAAATAAAGCATATCAAAATTATAAACAACTTTGTAGTTTACTCTGAGCTCTGGTTCAGCCTCTAAGGGCTCCAAAATGACCAAATACAACAAACTGGACTATTTTCTCCAATACACAGTCGGCCAGAAGCTTCCCTTTAAATACAAGTTCGCTCCTCTTAAGTCACTTAGAAGTCCATGGCATAAGCGGTCAAGGCTTATCCCTTTTGTATGGGAGGTCAGAGATTCAATTCTTTAGCCTTCTTTCAAGCACTTGACTTATCCATTTGTCCCACATGCATGGGTGAAGAGGATTAAACAAGGCTTAAAATAGCCTTGGTCTGCCATTTCTATCATGGTTTTATCCCACATGCATGGATTGCAGATAGGATAAGGATTTTAAAAAGCCTTTAGCCACCCATTTCTCTCGTGGCTTCAGCCACATGGCTCCTTTTTCTCAGGATCGAGCTCGGGCTTATCTTCAAACGCTCACCTCAAGACCCGCCATACATCCCCGTGACTCGGACCTTCAATCTCGAGCTTTGACTCGGTGTGGCAACTATGGTTCTCCCATGTGGCGTATGGGGCTCACTTGGTAATATTACCAAGTAATAATTACAATTTTTTAATTTTTAAAAACAATTATCCCTCTTTTTGTGGGATTTTTACGGACTTGCAAATACAAATCTATGGACTTGTAAATGCAAATTTATGGACTTGTAAATACATTGCAATATTTTCTACAAACTTTGCAATTTAAAATCTACAGACTTCATGATTTAAAATCTATAGACTCCCATTGACTGCCATGTGTCACCCCCTGATTGGTCCACTTGGCGTGTCCACATTGTGCCACGTCATCTTGCAACACCACATTTTCCCCTGTCGAACCAAAACTTCAACAGCTTATAACTTGAGCATACGGTGTCTGTTTTGCAATCCACAAAAAGTGTCGAAAAGATCTTGATGAGCTATACACTGTGAAATTGGTTTCATCACAACTTAGAAAACTTTTTATGACTGAAATCTGGATCACACCTCCCTACAAAAGAGGCTTTTGGTCTCTAAAAGTCGACTATCACCTAAAATATTATAACTGGTCTACTGCATCACATCAAACAGAACCCAATTATAGACAATAGATAAACATTGGAAAAATAAATGACTCACAACTCAACTAAAAATGCCTACACATGGCATGAGTAAAAGAGTCTGTAACTGCCAATAACTTTATCACAACATACTAAAATTGTCTGCCCATGTCACATCTTGTAAAGCAGTGAACTATCAATAAACAGAAATAATTCCAAATGTAACTACAAAACAAGTTTGTTAATGTCAACAACATACATGAAATGTTGTAGACATGTTGCAATACAATGCCATGGTATGGGACTTATATGCTAAGCAAATGTAAACAACACAAAGTGTATATTGCCTAACATCCAAACATGACCATAGGGTCTTAACAATGCATCTATACATCCATGTGCCAAAAATAGATACATTAAAAATAGAAATGAAATAAGTGTTGTAAGGAATTAACTCAACTTACAACATGCATTATGCTATTATCTCCAACTGATCAAATGAGTTCAAGTCCTCTAGACAACTCACACAACATAAATAGGAGATTTCAAAACAACATAGAGCCATTAAACATGAGAATTGAAATACTTAAAATGATGAACCTATCTCGAAGTGTTCTAAAAAACTCTACTAATGCATCATCAAAGCTTGTTATTTCCCTTAATATAATTCTTAACAATGCTTTGACAAGACAAGTGCATTATTAAATCCACTTAATCAAATTTTCTGCCTAGTTAGCTTGATTTCCTTAGTGGATTCCTTAACATCATTATGGGTTGATTTTAACTTCATTGACCTTCGTAATAGGTTGATAAATCATCTTAGTTTTACCATGTTCTAGAATGAGAAGATGATTGAAGTTTAAAACAATGATCAATCTGATGTCCACTTATATGGCAATGAGTGCAAAAAATCTTCTTAGGTGAGGTCTCCCTTTTACCTCTTCTCGCTTTGCCATGATGAGAATGGTTCTTAACACCTGCTATCTACTTAAGCAAAGCATGTCTCTTCCAACAAAATGCAATACTGTAGTTATGCATCCCACAAAAAGTGCATGGAAATGATTGCATTATCTTCTGAATGTTAAATCCAAATTTCTTAAACATAAAAAGTGGATCCGAAGATTTAGTGCTAACTCTAGTGTAGGAACTAAGAGGTGGAATCTCAATACCTCAACTACGTGTCCTCTTACACTACACATTCTCTATTAGTGGCCTCAGTGCTTTTCTATTAGAAGCTTGTCTTCCTTTAGCCATGGAGGAAGTTTCTCCAATTTCCACCTGCTCACTAGTGTAACCCAAACCTGCATGAGGAGATTTATACTCCACCTGTATTGGGTTAGTAATTCCTTGGCCATCTAGACCAAGACCTCTTCCATTAAAGCCCATTTTCGTCAACAATTTGGATCCTATACCCTTAGTGTGTTGTTCAAAACTACCAAAAGCATCATTACTTGAATCCAAATCTGAATGGAAAGAAGAAGTAGATGAATTACGTGGTGAATAACTTATAGTGCATTCAGTCATAGTCTCTACATCTGAAGTAGAAGGTATTGCCTTATTTGGTTCACCACACTACAATTTGATCAAGAGCTCATCCTTAGATTCAAGCTCTGATTTCAAACTTGCAATCTCCTCATCTAAGGAGTCCAATCGAGCTCTTAGAAAAGCATTCTCATCCTGAATCTAAGTGTTGATGGTTTCAAGCTCTTCCATCTTGGCTTTGTGTGACAATTTGCCAATGGTTTCCTACAAACACACTGATTCCACAACTGCACACTACAATCTAATCAAGTGATATGGATAACCAATAAACTGAAAGTAACTATCAAATCACAATCAGAAGCTAACCTAGCTTTATAACTGCTCTGATACCAACTTGATCTGTAAACTCCAATGATAAACTCTAAGTGAAATTTTAAAAGTATAGATTCTGAATTTCTCAATTTATAAGATGTTGGAATGATTAAATTTGATTAAAATCTGATCCAAATATCATGTTTCAAAACTGAAATAAAGTGATTTGATAGATCACATCAAATATCCATTGAAACTGTCAGATTTTTCAAAATCTCGATTTTATCCAATTTCCCATAAATTATCAATTATTAAATTTTGCATTCTGATTAAAAATCTAAATTTATAATCTGAATAATAACTGAAACTAAAATCCAAAAATGAATCCAAAGATCAAAACACAAAAATTGTTTACGGGGTTCAGAATTCTTATGTCCCCGGGTTCTTATCAAACCGATCCATTAATGTTGCTAAAATTTGCAAGCTAAAATAATACTTACAAATAAAAAAGATCATATCTCTCTACAATAATAGTGATCAGACCTTTGAAAGACCTTGGCTGACTCAGCACGCCCTTTACCTTCCTGATTCACAAGCAAAGGCTTCTCCAAATCAAAATTGAAAACTTCTATAGATCAAAATGGCTCACTAATTCTCTAAAATGGGAAAATAAATATACTACATAGAGTGTATCAAAATTATAAACAACTTTGTAGTTTACTCTAAGCTTTGATTCAACCTTTAAGGGCTCCAAAATGACCAAATACAACAAACTGGTCTATTTTCTCCAATACACAGTCGGCCAGAAGCTTCCCTTTAAATACAAGTTCACTCCTCTTAAGTCACTTAGAAGTCTATGGCATAAGCAGTCAAGGCTTATCCCTTTTGCATGGGAGGTCAGTGGTTCAAGTCTTCAGCCTTCTTTCAAGCACTTGACTTATCCATTTGTCCCACATGCGTGGGTGAAAAGGATTAAACAAGGCTTAAAATAGCCTTGGTCCTCCATTTCTATTGTGGGTTTATCCCACATGCATGGATTGTGAATAGGATAAGGCTCTTAAAAATACTTTATCCACCCATTTATCTCATGGCTTTAGCCACATGTTCCTTTTTCTCAGGCTTGAGCTTGGGCTTATCTTTGAATGCTCGCCTTAAGACCCGCCATACGTCCCCGTGACTTGGCCTTCAATCTCAAGCTTTGACTCGGCGTGGCAACTGTGGCTCTCCCATGTGGTGTATGGGGCTCACTTGGTAATATTACCAAGTAATAATTACAATTTTTTTTATTTTTAAAAACAATTATCCCTCTTTTTGTGGGATTTTTACGGACTTACAAATACAAATCTACGAACTTGTAAATGCAAATCTACAGACTTGTAAATACATTGCAATATTTTCTATGGACTTTGCAATTTCAAATATATGGGCTTTGTGATTTAAAATCTAGGACTCCCATTGATTGCCATGTGTTGCCCCCTGATTGGTCCACTTGGCGTGTCCACATTGCACCACGTAATCTTGCGACACCACATTTTCCCCTGTCAAACCAAAACTTCAATGGCTTATAACTTGAGCATACGGTGTCCATTTTGCAATCCCCAAAAAGCGTCAAAAAAATCTCGATGAGCTCTACACTATGAAATTGGTTTCATCATGACTTGGAAACTTTTTTAAACTAAACTTCAGATCATTGACCCAGGTCTAGCTCATCACACCATTAAGTTGGAGCATGGAGCTAAACTGGTAAGGAAAAATCAAAGGCCTATCAACCCCAAGGTAGAAAAACTCATGAATAAAGAGCTAACCAAATTGATTGAGTCTATGATTATCTTTCCTATGAAGCACTTAACTTGGGTAGCCAGCCTTGTGCCAGTTTGAAATAAGAATGGATAAATCAGACTTTGTGTAGATTTTCATGATCTAAACAAAGTGTCTCTCAAGGATCATTACCCACTCCCTTCCATGGAAAAAATTCTACAAGTTGTCTCAGGTTCTCAATGTTTCTCACTTCTTAATGGTTATTTAGGTTATAATCAAATATTGGTAAATGAAGGGGATCAATTCAAGATAGCCTTCACCACCAAGTGGGGGACCTTTGCCTACAAGAAGATGCCATTTGGTTTATCCAATGTTGGAGCTATATTTTAAAGGGAAATGGACATGGCTTTCAAAGGTTTGAATAATAAGTTTTTGCTTTTTTACCTTGATGATATAACTATTTTTCCAAAATATGTTGTTGATCATATGGGACATCTAAGGCAAGTGTTTGAGAAGTGTAGAGAGTATGGCATATCCCTCAATCCAAATAAATGCATCTTCATTGTCCATGAAGGTATGCTTTTGGGTCATGTTGTTTCAAAAGAAGGCTTATCTATTGACTTTGAAAGGATTGAGGCTATTCCAGGCTTGTCTTTACCTCAACCCAAGAAAGGGTTGAAAAGTTTATTTGGAAAAATAAACTTTGTAAGGAGGTTTATCCCAAACTTTTCAACTGTGGTAAATTCTATCATAGCCATGCTAAAAAAGAACCAAGTTTTTACTTGGACAAAGGAAGGTAAAAGCAGCTTTGAGGTGATCAAGCAAGTAATTTCAGCCTCTCCCACTCTCTTAAATCCAAATTTTTCTAAGGATTTCATTCTTTATACTTTTGCTAACTTGGACAGAATCTCATTCATACTTATGCAAAAGAATGAAGAGGATGTTGAGCAACCAATTGTTTTTTCAGCCAAGGCTTAGAAGACTACAAAGTGAGATATCATTTTGTTGAGAAACAAGCTTTAACCATCATTAGAGGCTTGAAAAAGTCTAGGAATATGGTTTCCAACAATAGGATCCATGTCATGGTCTCCCATCCTATCACCAAGGAGTTTCTCCTAAGCATGGATCTCAATGAGAAGAGAGTTGGATGAATCATGAAGGTGATGGAATATGACATTGACATCAAGGTAACCAGCCTAGTAAGAGGAAGAGGTTTATGTGAGTAGTTAGAATTTGACATTCAAGAGCCAAAATAGCAAGCCTTGGTGAATCAAGTTCAAGACCAGCCAGCTAATTAAATGGAAAATCAAGGTTAGACACAAGACGTCATTGGTTTTTTTCAAAATGATGAGTGTCTCAATGGCTTGAACAAATATCAAAGAAGGTATTTTAGGCTACAGGCTATTCCTTATTGTCTTATGGATGGAATTCTCTTTAAGAAGGATGTGAGAAATGTGTTTCTAAGATGTATTAACAATGACCATTTTGATATGCTGCTAGAAAAATTCCATAATGGTGCAGATGGTGGTCACTTCTCTCTTAGAATAATAGATGCAAAAATAATGAGAGTTGGTTACTATTGGCCTAGTCTTTTTAAATACTATTATCATTGGGTTAAGGTTTGTCCTCAATGTGATTTTTTTTGTTGGCAAAAAAAATATTGCTACCCTTCCATTGAATCCTATCCAAGTGGACCAGCCTTTCATGCAATGGGACCTTGACTTCATTTGCATGATCAACCCTCCATTAAGTACTGGACACAAATGGATATTAACTTATCATACTACTTCACAAGATCGATAGAGGCTATTGCTTTGAAGGAAGAAAATGAAAATTCCATCTTGGAGTTCTATGATAGGATTATAACAAGGTTTGGGGCTCCTCATGTCATCATCTCAGATAATGCACTTTCTTTTATAAGTTCTAAAACTTTTGATTGGGTAGTAAAGAGTGGAGTTAATTTGAGTACCTTATCCAAATACTACCCTCAAGGTAATGGATTGGCTGAGTCTACCAACAAGAACCTCATCAAGATCATTAAGAAGACATTGGAAACCAATCAAAGAGTATGGCATAGCAAGCTAAAGACAACCTTATGGGCAGATAGAATCACTCGCAAGAAGTCAATTGGTAATTCACCCTTTATACTTGTCTATGAGAGATAAGCTAGGTTGTCCATATCACAAGAGCTCCCTACTTTAGAACTTGCACAATAGCTAGAATTACTTGAAAACACTCACATGGAGGTCAGATTGATAGAATTAATGTAGCTATAAGAGGCAAGAGATGATGCACACAAATATTTGGAACACCATCAAGTCCTCATAAAGAAATCCTTTGATAAAATGGCAAGGGCAAGAGTGTTTAAAGAAGGTGACTTGGTCTTGAAATGGGATGAAGATAGATCAAAACTAGGCAAACATACAAATTTTGATACCTTGTGGAGTGGTCCTTATATCATCAGCAAGTGTAAGCAAAGAAACTCCTTTCAATTGTCCAAAATAGATGGAGAAGAGCTGCCTATTCCAGTGAATGGAATACACTTGAAGCCTTGCTTTTTACCCTTGCTGGACATGTCTTGTATATACTTTATTTTGGTGTGTTTCCTTTATTGTGTTTATTTTCCCTAAGTGTTTTGTATCACAAGTGTGTTTTCCTTCCCATTTTTTGGTGTGCATCTCTGCCTTATGTGTGTATCAACCTAGCTAATGTGTTATAAACCAAAGCTTGTTCAGTTCTCTTTGAAGTACCTATATACATTTCTCCATGCCCAATGGAAGGATTTAGGCAGTTGGTCTTTGACATAGTAGGCATGCCTCCCCTTAGAATCACCAAAAAATTTGACCAAATTTCACCTCAGTATAATTTTTTCAACCATTTTCATGGAGAGCCGAATAGTAGTTCCAAGAACAAGCCATTTAAGAGGTCCAAAATTGTAAGTCAAGAAGGATAAAGTGTTTTGGCTCCATTATAGTATATGTCAAGTTATCCACAGGTCAAGTCTTGACCCTTCATAAATTCAAATTACATTATCAATACCAAGTCGGGTTCTCTAAATAGCTCAACTTGTTAAAATTTCATGAGTAGAAGTAATCCAAGTTTATGAACCTGAATTACTCCTTTCAATGTTTTATGGGTTTCCAATGATGCATGACTTTAGGTTTTGCAAGGAGCAAGTCTTATGACGTTTACAAGCAAAATCAATCAAAAAACTTGAAATGGTCTTGATAATGTTCCCCCCCTAAGTGTCCCTTTGGAATTTTTTGAAGGGCACTTTTCTGACCAAATGACCCTTTGGAAAAGTCCTGAAGGGAACTTTTTAACCCAAGTGTCCCTTCAGACTTTTTTAAAGGGCACTTTTATTTCCAAATGACCCTTCGAAAAAGTTCTAAAGGGCACTTTTTAGCCCGTGTCCCTTTGGACTTTTCTAAAGGGCACTTTTCTTCCCAAGTGACCCTTTGGAAAAGTTTTGAAGGGCACTTTTTAGCCCAAGTGTCCCTTCAAACTTTTTCGAAGGGCACTTTTCTTCCTAAGTGACCCTTCAAACTTTTTCAAAGGGCACTTTGTCTTTGGAAATGCCCTTTGAAAAAGTTTTAAAAGGCCATTTCCTTTGGAAATGCCGTTTAGAATTTTTTGAAGGGACCTTGTACCTTCCCCAAGTGTCCTTCAAAATTTTTCTAAAGGACACTTAACTAATCATTGCCTTTGCGACAAAATCCCCAAAAGAATTCCTTTGGATAAATTATTTGAAGGAATTACTTTGATAAAATTTCTTGAAACATAAACCTGATGGATCCCCATGACGTACCACAGGATGTCAAGTTTAATACAGCCAACTAGCCATTGGGGTACAAAGATGACGTGCTATAGTATGTCAAATTTAGGGTGGCCAACTAGCCATTGGGATTCAAGGCATGACATGCCACAAGACGTCAAATTTATGATGGCCAACTAGCCATTGTGATTCAAAGATGATCTATTGTGGGATGTCAAATTCATGCCTAAAGTCTTCAAGCAGGAAGTAAAGCCATTCAAATAACTTGATAAGGTCTTAAGCAAGGATAGTGAAAATTGAGTTTCCCAAAGAGCTTTGATTATAAATTTTAAAAGTAAAAGCAATCAAAAACCCTAAAGAAGTAAGTAGAAGTAAAGTCACTTAGAAAACCTGAATAGGTTTGTAGTGCAAAATTTAAGAGCTCTTAGGAAGAATCTAAGGTTTGCAGCAGTGATCTAAGCCATTTCTTGTGGAGGTTCATCTCACCATTGATTTTGTAGCAATCTTGGTCATTTTAAGAGGGTGAATTAAAGAGAAGGAAAAACTCCAACTAAATGAGAGAACAATTGGAATCAATGTCACTAGGATGGTGACTACAAACCATTTTAGAGGCTTCTATTTTGGTGCCCAAGAGCTCTCTCTTCTTTCTCTCTTTTTCTATAAATAAGACCCTTAGGCTCTGTTGTTCCTAAAATCTGTCACTTGTTTTTGGGGACAACATATAACTATTTTGGTCCTGAAGGCCAAAATGATCTCTTCCCTTCTCAAAAATGTTCTGAGTATTCAAATTCTTCAATTATTCAAGTCTTCTCAGCTAAAGAACTTGCAGGTTCAACAGGCAGGCTTTCTTAGAAATAAGTTCCAACACTTAGGCAATTTCAAGGCTGGTTCAATGCCGAGGTTCAATCAAAGGTCCATCTACAGGCTTCAAAAAAGTGGAATGAACCATTAAACCTTGAACTTTCACAAGTTCAAAGTTCCAAGTGGTTCAAAGGTTAAAAAGGAGTTAAGCGCTTCAAAGGATCTAGAAAGTTCGAAGACTTTGGCAAGTTCAAAGGTTCAATGACTTTGGCGGACTTAAAGAAAAGAAGGCTTCGAAGAGTTTCAAAGGTTTGAATGGAAGATTCCAAAAGATGTTCAAAGCAAAAAATTCCAAAAGAATATTCCAAGAAAATGGTTCAAATGATTGGTTCAACAAATACATTGAACTCATAAAAAGGACTAAGTGAATGTGGCCCTTTACAAGAAACATTGAACCACCAACCATTGAACCATTGAATCGATGCATTCTAAAGGTTCAAGGTTCAAAGTGGTTCAATCGACTAAGTGATCAGTGATGTCCCCACGGATGTCAAATATAAGGTAATGAAATATCTGTTGATTTTCAAAGATGCACACCTGAGAACAAACTCAAGGTCAACCAAAGGAGCCAAAAAAGCCAGTTGAAAGTGAGAAGATAGACTTGAGAGCTTAGATCACAAAGGAAGGACAAAACATGGAAAGGAAAGAGAGAACAACTACAGAAAATCCATAAATATCTGCAGGAGAGTTATTTCAAGTAGGTGAAATAGTCCACCAGGTGGACATGAGAGAGCACAAACATTCAAAGGCACGGCCTATTTTTCTACATTAAGTAAAGGCAAATGGATAGTTGTGTAAGTGTCATAAAAAATACCAAATGACCCATGCTTAGGAGGAGACATTTGAGATGATTCAAAATGCCAAATTCAAGGCCGATGACCTTTTCTAGAATGGCCCTGTCATAGGTATTTAAGACATTTAATTCAACATGGGCCATTTTCATGAAAACCAGTGCCTAAGTCTTTTTGGGAATGATATATATTGTAATCTCTCATTTTATAAAAAGAAGATCTCTCTGTTATCAGAAGTGAAACTTTGCCCAAATTGAAAGGCATTCCTGAGACTTTGAGCTCAGACTGTTAATCATATTTTGTTATTTGAATGAAAAACAAGTGACCTTTCAGACTTTGTGTTGGAATAGCTTGTGTTATTTAGGAAATTGTTCTTATGTCTATTTCCTAGAAGCATTCTTGTCCATTTAATTTAATAAGCAGAACTAGTGGAAGTAATCAGGAAGGTGTCCTGAAGCTGACTGTGGAGAGACTTTGTGCTACCACAATGGTCTTTAGTGTGTTGTTTTTTGTATCTATGTAAAGGATCTTAGGATGACTTTGTGACCCCATTGTCCTTCATATATTTCACTCTTTGGCAGTTGAGGTGGAGACTTTGTGCTACACTTCATTCTGTTGTGTTACTACGTCTAGTTACTTTTGCTACTCAGGAAAGAATCTAGCTGTTGACTGAGTATTACTTTTGAAAGAAGAGAAGTACCTCCAGCAATCACCTAGGAATTCTCCTATGTCTGTGAACATCATCTCTAGAAAAAAAAAGATGGATGGTTTTATCCTACCCTGAGTGTTATTTTTAGCTTATATTTATAGTATATTAATATATCATAGTTATAGGGAACCTCCCCTTGATGAGAGGAGAGATTTGTCCCCTTTTGATGTGGTTGACCTGCACATTTGGCTGATAAATATCCCTATGTTGTGGTTGAAACACCTATTTTTCCCTTAGTTAGCTGATGACAAAATATTCACCCAACAATTTTTTGATGACTCTGCTAGGGATCAAACGAGCTATTCTAGTTCTTTTCCATCTCCATATCCTTATCCATTTCCATTATATACTCTGATCTATGAAACTAGAGATTCTGAGGATCAAATGTTTTATTGCTATTATCTACTCTTCTAGCTCCATGAAAATAGTTTTTGGTGACTCTACTGGGGAAGAACGAGCAGTTTGGAGCCTCAAGCTCCAAGCTGAAGCAGGGCCAGTTCTTTTCTATTTTTATTCTACAATCTGGAAGTTCCATGCTATACAAGAAGCCAAAAATCTCAAGGTGTTGTTGACCCTATTTTTGAGTTGGTGCAGTAGATTAATTTTGATTTGTTTCCTCCACAACCTCACCTTCAATGAATTAGGAGTCTTCCTCCTACCAACACCAGGTCACCAATACAAGGTAGAGCTTATTTTTTCTCTCCTAGCAAATCTTTGCCCGTACATACCCCACCAATATTTTTAATCCCCCCTTTCCATAGTCATACAATCGTAGCTCAAGGCCCCTGGGGTAACTCTTTTGGCCCACTCAATTTAACTCCACCTCTACATGAGCTACCATGCAGTTCAAGGAAGAATTTCCCCAAATTCTTTGGTGATGGGATATTTCATCTGATGAACATATTACAGCCTTCAGCATAGCCTGTGGCGTGATAGGTGTGGAGTATGAAGATGTAGTAGTCAGGTTGTTCATAGAGACATTATAAGGTGCTACTGCAAAATGGTTCTACCATCTGTAGGCTCGATCAGTGACTGACTAGAACACTCTCAAAGCCAAATTTGAAGCTAGGTTCAAGCTTGCAGAAGATGTGCATGCCCTGTTGGCTCAGCTCACACAAATGAAGAAGGAGCCTCATGAACTAATGAGAGATTTCATAGCCAAGTTCGACAAGCTGAGGAGTAGTATTCCTACAATTTCTCAGCCAATAGTTGAGAATCTCAAATGATTCTTCATCAACTCTTAGCTGCCTGAAGTGAGTTTTATACTAAGATGTGCTAGCCACATAGACCTTGCTACAGCACAGAGTTTGGCTACTGAGGTGGAATATGATCTCATCTTGGTGGGAAAGATAAGAAGACATCCTAACAGAGGTAAATCTTCTTCATCCTCTGAATATGTGTCTATAAGCACCACTGATCCAATGGTGCAAAAATTGGCAAATGAGTTGCTAGCTCTCAAAAAGCAAAATGGTGCAAGGGATGTATGTTCCTCCTTCATATCGAGATATACCAAGGAGAACATTCCCCAATCAATCATACCAAGGCAATGCTGCCAGGAATCAAGGGCAGCCAAATCATCTTCCTCCCCCTCAGGGAAAACTTGTTATTGAAGCAGCTCCAGCCAACTCAGCAGTTGGATACCTTGAAATAGAATCAAATTTTTTTTTCCAATTTGAGTTGAACTAGGAAGATGGCACTGATCTCTTTGTGGAAGACCAAGATGAATCAATTAGTGACTCCAACATTAGTTTCCTAAATTACCAGGATGAACCCAGAAGTAAAGGTGAAGCGTTTGATGGATCATATGTTGTATTCACCCGGTCTCAAAACTAGTCAGCCCAGCAAGTTGATAAGGAAAAAATAGAGGAGTGAGCTCAACCAGCAATTTCAATTACTAAGTGGGGAACCACTCTGCCTTTTCAATCAAAGGACCCAGTGATCACTAAAAAGGTAAGTACATCAAGTTTTCCTTCATCTTCTATTTCAAATTCATAGACCAGTACCACCCCTCCTAAAAACTAGAAGAATGAACTGCCTCCTATTCCTAATTCGTTTCAAACATTTGATATAATCGACCATGTCAAGAAAACCAAAATTCAAATGTCTAAATATGAATTCCTACAATCCAACCCTGAGCAATTAGATAAGTCAGTTCAATGTGTAAATAATAAAACCATCCCTATAGGACCAATTGTTTCAAAAGTGACTCCCACATCCACCCAAAATAACCTTGTCATTACTCCTCCTGCTACTCCTGAGAAGACAGAACCATTTTATGTCACCCTGTTGATAAATAGTCACTAGCTGAATAATTGCATCATCGACTCAGGCACATCTGACAATGTCATGCCTGCCAAAGTGGCATAATATCTTGGTCTCACACTAACCAAGACATTTGGGAAATGCTTCTCCATGGAAAAAAAATAATTCCCTTTGCTGGGACAAATCAAAGATGCCAAGTTTGCATTTGCGGCCTTTCCAGGAAAAAGAATTAAGATGACAGTCCTAGAGGCCGATGTCCCAGCCTCTTATGGCATCCTTCTTGGTCAAAATTTTTGCAAGGATGTTGGTGGAGAAATAAGTATGGACCTATCCAAGGCATGGATCCCTATCAAAGGCATCATGCAGAGGCTACTCCTTGAAAAAGAGTCAAATTACATTGTCACCCAAATGACAGCCCCCAAAGCTCAAATTCTATTTGAGTCTTCAGGGGTGGATAATTACTTCTTGAACACAGAGGATGTTCATGTTTTAGCAAATGAAAGTCCTATAGGTGGTGATCTAGGAATTGATTCAGATGAGACAGTGAAAGAATTAATAAAGCACAGCATAGGTGCAGAAGGACCCTCCCCTCCAAACAAAGAAAAATCTAAGAAATGAGCAGTTTTTGGTGGCGTATGGATTATAAAATTTGATGGCAGTTTCTCTTCTACCAATTCTAGAGTTGGGATTGTTTTAATATCTCTGCAAGGAGATTAGTTTCCTTAAGCTTACAAGTTGTAGTTCAGCAACACCAAATACACTGATGAATATGAATCTCTACTACTCGGTATAAAGGTTGCTCAAGATAAAGGTGTTAAGCTACTTCATGCCAAAGGAGATGATGAGCTGGTGGTTTATCAGGGGAGAAACCTATATCAAACCAAGAATGAAAGATTGTGACATTATCGTAATCAGGTATGGGACTGCCTTGAAAGTTTTGATGCTTTCAATATTTTTGTAGTGCCTAGAGAGCTTCATAATCATGCAAATTCATTGGCTATCTCTGCAACCCTCATGGTTCCTCATGAAGACTTTGAAGAGCACAGTTACACTATCAAACTGATCTTTTGACCAAGTGTACTTGATAATGCCAACCATTGGTAGGAGTTTGATGCTGACAATCAAATCATGTGCTTCACTAGACTAGAAGAGCAATGAACTATGATAATGGACCATACTGTTGCACATCAAAGTCAGGTAAATAAACTCTCTGACAAGAGATCAAGGATTCATGGTTTTTAGATTAGAGATCTAGTCCTGTTGTGGGGTAAGAGGAGAGAACCAAAAGGAATGTACAAAAAATTTGATTCCTGGTGGAGAGGTCCATTTACCAATCATTGATTCTAGGAAAAAAATGGTTTCCTACTAAAGTATCAAGATGGCATGCTCTTTTCACTGCCTCACAGTGGGCAGCATCTGAAGCACTTCAATCCTTAAAGTATCAGATGACATCAGTTGTATATATTTGTATAGTCTTTAGTTTTGTTTTGTTTGGTTCATTTTGTTTTGTTTTTGTGCCTTTATTTTTGGGTAGCATGACTCCATATCCCAATGGCATACATGAAGGCACTGAGATTCTGGATTCTACTCCCTTCAATTGTTTTTGCAATCGATGGAAGTTCCCTAACTAGAGCCAACTATTGTTCCCAAAATCTGTCACTTGTTTTTGGGGACAACATATTGACTATTTTGGTCCTGAAGGCCAAAATGATCTCTTCCCTTCTCAAAAATGTTCTGAGTATTCAAATTCTTCAATTATTCAAGTCTTCTTAGCTAACACAAATTCAACAGGCAAGCTTTCTCATAAAGAAGTTCCAACACTTAGGCAATTTCAACGCTGGTTCAACGCTGAGGTTCAATCAAAGGTCCATCGGTAGGCTTCAAATAAGTGGAATGAACCAATGAACCATTGAAACTTGAACCTTCACAAGTTCAAAGTTCAAATTGGTTCAAAGGTTCAAAAGGAGTTGAGCGCTTCAAAAGATCTAGAAATTTTGAAGACTTCGGCAAGTTCAAAGGTTCAATGACTTCGGTGGACTTAAAGAAAAGAAGCCTTCGAAGAGTTTCAAAGGTTTGAATGAAAGATTCTAGAAGATGTTTAAAGTGGATGATTCTAAAAGAATATTCTAAGAAAATAGTTCAAACGATTGGTTTAACAAATACATTGAACTCATAAAAAGGACTAAGTGAACGCGACCCTTTGCAAGAAACATTGAACCGCTGACCATTGAACCACTTTGAACAATTGAACCATTGAACCGATGCATTCCAAAGGTTCTAGGTTCAAAGTGGTTCAAGTGACTAAGTGATCAGTGACGTCCTTGTAGACGTCAAATATAGGGTAATAAAATATCTGTTAATTTTCAAAGATGTACACCTGAGAAAAAACTCAGTGACCAGCCAAAGAAGGAGCTGAAAAAGCTAGTTGAAAGCGAAAAGATAGCCCTGAGAGCTCAGATCACCAAAGAAGGACAAAACGTGGCAAAGAAAAAGAGAAAAACTATAGGAAATCCTGAAATATCTGTAGGAGAGATATTTCTAGTAGGTGAAATAGTCCACTAGGTGAACATTAGAGAGCGCAAACATTCAAAGGCACGGCCTATTTTTTTGCATTAAGTAAAGGTGAATGGACAGTTGTTTAAGTGACATAAAGAAGACTAGACAACCCATGCTTAGGAGGAGACATTTGAGATGATTCAGAACGCCAAAGTCAAGGCTGATGAACTTTTCCAAAATGGCCCTGTCATAGGTATTTAAGACATTTAATTCAGCATGGGCTGTTTTCATGAAAACCAGTGCCCAAGTCTTTTTGGGAATGATATTTATTGTAATCTCTCATTTTATGAAAAGGAGATCTCTCTGTTATCAGAAGCGAAACTCTGCCCGAATTGAAAGGCATTCTTGAGACTTTGAGCTCAGACTATTAATCATATTTTATTATTTGAATGTAAAAACAAGTAACCTTTCAGACATTGTGTTGGAATAGCTTGTGTTATTTAGGAATTATTATTATGTATGTTTTCTAAAAGCATTCTTTTCCATTTAATTTAACAAGCAGAACTAGTGGAAATAATCAAGGTGTCCTGAAGCCGACTGTGGAGAGACTTTGTGCTGCCACAATGGTCTTTAGTGTGTTGTTTTCTGTATCTGTGTAAAGGATCTTGGGATGATTTTGTGCCCCCATTGTCTTTATATTTCACTCTTTGGCAATTGAGGTGGATACTTTGTGCTACACTTCATCCTAATGTGTTACTGCATCTAGTTACTTTTACTACCCAAGAAGGAATCTGGTTGTTGACTGAATATTAATTCTGAAAGAAGAGAAGTACCTCCAGCAATCACCCAAGAATTCTCCTATGTCTATGAACATCATCTCTAAAAAAAGAGAGATGGATGGTGTTATCCTACCCTGAGTGTTATTTTTAGCTTATATTTATAGTATATTAATATATCATACTTATAGGGAACCTCCCCTTGATGAGAGGAGAGATTTTTCCCCTTTTGATGTGGTCAACCTGCACATTTGGCTGATAAATCTCCCTATGCTATGGTTGAAACACCTATTTTTCCCTCAGTTAGTTGGTGACAAAATATTCACCCAACAGGCTCTTGTCTTTATCATCTATAGATAGTACTGTGAAGCCCAGCTAGAATGTTTTGCCATTTTATTGCCTTTAAGCAAAGAATCATAAGTCTATTTTCTTTCTAAGTTCTAGACATTTGCCTAGACATGCAAGAGACACAGAGTGACAGCAAGTGATGATTTATCCTTTTGTTCTCTATCATTCATATTTTTTAGCAAAGAGTTGATCCAATAAGTCATGTAGAGTGCATTCTAGTTATATGAAATTTTGCACATGTGTAACCTCTTTTCTGGACTATACAAGGTATCTTTTCCATTTATTTACCTTGTGTGATCTCATTCATTTTGTCTCTACATTCAAATACTTATGTTAGAATCTTATAGATCTTGAGTTATATACTATATTCTACTATCTTTTGCATAAGGATAGGACATACATGTGGATACTAATTCTTGGTGTATCACCATCTTAGACTAGTCTTTTCATTTATGCAAACTTCTGACTCTTTACACTCATACAAACTGGTTCAGCAGTCTTATTGCACAAAAACTAATACAGGGAGCTAGCCATTTCAACCTAGAGGTTCATTTCGACTTATAGGCACACCCATAGGCCTGAAAATGTCCCAACATTGCCCAAATCTGGAGGAGGCTTGAACAACCCTCTTCTAGGGTGCAAGATTTGGAGACAACATGAACTTGTGAATAAAATCCTTGAGTGCTTCTACTATAATGTGTGACAACACTATGGGTGTATTATTTAGGCTAAAGGGAATAACATTGTATGTAAATGAACCCTATTCATTTATAAAAGTGGTATTGGCCTTGTCTTCCTTAGCAATTTGGACTTGGTGATAGCTAGAAAATCCATGAGTGAAGGTGTAAATTTATCACCTAGCAACACCTTCTAGAATTTCCTTAGTGATAGGTGTTAAGGAAGGGTTTGATACACACATGACATTGAGTATCATGTAATCCACATAAATATGAATGTGACCATCCTTATTGATGTTGATCACCATTAGACTAACCCATTCAGACTCATTAATGGGAGTAATAACTCCAACATGCGACATGTTACTGATTTCCTCTTTAACCCAAGTATGCAGATTTGGGTTCATCCAATATAATTGTTTCTGCACCAGTCAAGCATCATCAACCAATTTGATATGCATTTTGCCAAATGATACATGCACTCCTTTCATATCTATATAGTTCCATGATAAGATGCATATATTCATCTAAATTTGCTCACCTATTTCGGCTTGCTAAGTGTGTCGTTGATTCCACTTAATGATTCACTAATTAATCCCTTTCATCATTATTCCCCCTAGTTAATAGTCTAATCCCTTTATATATATATATATATATATATATATATATATATATATATATATATATATATATATTCCATCTAAAATTAATTTCCTTGTTATTTATTATTAACATCCCATTTATCACCTAAAACTATCTTATGCCCACTTGTGAATTTTAAATTCACAAAATCATACATATTCCTTGGCTTCTCTAAAAGCTTACCCACTAGCCATGACATCATCACTTTATTAACCTAGTCTAATCATCCTCTAATCATCATTAGATTCCCTAATGGAATCTAGAATTTTCCACCACCCTTCTCCTTCTCTAGGATGTTCTCTCTTTAGAGAATTCTAAGAAATTTTAAATTCTTTAGAATTCCCTCCTTTCTCTCTAGAGTCTTCTTATCTAGAAGCTTCCGATGAATTTTTTAATCATTGGAAAATCCTTCTTCTTCCCCTATTTTAACCACTCCATTCCTCCATGGAATATCATCTTGGAAAATTATAAATCCTCCATGTCCAATGATCAAAGGAGCAACAAATCCATGTCAATATAATCCTTCAATCACAAGCATCCAACATCCATGATCAAGCAACCATAATGTCAAAAAAATGAGTCAAAGGTAATCTCCATCTTATTTTTGTATCTATTTAATCATGGTTTTGAGCAATTAGCTTTAGAATTATAATGCTGGTTTGGATGGTTTATACATGTATTTGCATTTAGTTCTAATGGAGCTCGATCTTACTCAGGTAGCTTGATGTTTGAGTAGATTTTAAATTAGTTGCATGATTTTAAATCCATTAAACTCAAATTTCATCCTACATTTTGGAGACCACAGTGGGAGCAAGTAATCCTTTCAAATTGACATTTTTTTATCTTGAGTATGTTTGCTTGAGATGTACATGTAAGATTGAAGAACAACATAGTGGCTCTAGGGTTCATATTTTTCACATTATTGTATTTTTCTTTTTCAGATAACTTGTGGTTTTGGTTAAGATTGACCTGTATTATTGTTTGTTAATACTATTTTCTGTTGGTCTGATCTACTCTGATTATGCCAAGTAACTAAAAAACTTATTAAAAAAAAAAAACTTGAAAGTTTGTTAATTCATTTAAGATTTTCAAGCCATTTTATTAAAACTAATCTATATACTCGGTCTAAATTAATCCATGGATCTTGTAGTGTTGTCTTATAGTTTTTTTGGTTCCATGTTTACATAGTATATCTTGTCAATTAGACCCTCTCCAACATCATTTTCATCTTTGATTCTACGTTTTTTTAATTTCTATAGAATCTAGCTCACTTCGCTTTGTGCCTTGATGGATGCCCAAGTTCTATTATAATTTTTTTTTAAAACTCCCATTCTCAGCATACACTAAGAGAGCATCAATGGAGGATGTGGAATTTGGATTTACACCTGCTAAATTACATCTGACTATAAACTTCCAAATTGTGGGCATACCCTGCAATCATGGGATAATACCTCTTTGAGACACTTTGTCCAAACCGTTCGGTGCACTTTTCCTTCAAAGCATTTTGTCAAACTGGTCACATGCCCTCTATTATTTTTTGATAAATATTTATACCCTATTTTTAATTTCCCATTTTGGGTATGCAATGGTATTATGTTGAGTTTTACTTTACACCTGGGAATTGCATTTGTTAAAAAATTCTAAGAAATATTTAACAAGGCCATTTTGTGCATATTCTGTAATCATCATATTTCATTGCACATTTTGTCAAATAGTTCACATGCCTTTGAAAAACAAAGGCACTAGAAAAGATAAAGATAATGGAGGGAGAATGCTGGCAAAAGTCATGGGGTTTGGATTTACACCAACCAATGCCTTGGCTTAAAACCTCCAAAACACCCTATTCTATACATTCCCTACAACTTCCATGCCCTGCACATGCTGGTAAAGCCTAATTCAAACACTTATCTATTGCATTAAATTGTGTTTTCCATTTCCATCATTTGATCTTCTATGCCCATGTGCAACAAAGAATAAAATTACACAAACAAAGATATTTAATTATTTATTGGATACCAGCCATGTATGTCTTGAATTTTACTTTTGCTCAGAGGTCAAGCATCACATTTTAGGAAGATGCTAGTAGAAATGCATTGAGAAAAGGCATTGACATATTAGGTATCAACAATATAATACCCTCCAAAGCTTATAGACTGGTCAATTTATGGTCAAATTATAATGAATTGATGCGTGAAGATTATAATGCTTTTCAATATTTTGACTATTTTGAAAAAAATTCATTTTTTTATGATGAATTGATGGTCATGTAAGTTGGTCAATTTATGGTCAAAGGCCTTAGATTGTCATGCAATAGCATTAAATTTTATCTTTATTGACTAAATACTTTCCATGTTATAATTGGATGATACTAAGTTATTGTAGTTACCTGGTAACATCGATAAAACAATTACATAGTACAGGGAAAATCTAGGTATTCACATCAATAAAATAAACTGTGTAAAATACTAATGTTTTCTCATTAGACGGGGCCTTGTATCACTTCAAACAATGATTGATCAGATTAAAATTGATCGAACATGCTAATGTTTCGCAAGTTGACCAGTTTTGAAATTAGATAAAAATATCATTTTTTTAAAAATCATTTGACACAATTGACATGTGTTTGTAGGTAATACAATCATCAAAAACAAAATTATCAAATTATTAAAATTCACTATGTACGTTACCTCTTTTTGAGTGCCACTTGAAACTACTAACCGTGTGCTTACAGGTTATTGGTCAAAGATTCCTTGTGGCACTTTAATAAGCCATTTTTGAATCATTTTAATCATCATTTTATCTTGTATATATCATTTCATAAATTTTTTTTATCTCTATCTTTCATCTTGTAAATATATCACACTTACTCATAATCGGTTAATTAATTTTTTGTTTGCTTGATTAGCTCCCAAAGCTATGGTGGTGTATGCTTTCCTCCTTGTGTCCTTGTGGTGATTCTTGGGGGATCAAAAACTGCCTATAAACCCCTTCCTTTTTTCTTTTTCTAGGGGTCAATGATGTGGATTTTACCACCATACACTTGACCAAACTCTGTATTCTGACAGAGTCTAAAAATCAAGGGAGTTGTCATTAGGTACCAAAGTAGAATTCCCCATAAAGGGTTCTATGGAGTGAGGGGTGGTTAAGCTCTAAGATACAAGGTGGCCAAATAGCATCCTACATGGACTTGGGACCCATCTTAACTTCATGTATATAGGGGACACAACAAGAGATCCTTGTACAAACTTAGAATAGAAGCCTTTGGTCACAATAGGTGTACCATTGCAAGAGTTAGTATCAGCTCCAAAGTAGCCATCGAGTATCAGCAGGGTTGAGAGGGTTTGGTCAATACCATAATCGATAACTGACCTAAATCCTCACCCATGAAGCCATTGGATGGTACGAGCATCAGGTTACACACCCTTAATTTTACTAATCATAGGTTTGTGACTTGTTTGCTTAGGTGTGTGTTATGTTAGACCCATGTTGTTTATGAGCCAAATCAGCCTTCACCCGAACCTATACACACCTACCTAGGTCTTTACATAATCCATCATATTTTTTATACTTTCTTCATCATTTTATCATCATCCTCTTGTATATACCATTTTATATATCCTTGCATTGTCCTATCTCCCATCTTGCCTTCATCCCATCCTAGTCTAGTCATCCACACTCATTCATTGATCATACTCCATTAATCACATATCCTAATCACCTATATTCCTCCACACCTTATCCCAAGACCACCTTGTATATCTTTTCTTTTTCACATATCATTTTGTGCATATCTCATCATCCTCTTATTGTCTTTAGCCTATCATATCTCCCATCTTGTCTTCATCCCCTTCATCATTGATCATATCCATTTATCATTTCATCACTCGCATATCCTATTCATTATCATTTATATCCTTATCTTAACCTCTTGTACATATCTTCAATCTCTTGTAAATCCTCCTAGTCACACTTATTACTAGATCTGCCCATCATTAGTCACACCCACATCACTAACATATTGCCTTGTACATACTTACCCTCTTATATATCCTTTCATCTTGTATTTTCCTTGTCATCATCCCATTATATCATTTTTTGGCCTATCCCAAATCCTATCTTGTCTTAACCCCCTCCTAGTCAAAACATCTCCACTCATCATCATCATCATCCTCTTGTCCATATTGTCCTTGTATATCTATTTTATATTCACCCCATCTTAATCTAGTCATCCCATCTTATCCTCTCTCATCATTAGTCACACCCCCATCATCAATATCTCATCTTGTACATCCTTGACATCATCTTGTATATATTAGTCTAACCATATCTATCCACCATTAGTCATACCCCCCCATCTACCTATATATTCTAATCACATTTTGTACATCCTTATCCCATCATCCTTTTGTACATATCATCTTATACATCCTTACCTCACTATCATCTTTATATATTATCCTTTAACACATCTCATACCATCTCTCATCACCACCTTGTTCCAATATCCTCTAGGTCTAACCATATCCCCTCTGTCATTCACATATTCTAATCATCATCTTTTATATCCTTGTTGTACCCTCTTATGAATATATTTTTATATATCCCTCTAGTCACATCCTATCACTAGATCCATCTGATACCCTAATCACATATTGTCTAGTCATCCACATCCTATCTTAAGTCCACCCTATCCATCATCAATCCTTTGTCTTGACCTTGCCTTCATCACCCATCTAATCTAACCTCATCCTCATCTTATCCTAGTTGGCTCTTTAGGTCACATATTGGTTCAAACCATCCCCATCTCATCCACATTCCCCCTTTTGTCATCACCTATCATCTATACTTGTCCTTTTCATATCATCCTATCACATCCATCACATAATCTCATCCCATATTGAGAAAATTGGTCTAAGGTCTTGAGCTAGTCTTATCATCAACATCACCCTATCATCCTAATCCATTATCATTCATCATTTGGTTAGATCTCATACCCTAGTTGGTATTATATTAGCATCTTATCACCTTATCCATTTCAATCTAAAAACCCATCAATTAATCTAATCATTTATAGTCTAATCATCTTGCTTGTTCATAACTAGCACCCATCACATCATCTTTTTGCCAGTTTAAACCTAGGCACCTATTAAATCCCCAATATTCTTGCTAGATTGACAAACTAGACATCATTGATAGGTTGTTAGCACCTAGTATGCTATCATTATAAGATTTGATCATAGTTTTTAATCCATTAAGTCTATCCTATCCTCATCATCATCCATCCTACTAGCTCGATCCTTCAGCCTTACTTTGTTCAAAAAATCCTTAGTCTACTTTTGCATCATCATCCATCTTTCCCATGGATTTGGACTTGGTTCTTATAGACCAATACATCATAGCCAACAAGGATGAAGCCCTTTTGTGGGCACTAGAGTTAGGTTCTTTCCTACCCTCAAAACTTGATCCCATTCACCCCAAATCACCGTCTTATAGCCCATCAAAATCAATATTAGCATTATTTGATGTGGTCACCCTAATCAATCAATACATCATAGAAAATAAAGATGAATTCCTCTTATGGTTATGGAATATGGGTGCTCATTTTCCCAATGATTTTGACCCCATAAGCCCAAATTCACCTTCCAAACATGTCCACCATCAACCCTTATCCCATTCCCTTCCACCATCCACTATCCCTATTCAAACCCCCTTATCCATTCACAATCAAATCCTCCATCTACTAATCATAATCCATCACCACTCCCTCATCGTTTATCACCCACCACCATAAAGCTAAACCCTACTTTCATAGCTAATACATAGATGCCAAAAAGGATGAGATCCTCTTTTAATTCATTACGATGGGTGCACCACTTCTTAAAGGTGTTGACCCCCTTCAAATTATTTCACCTCTAAAAAATACCCCTTTGTGTAAGTCTCTTTTTAATCCCCCATCCACAAGTCATATCCAATCATCTACCCCTCTCTACTAGCAAAGGTAATTCAATCTTGGCCACTCAACCATCTATCAAGGCATGTAAAACTCCATATGGTCTAAAGTCCAATACTTCCACATCTAAGAGTGAAGTGGGTCCTTATACTCCCCTTCCTATATCCTTTGAAACCCTTTTCTAACAACTAGTCACCACCAACATTACGGTTTATCCACCCATTTGACATCTTGGTCCCATCAAGCCTAAGCCCTCATAGTATAAAGTAAATAGATACTATGAATACCATTGAATTTAGGGTCATTCCATTAAATAATGTTAAACAATTGAGACTATGTCCAAGACCTCATTAAGTGTGGTGACATAGTAATTAAAGATGAATCAAATGAGTCTATTTCCCTAGGTGAATAAGAAGAATAATGCCAAGATTACATTCCCAAGCATGATCAATCCCTTCCCCTTCCAAGCCAAGGTCAAGACATCCTATCTATCCTCCATGATCCCCATATCTTCAACCACCCATCCATTCAAAACAAGTCTAATCCCCATAAGCCCAATCCTCCCATATCCCATTATTCCTTTTATGGCCCTCTCTTTGCTCAATCCATTATTCCTCAATCATCTCCCTCTCACCCATCACATCCAATATCCCATGTTGAGAGGACAATCATGGACAATCACTCTAGTAACATCATGTATTATTCATTGGAATCAACATTGGAGCCAACACAATCTTTAATTTGCATCAAGATCATGTTTAACACCTATAGTTGAATCAGATTCCTCATTAGAAACATCATCCCTTATCAATATTATAATAAATGATGATAATGCCTGCTCTTTTAAAGATACCCATAATTTAAAAGCTAACTAGTCACCAAGCATATATTTTGATCCCAATCAGTTGATGAAGTCATAACCAAGTTTCTACAAGATTTATCTATTGAAGATAGTCAAAGTGAATTTGATCCTATTTTGGATACATATACTATCGCTATTCTTAGTGTTCCTTTTGAGATTCATGATGACACTTTCTCTGATGTTGAGGCTAGAGATCCTAGTGACCTTTATAAGGATTATGATGCCCATTATCCCCTTAATCCATTATACAAAATCAATTATCTACCTCATCTCCATAATCCCTATATACCACCCCATGAAGGGAATACATAAGAACATGCATCATTGGATTCCCCTTTGCATTCAACATCGTGTGCCATAAATATAAAGTTCTAATACCATATTCCAAAATTCATAAATCAAGATCAAATCATCTTTGATCTTATCAGTCAAAATCAAGAAAATTCAAATCATCCACCTAATCAAAAAATGTCTTCCCTTAGTGAATCCCAAAATATAGCACTAGGGGCATATCAAAGTTAAAATAGTCATATATCAAGTCAAAAATCAATTTCCTCTAGTGAAGCCCAAAATCTAGCACCAAGGGATAATCAATATAAAATCTAGTCAACAAATAAAGTCACAAATCATATGATTGATAATCCTCTCAATATTTGGATCAAAGAATCAGCATGTCAAAAGGTTTTGGATCCTATGATCTCATGACACCAATATAAATAATTCCATCCACCATATCTAATGATGTATATAAATGTTGAACCCCATTTCCATTATACATCTCATCATATGATTCATCTTGATCATATACCTCATTCACATCCTATACTCCATCCTCACAATCATGACAAACTCCCATCCACATCATATCTCACATCCCTGGGTAGTACTATCCCTCATAGGGTTTATAAAGAAACCTGGTTGAAATGTTTAGAGGACTTTACATCAAGAGTCAATAAAGGCCATCAAGAAATCTATACATCTAGTAGTAGAGACATGATCCTCACATCACATATCTCCTAAACTAGTGTTGGTTAAATAATCCATCAAGTGTTCACACCTTGCATCTTGCCCATCCTCTAATAAATCAAGATGCCATTAATAAGTTATTAAAAAAAATGACCAATGGTGAAAACCAGTCTTCTAGCACCTTGTTCAAATGCCATGATGAAAACTAGTTATTGGAATCATGGTAAAATAAACTATTATCCACATTGTACCTTAACACTTGGGGGAACAATCCATCTATTTCATCCATCCCTTATCATCCATCCATGTCCATCCATATCCCTTGGTTCATTGTCCCTACCCATTGTTTGCCATCACATCATGCATTCTTTCCTATCTTGACCTTCATAAGGAAGTGGAAGGTGTCTTGAGATATGTTCCCACAACCATCTTGGCATATCCTCCAATGAACATTTATGAAACTATACATCTAGTTCCTTCATAATGTGGTCATTGTCAATCCCTAGTCCCTTCTCCCTTGGTCCTCATCCCCTTTTCCACATCACCCTCATCCTTTTGTCATCTCATCAACCATCCCATCCATCATTCCATCCATCCTCATCCTGGTTACTAGGATCGGTATTCCCTTTATTGGTAACCCCATTTGTATAGTGTACATACATATTCCAAAAAGCCCTAAAAATTGAAATATGTCAAAAACCCTAAAACTCATATAATCTTAAAAAGCCAAAAAATTTCCATGATGTCTTGTCTTATCTTGAATCCCCTAATCACATCTATCTCCATCTATTTCATATCTTCCCATATTTGGAAACCTTGTTTCATCTTAAAACCAAATTGAAGTGGTCACCCATCCCATCATATATTCATCATCCTTTTGACTAAGTGTTATTACCATGCATCCCCTTGTCAAAGAATTTAAACTGGTACCCATGATTTATTATTATTTTCCTTTTCATATCTAGCATCTATCAACTCACTTCTTTGCTAGTATGAAAGGTAATTGATCCCATCCCCTTACTTATCATTTCCTTTTCATACTTAGCACCCATCAAATCACTTCTTTGCTAGCCTTAAGGGTATTTTATGCCATCATTATCTCCTCTTCTTGCTAGATTAAACTCTTTCAAGACATTATCTATTGGTAATCCTTGGTCATCACTTTTCTAAATCACCTTCCTTGGCCACTTTTAAATTCAATTTCAAGACCAAATCAGTATTCAAAGACCTTATCATGTCATCCATCCTTCCATCCTAAACTAGGGGCAACACCTCATCATAATCCTAATCATGATCATTCTATCTAAATCCAAGTCCCCAATCATCATCATAACCAACTTAGTCAAATCACTCATCCCACCATTAGACAAGACATTATAACACTACATGTAGATACTTGTGTGTTGCTTGTTTGTTGTTTGACTTGTTTGATTGTCTTTTATCATGTATATATCTTTGAAGTGTGTATTTTCATAGCATATAAATTTATAATATTTCCTAAAATATTATGTTTATATCTTTTTTATCTTATTTTTTTCATGTCTCTTTTTGTCTATGGGGTAATGAACAAGGATGCTAAGAGATCACCAAAAGTGCCCTTAATGATGCATAGTTTACCATTTTCCCATGCACCTTGACACAATGTCCTCTTAATCATACTTATATCATGGGGCATACTACCAAGTTATATATTTATTGGATTGTTTAGAATATGATGAGCTTTATAAAATTTGTGATGGATTGATCACCTCTATCCTCTTCATTCATCAAATCATCCTTAATAACTAATCTAATCCTCTCAACTCATCCAACTAACATCCCATATTTTATCCTTATCATCTTCATCTCATCATATAAATCATATCCTTCAATCACTAAAAAGTATAATCATCCTCATCATCATCACTTTATAATCACTAATCATTGTCATTATCATCATCTCCTAGTCATAACTACATTAGCCTAAGCTCTTTTTAGACTATGTAGGAAGCATTTGGATACTTTTCAATGCCCAAGGATCACTTGACCACTATCTCTCTCATTCATCATCCTCCTCTAGTCGTACATCAATAAAATCCTTGAGCTATAATCATTCAATCTATTGATCAATCACCATCATAATCTTCTTGATATTTTCCAACAATTGCTCTCACCTGTCGATTAGGCCTGACAAAATCACCACATCCATATTTTCTTCCATCAATCACTAACTGATTATTGATCCCTTGCATGTGTCCTTTCTAAGGGAATAATCACATTATGACTCATTTATTTGATGTAATCCAGTCTTTTGGTCACTTGATCACATAATTTATTATCTCTTATCCTCTACATCCTATCAATCGAATTTAGCTTTGAGCTACATCCATCATTAATCTCATAAAATCAGTCTTATCTTGGCTTATATCTCTCCCTTCCATGCTTCCTTGTTTGGGATACATATAAATCTTGCATCTCTTTAATTTTATCATCATCATGTTATGGTTAATTCCCCTTTAAAATGTGTCAACAACTTTGACTTAGTCATCTCTACTCCTTGTGCATATGTATTTAACAAGGGCAACATCAATCTATATCTCATTTCTCAAATTTGAGTCCATCTTATTCACATTTCTCAACATCTCACATCCTATCCCCTTATCTATTCTTCACCTCTCACCCCTCATTTGTTCTTTTGAGTGGCCATACATATCATTCTTCCTCACATGTCCCCTTGAGGGGGCATCATATCCACTAACATCCATCCATGACATGCTTTTCTTTGAAAGAACATTACTCCTTTTTCTTCACTTCACTCATAATTCCCTTTCAAAGAGGGGAAAATTGTATGCATCTAAATTTTCTCACCTATTCTAGCTTGCTAATTGTGTTGCTAATTCTGCTTAATGATTCACTAATTAATCCCTTTCATCATTATTCCCACTAGTTAATAATCTAATCCCATTTATATTTCTATATTAACATTCATATTTCCCATCTAAAATTAATTCCCTCGTTATATATTATTAACATCCCATTTATCACCTAAAATTATCTTATGCCCACTTGTGAATTTTAAATTCACAAAATCACACCATTCTTAGGCTTCTCTACAAGCTTACCCACTATCCATGACATCATCACTTTATCAACCTAGTCTAATCATTCCCTAATCACCATTAGATTCCCTAATGGAATATAGAATTCTCCACCACCCTTATCCTTCTCTATAGAGATCTATCTCGAGAGAATTCTAAGGAATTTTTAATTCTTTAGAATTCCCTCCTTTCTCTCTAGAGTCTTCTTATCTAGAAGCTTCCAATAAATTTTTAATTCATTGTAAAGTCCTTCTTCCTCCTCTATTTTAACCACTCCATTACTCCATGGAAGATCATCTTAGAAAATAATAAAGCCTCCATGTCCAATGAGCAAAGGAGAAACAAATCCATGTCAATATAATCCTTCAATCACAAGCATCTAACATCCATGATCAAGTAGCCATAATGTCAAAAATATGAGTCAAAGTTAATCTCCATCTTCTTGTTTTTGTATCCATTTAATCATGGTTCAGAGTAATTATATTTAGGATTGTAATTTTGGTTTGAATGGTTTGTTCATGTATTTGCATTTAGTTCTAATGGCTCTATATATTACTTAGGTAGTTTGATGTTTGAGTAGATTTTAGATTAGTTACATGATATTAAATCCATTAAACTCAAATTTCATCCTAAAATGTCTTAATACTCCTATAAGAGTTCAAATATTTTAGCTAACTCTACTTTAGACTAGTAATTTCCCATAGTAGCCATTTTAGGTACATCTTCTATCCCAATATTATATTAAACCATTTGAAGTGGCATGGGGTATGGTATCTACTCAGACTGCATAGTATATTAAACATCCTATGCCCTATATGTCATAGATAATTTTAAGTGGTCTAATGGAAGCTCTAACAGATCATCACTAGTACCCTCATCAACTTGATATATGATTTTTTACTTTCCATTATAGATTTGTTCTCTATGGTCATAGCTTGATTGGGAGTCAGGTTCTAATTGATCCCTAATAGGAATATTGGGTTATTATAATATGGACAAATTATCCTCAATTTTCCCATGCATGGTCCATATCCAGTCTTCAACTGGTGCCTGACCCCTTATAACTACTTGGTGGATGGATTGCAAAGACAAATTCAAATATGTACATGATGAATAAAATGCAAGTGTGGTAAGTAAACCATGTTTGATGAGCTCCTAAGTATCCACATATCTACACTTTTCTTTATGAATGTACCATGCTCTAGCCAAGGCATGCAGAGTATCATAGAAAGCATGAACCCATAATAATTCAAATAAGAACATTTCATTAGAATTCCAAAGGATTTCACATTATGTTATATGTTCTTTTGGGTAATCAATACCATTATAAATTAGGGTGGTATGAACATGATTATCATGGTGAAAATGAATATGCATGGATGAGCAACTTTTTACCAAGTGCTCAGGTAGTATAGATGAGTAGACCACCATCGAGCAATGGTTCCCTGAAATATAAAGTTTGGTACATGCATGCATTTATCTTTAAAAAGATAGTAATTTTCCAAATCTTTTAAGTATTTTTGGACCTACATCTGACCATGAAACCTATATGCTTAGTCCAACTATAAGGGTAATGCATTCATCAATCATCCACCAATGAGATGAATAAACTTATGGTGTGTAATTAGCTTGTACAGAGAATTTATTTTTTAGCCAACTATAGCACAACCTTGTCCTATTAGATCATATGTACTATGAACCCAATGTTTGCAAGTGACACTGGTAGTGTCAAAAATAGACTTCTTGTCTTCCTAATGCAAGATGCCATCAGGAGTAGGGTCCATATTTTCATTTCCTTGGGCAGTGATGTTATAAATTGTGTTGACATCCTCATCAACATCAATGGGCTCTAAAATAGGAGGTCTTTGGTTAGTATCTATGGGAATGACCACATGTTTGGTATAATTATCAAAGTTAATATAGCACTTCTTGAAATGCAAGTCAACATTTTTTGCATAGCACCATGGTCAACCCAATAGGGATAGGAAATTATCAACTTTAGCTAGTTTAATTACTTCAAAATCACCTTTGAATGGGATACCCAAGATGTTGATGGTAGTATCCTTAAGAATGTCTATAGTCACTACTCAAGTCTTGTTATCCATAAATAGAACTTATGGTGAAGGTTTCCAAGCGGGGCTTCCCATCTTCCTCTAGGCATCCTTTGTGAGAATTGTTAGCCATATTGTCTACCTCGGTCACTATTTTCATAAAATTTGATTTTAATCCTTCTTTAAGTTTTTTGATAGCCTTTTAAGGCATTTTATCTTGGTATAGAGGTCATTCCTTATCATAGTAAGGTATCTTATCAATTGTTTTTAGTCATTTCAAGGTCTAGCCAAAGAGAGTGAGTTAAAATACCTAGTCTTGTCATCAATCCCATTCATTAGAGTCTTATGACATGTTTTAGGGTAAATTAAGGTAGTTTTAGAAAATTTAAGGTAAAGGTAAAGAAGGATAAAATTCATTTTTACAAGTCTAACATGTGTCCAAACTAGTAAGGTTAGTGTGAGGATTAACAAGGATGATGTGTACATATAGATTGTAGTTTCAAGTTAGAAATAATAATCTTAAATTAGAAATAATATGATTTCCCTTGAAAATTGCTAAAAATTCATGTCATGGGCCATTCAATAGGAATAAAATGTGTTTTAATAAACTTAAAGGATCAAGGTATGTTGATATAGCTTCACCAAGGCCAAATCATGTTTGGTTGGTCTTGCAAAAGTTAGATCAAGTCAAGGAATGCATCAAATACTTCATCAAGTTCTTGGTAGTTAGCTGAAAGTTAGTTTGTAGTGCTTATTTCATGTAGGAGAAGAAGAGTTAATACCAATTCCTCTAGGTTTATATGATACCCATTATCCTTCCTTTTCATAATAAGAGTTATTAGATATAATCCATGTGTTATATGAATCATCCCTACGAAGGTAGAGACCTCCAAAACCCTCTCAAACCCTAAAGACTCAATATTGAGGCATTTAAATACCATTTGTGAGTTCAATAGGGAAATATGAGAGTTTTAAAGGTCATATGGAGGTCTTCCCACTCCTCCCACATCATTCCCATCACTATCCAACAACTGCAGGAATCAAATGAGCAAGAAACCTCCATATTAGATAGTCTACAGGCTTGAGCAAGAATGTTTTGATATCAATTTAAGAGTCTAATGCATTTGTAAATTCATTTCCTCACACCTCCTTCATGCTCATGTAGACCCACATCCATTCTCTAAGTGGATTTGAAGGAATAATATAGGTAGTTCTTGGGTTAATATGATACTATGATAGGTTTTTAGAATCATAAAGAGAATAAATCACAAAGTATGCATCTCACCAACATTTTTCATTCTATTCCAAGTCGTTTCAAGCTTACATTCACCTTCTAAAGGTATTTCTAACATTTTTTCAAACACACAACCCTCAAATGGGATAAATACAGTCTAATGAGTAGACATGTTGGATGTTTGGTAAATAGTACAGATGAATAGAGCTTGAAAGCACTAAATAAAGTGTGTAGTGCACTTAAAAATCACCCAAAAAAGTGATAACACTCCATATTTACACTTGATAAATATTGAAAATGATAGAGTAAAAAGGTGTTCACTCATGCAAATAGATCATGTCAAGCATGTAGGGAAGATAAGATTCCTTGACAATAAAACTTGTGTGTCTTCTTCTTTTGGAAGTCTTCAAGCAGGTAAGACAAACTTCATCTTATCCCAAGATGAAAATAGGTCACATAGATAATCAAGTTAACTCAAAAAATATACTTGGAGTGAGTTTGAAGGGAAAATCCTAGTTTCATAACAAGTTGGTAAATAGGCTTGAAATTAAAATATACACCTATAATCCATACACATAAAATGGGTAGGAGGCATGTTTTATATTAATTTGAGGTAAAAAATTTGAAATTTAACTCCTTTTAATGAAAATATCATCTTCCCATCTCCTTATATCTCTCCAAGATATTAGTAGGGTTTAAATGGCAAAAAGGAGGGTATAAACATCCATAATAAGGTGGACTGTGCACTTACATGCTTGATTAAAGACTTAAGGGGTCATCATCAATATGGAGGCTTGAGATTTGAGAAACCAATTATGAAAGTGGTTTATTATTGTTCTATATTATCTATCACATGTTAAAATAACCTTTGATAGATTCCTAATCTTATCACTAAGCCTCTCCAAAATAGGTCTACAATGATATCAAGCTAGAAATATGCATCTACAACAAGGTACAACTTTGTACAAAATATGAATAAAAATGAAACTTTGGGTTTGAGAATGAGTTTTTAAGTTTTTTATATGTCAAGGGGACTATGAATCATAACTTCACATTTATTTTATACCTCAGGAAGAGATGGAAGCCATCAAAAGAGACTTTTAGGGTCACAATTGTAGAATAGTTCTCAAACCCTCATAATGGGACATAATAGGTTTTAGACCTTTTGAAGAGCCAAATTACTTGGAAAAGAGTTTAGAGACACCATGGGAGGTGTCTTAGGCCTCAAATAATCATTTTCAATCAAATAAAATTTAAGTAGAGGACTTGTTGAGCCAAAACATCTTCTCAATCTCTACACACATGTCTGCCAACCTGAGTATGCCTAAACTTCACATGAAACTCACTTGAGTAGATGAATGGTAAATAATTCACTTATGTAGGGTTTAATAGGTTCCCCTAATTCAACTTCATGGAATTAATAATAGGAGAGATTATTTTTTCTCTATGAATAATCCTTAACCAACTAGAGCACTCAAAACCTACCTAAAACCTTTCTAAGAGCTCAAGAAGACATGGTTTTTTTCTCAAAACATGAAGGAGGATCTGCATCAGTTCAAATTAATTTCATATATGGTAATAGGGCCCCCCTACTCCAAATTATTGGCATTGGTTCATATGTTGAGGTCTTCAACTTTATGAACAATCATTAACAAGGTAAGCACCTAAAACTACTAGTTTAACCCTTCAAGGAGCTCAATGGATAAAAATGGTGGTTTGAGTGGCTCTAATGAATTTAAAATGCCTTATAAACATATTTAATACATATATACACCTTATTATCAACTGGTGGTGCAAAATATTGACACATGGGAGAGAAAAAGGTGCATAAAATGGCCTAAAGACCTAGTTGTATGCCTATTTTACAAAATTTGGATGTGTATGGGTATCCAAGCCAATTAAGAAGGTTTTTTTATGCCTAATAAAAATCTAAATGACTTTCCATAAGTCATTATAAGAGTCATTCATTATGATATGATAGTTTTATAGTCTCTAAACCAAGCTAAAATGGTTAGTATGCTTGTGAAGACCTTAAGAGAGATAAAACACCTACAACCCAACTCTTGAATATACACTATAAGATAAATATAGAGGGTATGACCTTATATAGGACATATTAAGTGTATGAGATGTTAGGGATGTTTTTAAGCAAAGACTAGGTCTTAGCTTTTGAAATAATCATGCCCTCATCACCTTCCTTCTCATGGAATCAAACAAGCCTTGGTCAAGAAGTCAATGATAGGAATAAAGGTGAAGGAGTCTTAATATTTATTTTCACCCAAATCAATATGATATAATCATTTGAGTATGCCAATAATGACATAACAATGTGTCTAGGAGGCTGAGTGGGTATGTGTCAAAACACGAGCTTGTACCTCCTCGTATAACAAGAAAAGATAGTCTCAAAAGAGGTTTGATTAGTCATCAAGCATAACCAAAGAAATCCTACACCACCTTGATAAATACATCATCACACCAAGCAACACATGTCAAAAAATATGATAAGACTATTTTTGTCCCTTTCCACTTGGTATTGTAACTAATTTGTGATGAATGACACTTGTCATGGGATATCTTAACGTTCCTTCTCTTTCCTCTCTCATTTATCCTATTAATACTACCTTAAATGAAATTTTATGGATCCTCAACCTGAGTCTTGCTCAAATAACACTTTTACTTTGGATTTTAAATGAATACATATTGATTTCTAGCCTTCTCAATGTTGTAACTAGGGTATTCTCATGGTGGTTGATGAATGTTAATGATAGTTTACAACTTTATTTCATTTTCCCTATCTTATTACCTTGTTTATAGGTTTTTATTCAATATATCAGGTCATATGAAGAGGGTTACAAGATCATACAATATCTAAGTGTTAAGATTGCTTCATTAGTGTCCCTTAAGAGACCTCTTGATCACCTCTCTTGGTTTGTGTCTTGATAATTACCTTCATATTGAAAAATTGGTGCTTAGATATTATTATTGAGTTAGTGCAATAGGTTTCAATCTATCCTTAGTGTAGTATAGGCAAGTGGAGAGTACTAAATTTGTGCATCACCTCCCATTTAATTTTTTTCATGTCATTTATCTCCCTTTTCCTAAAAAGTAATAGCTTTAATAGAAGTTTCAAGGTGATGCATCAAGGGAGCTAGTCTTAATATATAGATTCACTTCAAATTTTATGTGACCCATATCCTAGAGGTGTCTTTATGTGTCATCTAAATGAGTAAGGCTTAAACAACCTTATCAAATGTGCAATTTATATTGATAGTAATTCTAGCATGCCTGGTGGGATAAGTTGTCATCTATTGAGGGATTTTTGGTGTTTTCCTTCAATACATTAGTCTTTAGAGGCATGACCTTAAGAATAAATGGTGACTCTAAATAAACCACAACTAGTTTAACCAACCCAAGTGCTTAGAATAAAATAATTGCTATGTATTCTCAATCTTCATTTAGTCTAAATGCATCTTTTATACCTTCATATCCTTCATATCAAGCTAACAATGTTCATGGTTTCACCCCAACTATCCCTCAAATAATAACATATCATCTTTATCATAACTTATACCCCCCATTTAATTGAACTCAACCTCTTTGGAATCTTACTTATACCTATAATCATCATTGTCAAAACTATGTTGCCCCTAGTTAGTATAATCACATTCTTACTCAATCCATTTCAAGATTCAAATGAACCCTATTAGAACATGAAATTTAAATGAGAGATATTGATATAGAAGAGGAGATTGGTTTAATTTTCCCTAACCTTTCCATTTATAGAGAAATCATTCATAGAATGAGGGAGTTATTACAACTGGTTAAGAGTGAGTGGGAAGGTATTAAGAGGAAGAATCAACACATACCAAGCAATTACATGCTAGAGATTAGAGGCTTAATTCAGTGTATGAAGAATAGGTTAGTGCTTGAAGAGAGGCAACAAATTCAACACCATCAGTATTATGTGCTCTCCCCTACCCCAATTCATATTTCTTTTGATACAAATCTACTTCAAGCTGCAATACACCATTAAAAGAATCCCCTTGAACTCTCCTCTACCCCTAGCTTCAAGACTTCAAGTTGGAAACAAGAAGTAGTATCATGGGAGAGGCATAATGGAGAATGCCCAGCTAAGGAAGTTGAAGTTGAATAAGAGCATATATCTATATCCCTACCTATTCTTCCTCAATAACCTCAAATCAGTCAATCATGGAGACCTTCTTGTATTATGACATCATGTCAATCCTTAAGAAAAAACCTTCTCCCATGCCCATCCAAAATTTGAAAAAAAAGAAAGTGGTAGAGGTCAAACTAAGAGAGTTTCTAAGTCTCTCAATTCCTTCACCACCCCTCAATTTTGAGTTGTATACATATAATATTTTCAAACTTTATCAATTATTGATGTTTTCTCTCTTGTAGGAACCCGTTGAGTCTCAAACTCTCTGAGTTCATACCTTAAAAGGTGCATCAAGAAAGGGGTGGGAAGATCATTAGTGTTTTATAGGATTGTTGTCCCATATACCACCACTTTCTATCTACATAACCATATCCTATACACTTCCCTAATCTTTGATACCTCCCTTACACACTTCGCTAAGTAATTCACCACATTATTTAGCCCCTACCTAAGCCTAAAACCCTTCTTGACATTTATCGAACAATGTCAACCTAGACCAAATATGTATTTTAATTTATATTTGCATGTTATGGGTCTATATTATCCTTGGATGACTTAGGATGGGACCTAACTTATTTTTATCAATTAATGATACAGGGTTGAATTAGGTTGACCTTATTAGTTAAAATTTTGGAAATGTTTATTTTTAGATTCAGCTATATAGACACATTAATTTTGCCATTTCTTAGAGAGAGAATAAAGTTAATTATTCATTTGCACTACTTTATAATCTACTCATCGACCATTCTAATTGAGGAGTTATTTCTTAGGCTTTATACTTGGAGAAGAATCTTGTCTTGTGGAAAAGTATTGGATGTGTAGGCCTATCTTAGTAATCCTTACAAACCATAAAAATCTCTTGACAAGTAACTTTGGCCAAGGGAGATATTGAGTCTCGACAGGTTCATCTTGAAAGTAAGTATTTCTAACTTTACTCCTATATTTTAGTAGATAGAAGTAGCATAAGTAATGGATTTTGAATATATTTATCTCTCCATGCATTAGGGTTATATCTATACATAGATTAATTAGAATTATTCTATGCATATTTACTTTTTATTTTATCACCTCCACTTTATGCCACAAGCTTTGGTGGGCACTATATTATATTGTACTTTACTTTGCATTTACTTAGTGAATATGAAAACATAGGACCTAGCTAGGGTAAGTGTGTAGTGTTGCTTTACTAGAAGATTTAGAACCCTCTCTAGTGATGTTATTGTGGTAAGAGATCCCTTGGTTAGGTCTAGTAGATCCATATTGGTCATGACCTCAAATATATAATGTATTAACAAATAGAAGTGTAAGTAAGATTTATCTTCTCCGAACTATGATTGATTAATAGGTCAGCTAAATTTTTCTTTGTATAAATTTTGGTGAAGCCGATGTGAATCAAACCCTTGTAGATTTTATTTTGTGCATTTATTTTATATTTTAATTTTCATATTACTATATTGAACCTATAAATATAGTTCTAACAATCTATGTGCAAGTTTAACACACTCACCCCAAAATATCTTTGTTATATATGTGCAGGTCTTCTCCAAATATAGGTAACCAGATTAATCAACTCAACATAGTCTTCTTATTTAGTTACAAGATTACATACATAGTCAAACCAATAAACTTTGTTCTCAATTTTTTTTTTTTTAGCATACAGGTTTATAGATATAATAGAGCCAGTCAACTCTATTCATAAATTATTTTTTAGCACATAGGTTTTGCAAACTCTGTCGAGCTAGTTAAATTTGTTCACAAAATATTTAAATCAACACTTGAGAAACACAACATAAAAAAATTCAAACTAAGCATATTAAAAACCACCAAGGTTCATTCTTACCTTCTCTATCATTTCAATTTTTCATTTACATTACTATTTTTCACAAGTTTATTTTATATAAATCTACAAACCTACAATGAACTAAATCGACTAGATCAACATAATTTTGTAGCTTGTATTTTATCTATAAGACATAGTTAACCTATTTTAATGTGTTCTTCTAGAAATTCCTTCCACAGAATAGTAGAGAC
The DNA here is from genome assembly GCA_037957365.1 of Torreya grandis. Classification (NCBI taxonomy): domain Eukaryota; kingdom Viridiplantae; phylum Streptophyta; class Pinopsida; order Cupressales; family Taxaceae; genus Torreya; species Torreya grandis. Next base: position 4,732,769 of record JARHVA010000567.1, on the reverse strand, counting down.
CATGTTGACTCTATTCTACATTATTTGCATATAATGTCACCTGAATTGACTCTATACTCTTCACAGTCAAAGGAATTAACCTATTTTTCTAGTAATTAGTTCATATTTCATTTTAGTTTATTACATACTTATAGTAACAAACATAGATTAATTATGTGGTTCTTCAATTAACTAATTCAATCACACTATTTTTCTCTTTTGCATACACTTCTAAGTCACTTTACACAAAAAAAACATTAAACATTTTCTTCTCAAGGTCTACCTACTTGGATCAAGAGGGAAGTTGGCTTGGTTTTTTAGCCAAGTATAAATATGTGGTTGATGGTATATATTGTCAAATAACTTAATACCATTTTTCTATTGGATTGTGACATGAGGGGGTAGGCCCTAATACCAAGCTAGTACCATTACCAATATAGATCCCTTTCAACCTAAACTACATGAAACTATCCATAGATTACTTTCTAGTTCCTTATTATAGCCAACTCCCCATTGCATTAATCTGAAATTCTATTATAACTTAACAACATTTAAGAATGACCAATTAGTTAACATTTACACTAAATTTGATGCTTGCTCTTTGATCATTGTATTTTGTGTTGTAAAACTTGCATTAGCTAGTATTAGTGCAAGGTTTGTGTTGTGTGTTCCAATTGGATCAATCACATTGATCCAATTTCTTGTGTGCTTCATTTAATTTAATTATCTATTATCTTACAAAAAAATATCTATTTTCATAATACAGTCATCCCTATAAACACAATCTCTTACATATTGTTCATCATATTTCCTTTTAGTACATAGTTGACTTTTTTGATTGTGTCTTATTAGCCTGTTATGTTTCCTATCTTGTGGTATATAGTCGATCTATCTAATTGTGTCCTCTTTTTAATTATTTTTCATTTCTTCATATATAGGACATAGTTGACCCATATGACTATGTATCCTTCTAGCTTGTTTCATTTCTATCCTTTGCAGAACATAGTTGAATAGTTTGACTGTGTCTTTTGCATCCTATTATGTGAACCTTTTTCATAGACTCTGTTGACACAGTCGACTCTATACCTATTGGTTGATATTATTTTATGTGTGGCCGACCCTATCCTTATTTTTCCTCCTTGCTTCCTAATCTTAGATTTTTTATTCAAGCATCATGAAATCTCTTATCAAAATATTTTTGGACAAACTGAATCCATGTAGACATTATATGGGATGTTCTTTTCTTCCTACCTTCACTACCCAAGAGAATCCTCACTCTTGGAGCACTTTTTCTCCTCTCTCATCTTTTGATTGTAATATGGTTCAAATCACTCCAAAATATGAGATTGGTATATCGGATCCTTTTCATACTTATCATGATAATTCCCACATTAAAACATCTTATCATACTGTGGGGGTAATTGATACAAGCCTTATAAATAAACCCATAAGAAATTCACCACCTAGCAACCCTCCCCCTAATACCAATTTTGGGAATCCTCCTACCAACACCAACCTACCAATTGATATAAATAAAATTCTTGCATAAATAGGGTAACAAACTAACCTCATGAAAATAATTAACACCTCTGAAATGATGCAACTACAACATCATTTGATAAACATGGCTAATCAACCTCCTATTCTTCTTCCCCAAAATAATCAAAATTATATCCCTCCACTTATTAATGATGTCATGGGAAATGATATTCCCCAACCTATCATGCACAATAATATGCTTCAACACATTCAAAATGAACCTTTATCCCATTTCATTATATCTATTGATATTGGTAATATATCTCCAACTATTAAATATGATGGGACTAAAAACCCTGCATCTTTTCTTAAGTCATTTGGTAATATTTATAAATAATGGATCCAAACTAATACCTTTTCCATGACTAAAATTCGAGTTAAAACCTTCACTAGGGATGTATTAGAATGGTATAACCAACTTCCCCAACATTCTATATGGTAACTTGAGGATTTAGTCAATCCTTTAGTTAGAGAATTCTAACATAATGATCTTCCCAAAAATTATCTGTCATTTCATCAATGCTAACAAATCTCCTACCAAATCATCTCATGACTTTATCAAATTATAGAAATATTTAGCTCACAAGTCTCATCACAAAATGACTAATGACAACTTGTTTAAACTTTTCATATCTGTAACAACCCCATTGAGATGTAACTAGAAAAGTGAATTTAAAAAAAAAACACATGTATACTAAAAATAGATAACACATATACTAAAAATTTATTACACCACTAGAATCTAAGAAATGATCATACCAAACCCTCTAAGTGTGATAATTGTAAACAAGCATGTGACATGTAAAAGTCGTTGATCACTATCAACATGAGAATACATCATAATACAACATAGGAAGTAATTATAAATAGCCAGCCACTATTGGAACAATATACATCCACTGATATTGATCCATAATAAATAGGTAATTACAACTCTTCACAATAATGTTTCTAATAATAAAAACAATATAATTCAATGTACAAAATTAATATACATGGCTCCCTAAAGCATAGTTCTCAAACTCTAGTATTTGTTGTAATCTATGTGTCATCTCAATAGTAGTACTATTGTGGAGATGGAGAGCATCATCTAAGAATTTTTACACACCAACCATGTAGCAAAAATCCCCCACACTAATCTTATCAAGGAATGGCCCTCCCTTCATGGATGATTATATAGTGATGGCATGGAAATCTAGAGAGACAAACAACTACATGTGTGTTATATGATTTTTAAAACTAAACATGCATTGTATCATAAAAAACTCATTCTATTGCAAGATATCACACAAACATGTAAATCATACTCATAAAATGATAATGTCTCACTAAACATACTTTGACCAAAGTTTTAATAATAATAAATAATAGCAATCTATAGATTAATTAAATTCATACACATCACTTGATTGGATTGCCTTCATCTGGCATTATGATGCTAGTAAGCAAGTGAAGTCCATCTCACTCCTTACTCAGTATCAACAATGTGAAATTGATCCATCAAAATATTCATATACTTTATATCCCACTATCAATTATATCACATAACATGTTAAGCATACGATAATCTAATAGCATATACTTATTCCATCAAACATATGAATGAATCTTACATTATTTTCTATCTCATACTAAAAATAATAAGTAACGTATTCATAATATACATCCTGAGTAAAATATATATTAGGCTGCACACTCTCTTCTCTATAAGTAAACATAATATAGTACTTTCTATTAACTGACATAAAACATGATATTCCTATAAATATCCAATTTACATACATTTAATCCATCAAATGTATGAATTAATCTGGATATATTAATTATAGTTTATATAAATAAAAACACTTTATGACATCCCATAATATCATAGATCATTGTACATGACCATACTACTCATTTATGAATAACCAGTCTCACACATTTAAATAATAAAAAATCTATAAACCTAAACAATAATCAAGCAAGTACATTTTATACCAACTAGGTATATATTGTGTTTACAACTGCATACTAGCAATCATAAAAAACATAACTTATAGGAACTCAACACAATGCACTAATATATGCCATATATGTCTAACCACTTGTATATTTTAATATACTCACAATATGTATCACTCATCAGTATTATATATATATATATATATATATATATATATATATATATATATATATATATATATATATATATATATATATATATAAACAGTACAGTCATGTTATCCTTAAAGAGTTAGATAACTCTCAACCAAGATTATACCCTAATCTTTCCTTTAAATACCTTAATTCTGATTCTAGAGACTAATTTCATATGGTTATAGTTTCAGTCCCTCAGACACCTGATGACAAAAAAAATTCATTATTCTAGCTACAAGCTTAGTCATGTGACCCAACACACGCAATTATAATATGTATTTGATGTTGCATACATAAATTCATATGAAGATATACTTCCTATATATACACCTTTTTATAAAATAACGGTATTTCCACTATATATCGCATACATGTACTTATAGAAATATTGTAATCTCTAATAATTCATTTCAAATTCTCATTATCATAAATAGTTTCAAAAATATACTACACCCTATGATAACCCATATTGTCATAGTCTAGTGTTCTTAAGCACAATTACTAATTACCACAACCATTCATAAATACATGAAAACATAAACTTTTAATCAAGTAACCAAATATAACAAAGTAAGTCTTAATTCATACAAAACATAGAATACTCCATTTTTAGCATTTGTTATATTCTTAAGGGTTGTATACATGCAATACAAAAAACTCTATTATACTTAACTCTATAATATATTTAATAACCTCTTGAGGATCTAGAATCATAAGTACACTCGCTTATGTACATGTATATGCTAATAGGCACATGTATTCTTATATTCTTATTAATCATATTGTTACTAACTCATAAATACGTATCTATCATTAGTGTTATATCCACAATACGTGTTTTACTTACCATGCTACATATTTAAAGAGATTCTACATCATAAAGCTCAACCTAATATAATGGAAGACTAGTTGAGTTATGTATAGTCCATATGCCTTATTTAATGTTATTTTTAGGATTTCGACATACTAAAGCTACAAGTAGATGCCTATAGTCTTTTGTATTTTAACCAAGGTTTTTCCAACAACCCTTTGTTTAAAAATAAATCAACTACCAATTTAATTATTGGAATATAAAAGAATAACCATCTTGCTCAAGTTTGGGATTAAATAATTTCCTTGTCAAATCATTATTTTGTTAAGCCTCTCCAAACTCTGTAGGTCCTTAAGTGCAGTTAAGCCTACCAACACACATCTTATCATAAAATCAATTATGTTAACCACTTTCATCAACTTTTATTCATTTTTAAATATATATATTTTTGTATAAGTCATAATTATTTACATCTGAATTATTACCCAGTATAATATATATATATATATATGTATATATATATATTACCTGACTGATTGGCTCATATATATAACAATTATACCTCGATACTTATCGGCTTGTTATTAATTAGTATACTTTATTGGTAATTAACGAATAAGTATACTTATCTGATATATGTATATTACTATTCTTATAAATGTGGTATATGAATACTTATTTAATAAATGGATAAGTATGTCGTATATTGGTATTATCATCAACCAGTATACTAATACACCTGTATGATACATCAATTACTTATCAGTATGCCATTAATGGATTGGTTACATAGAGGTATATATATTATGTCTTATATTTCTAATTACATAGGCATATATACATAAATGTATGAAGATTCGTAATAAGAAAGGCTTTGCATGATTCTACTCCAATGTTAAATTTATATAGACAAATAATATCTAGATCGATAGCCATATGTAAAAACAACTCAATTTTTATGAATTAATTTTCAAAAGTCTGAGTCAAATCCATATATAACATAACTTTGAAGACTGTAACAACACACAATCCCAATCCAAGTTTATCAACCATTATATGCACAATCATTACCAATTATCCAATAAATCTGGAGCACAACTCATATGCAGTTTATATAGCTTATCTAACCCAATAAAATGTGGAAGACAAGATTTAAGTTTTCCAAATTACTATCTTATACAATTCAAATTCAACAAAATTATTTTATGGAAAGTTTTAAACCCTCAAAAATTGATAGGCAATAACTACTCATAACTCAGTTTTGGAGATAACATAGGTATAAAAATAAAGTCCATAATAAGTTTACAAAGAGAATCCTTCCTCTATAGCTTTCATTAAAATATGATGCATATATGCCCCATGTTTGCACACAAATAAATAAGTATAATATACAAAATAGACCTTTCAACACTTTCCACGTGATACCAATCAGACCAGAATTCTTCCTTTGCTCTATCATCATCCTCTTCTTTACTCTATTGCCATTCTTCCTTTGCTATTTCACCATCCTTTCATCGTAATCTTCCCCTCTTATTATAACTTCCTTCTTTTAAAGATTACATTTCCATGCATAATTCATTGCTCTACCCTTTTTAGCTTAAAATCAATTAACATCAACTTAATTAGAGCTTTATCTATTTTTACAAATCATGCATGTTTATTCTTTTTCTTTCAAGACCAAGTTGCTCACTAATTCTATCCACTTAAGTCATTCTTGATGATAATTTTAGACCTTCAATACTCAATGTAGTCCATATATTGGACTTAGCACTTAAGTTAGCATTATTATTATAGTTAAATTTCTTTAATTTAAATGTAACCAATAATTATCTCTATAAAATATTTAAAAAATCAATTAAAAATTCTATTTATAAAAAGATAACTATTTTAATTAATTACCACTCGAGTCCAATGTGACTATTGAGAAATCAATAACTAGATTTCGACCACAAAGAGAATTTTATTAAAATTATAATCTTTCATCACAAACAAAGATGTTATAAAAATGCCAAAATTATCATTATCTTATAATATATTTATACTAATGCCTTGACTATTTCTTATACATAAAGACATCAAATCAATACAATTATATTTACTGAATATCATTTAAACTAGACAATATGTTAGACAACCAAATTAGTGTAAGCATCAAAAATATAATTATAGCAAAAGTATATTACCACTTAAGAAAAAACTAACTATCTAAATCAAATAAAGAGTTAAACAAGTTATTCTACTGTGGTGTGTGTTGGGTTACTATAAATTCTTCTATCATCCCCCCAATCATCCCATCTATGCCATCCTCTCTGATGATTCTTTCCCTCCATCACGCTTTGAGGAAAGAATCAATCTTGCATCCACCTCATGACAAGTAGGTAGTTATTTTGAGTCATCATATATATCAAAATTAATGATGCATAACTAAAAAATATGCATCCATAATGTACATAATAAGTAAGTATAATTGTCACATAATTAGTCCATCATGTAAACAAATTAGCATATAACTATCCCATAACTAGTATATGTCATAAAACAAAAATCAAATTAATAATAATCAAATGTTAACCATAATCATCCATGGATTTAAAGGTTATAATACTTAGGGTGAAATTAGGATAACTATCTAAATCAAATAAAGAGTTAAACAAGTTATTTTACTGTGGTGTGTGTTGGGTTACTATAAATTCTTCTATCATCCCCCCAATCATCCCATCTATGCCATCCTCTCTGATGATTCTTTCCCTCCATCACGCTCTAAGGAAAGAATCAATCTTGCATCCACCTCATGACAAGTAGGTAGTTATTTTGAGTCATCATATATATCAAAATTAATGATGCATAACTAACAAATATGCATCCATAATGTACATAATAAGTAAGTATAATTGTCACATAATTAGTCCATCATGTAAACAAACTAGCATATAACTATCCCATAACTAGTATATGTCATAAAACACAAATCAAATTAATAATAATCAAATGTTAACCATAATCATCCATGGATTTAAAGGTTATAATACTTAGGGTGAAATTAGGATGTAATATCGGCCTTCACACCTTCACTCCAATACAAGGTTTGAACTTTCACTCCCTAAACTTTAAATGATGTTTTTGACCAAGATAAGCATCAAGAATTCTTAATGAAATAGTTTGAAACTAACACTAAAATCATCAAGGGATCTTTCTAACATTCAACCAGTTTAATATTCGACAATCCTCCTCAACCCAAACCAGGAGTAGACAAAGTGGAAAATCCCCAATCTTCTCATATGACATTAATCATGCAATAAATGAAACAACTTTTAGCACTTCTAAACCATTCATGTATCCTAATAATCCCCCTAAATAGTATGATCTTAATCAATTTTGTTGGTTTCACGTTGATATAGGTCATTCCCATGAAACATGTTGTGTGCTTACAAAATTTGTCATTTCTTTTATGTTGGGTGATTCATTCAATCATGATGCCATGAGTAAAATATATCATCATGATTATGTTAATGCTTCTCAAAATAAGCAAGATCCAAATCTTCTTCCTCTAACAATCCAAAAACTTTCTCTAAATCTAACTCTCAACAAGCAAACAAGGATATTTGTGTGATTGGCATCGATTATGATATATACTATACCAATTCCCAATATGTGAACATGACTAAGGTCAATTATTGATGTAAACCAACCCAAAAAGATATCATCACCAAACCAAAGAAACCATCACTAGAAGAGCAACTTCTCAAAGATACTACTACCACTAGCTTACCTTCAAACATCAATGATGAACCACTTCCTTAATCTGCACCTCCCACTACATTTTTTCCTACTGAACATATTTTACCTTCCAAGCCTCATGTTGGGTAGCTGGTTATTCCTCTTACAAAACTCATTGTAACTTCTTATAAGAACTCAACATGTCTTACAAAATTCATCCCATGGAGTTAGTTTGCACTTCTCCCTATCATCATAAATTCCTAATGCAACAACTCCAATAAATTTAAAAACCATCTTCCTTGGAAGAGGAATAACCTTCTCACGATCCTCAACCAACAAAAGTTCATACCATTTAAACTATTTATCCTTCTTCAAAACCTTCCATAGATTTTATTGAAGAAGACATATCAATGATGAAATTCTCTTTCAAGTTGATTATCCACCTCTCTTTATCAAAATAGCCATTAATACCACCCTCGTTCATAAAGTATTAGTAGACAAAGAGTTAGGAATTAATGTAACATATTTTTGGCTCATTCAACAACTCAGATATAACAAAGATCATCTCAATCAAACTCATTTAACATGTCATGGATTCGACAAGACCAATAAAAATCCACTTGGTTGTATTTGGTTCCCCCTTACTATTGGACCCAAATCTATACGTACTAATCTTATGGTTCTCAACTTATCATTATCTTATAATATACTCCTAAGACACCCATGGAATCATCGTATGAGGGATATTGCCTCTTTCAAAATCCATTGTATCAAGTTTTTTCATAATGGAAAATGGTATAAACATGAGGTTAACCCTAACCCATGGAATATTCAGCTTCCCAATCCTAAATCTCAGTATTAAATTCCCCCTATTCCAAAAATTAATAGTGCACCTTTACCTAATTTTTTCAATATGAATTCAGATTTATAGGTCACTCTTATTTATTTTGGTGATGATGAGCTAAATTATTTACAAAACACATGTAATACAACCAAGATACCTCTTTACATTTCAGAGTGGCTTTCTCCTTCCTTATTACCTCATGACTGCACCATCCCTCTTATCAATGAGATCACTAATTTTCCTCCATGTAACACATATGAAGCATATTATACAAAAGATGATTTCACTTGAAATGATTATGGAGTATCCAAGTTATTTCAAGACCCTTTAACCATGTTACCACATAAATTTAGTGATCTAGGCATCTCACCTTTGGAAATTCTTTTAGAGACACAAGCATGTACTATCTCTCCCACCTATTGATCCGAGCGACAATTCAAGTGGTATAATGAGCACCAAGATGCAGTTGTACAATGGACCGTAGCTACCAAAGCGGTTGTTGTAAGGCCCCAGAGTGAGTGGTTGGTAGACTGGGTAGGGCTACATGTAGATCTATATTGTTTTAAATCTTGGACACCAAATTGTTAGGTGACAGTTAATTCCTCGAATCCTGTATTGCTTTAAATCCTCACCCGTTATGTCCCTAAGCTCTGTATTGTTTTATGTCCTCGAGCTCTGTATTGTTTTAAATTTTGGAAGTTAAATTGTCAGTGATAGTTATTTCCTCGAATGCCGTATTGTCTTAAGTCTTCACCCATTAATTCCTCAAGCCACTCAATCTCCCACAAGATAATATGTATAAATGAAGAACTTCCTAAAATGGGGAGGTAGACATCTCTTCCTAGAGATAAGCATATATTTGTATCTACAATTTTTGATTCAAAAAAACATCTCTTTTCAGAGATAGCATTATTTGAATTGGATTGTTCTTATTTCTGAATTATTTTTCGACCAAAGCTTTTGAGTTTTGGATCACCTATGATGATGACTACATTATGGCCCAAGATAAATCAAGAGACTTAAATGTTCATCACCATCAAAAAACCTTAGCTAAAATACATGTTTTTGACTATGATGTTCATACTATTTCCATAGATATTGAGTTATAACCCAAAGGTTATGTACTTCTAATTAATTATCCACTTATCGATACTCTTTGGGTGGTTGAAAAAATTTTACCTCGCATAACTTCAAAACTTCCAAAACCTTCTACACCTCCTATCACACTAGTTACCCTACTAAATACTCTACCTATCAATGATTCCAAACATATGCCTATTTTTAAACTAATTGAATCTAATCAACCTTCTTCCATAGTTTTACCTACTCCTGAGATCACCCTTGATGCCAAGGCCATAGATGTACACCATATACATTATGAATACAATTTTCATGGTAAAAAAATCATTAATATTAGGTAGATGTGTAATATTATGGACTTATACCTATGTTACCTATCAATTAAGCCATTCTTGATTTTTTCCATGCCTGAGAATCTCAACTACCTCAGTAACATCATAAACTTGGGAATTTCAAACAAAAGGCCATTAATTTTAACAACTTCATTTCTAGTATCGATCTTAAAACCAATCTCATTTCCTCTATTCCTAATGTGACATATCATTTTCAAAGAAAAAATGTTATGCTTATCAAGGAAACCACAAGAATAGAATATGGCACACCCTCATGTCCTTGACCTATAACTATTTCGCAAGAACTCATGCCAACTAATCATGATAGCTTTAGTTTATTATTCAATAGATATCATGATATTTTCTCTTGTTCATATTATGACATGCTTGGCATTTATCCTAGTATCATGGTGCACAACATAATCACATACCTTGACAACAAACCCATTCAGCAAAAATAGTGAAAATTTCCATACGAAGTTTCCACCTTATGCCATAAAGAAATTATCAAACTATTAGATTCCAAGTTTAATAAACTTATGGAATATTCTAAATGGATATCAAACACTATTCCCATTTTCAAAAAAATTACCATGGTTATTCACTTCTACATCAAATTTTACAAAATCAACCTTGTTTATCCCAAGGACAACTTTTCATTACCTTCGATAGATGCCATCGTAGATTCCACTATTGGATATGAAATATTGTCCCTCATGGATGGTTTTTTTGGATACAATCATATTTATATCACCCTTATGACCAACACAAGACAACATTCATTATGGAATGGGGCACCTATTTCTATGTTAAGATGATCTTTGGCCTTAAAAATGCCAGAGATGCCTATCAATAGGCTATGACCCACATTTTCATGTCCTTATCCATAAGATTATGGAAAATTATATGGATGATCTCATTTCCAAATCCAAAATTCAAAAATCCCATCTTTGTAATCTAGACATCATCTTTGATCGACTCATCAAGTATAAAGTCAGACTCAACCCCTATAAATGTGTTTTTTGCATTACATCTGGTAAATTGCTAGGGTTATTAGTCTCTCTTTGTGGTATTGATGTTTTTCATAATAAAATAAATGCTATAGTCAACATGCATATTTCTTGATCCATTACATACATTCGTACTTACTTTAGCAAGCTTGGGGCAATTCAACAATTCATCCTCAAAATGGCTTATCACATTCTATTAATTTCCTTCTTAAGAAAGGTAATGCTTTAGAATGGATCAATACTTGTCAAAATTATTTTGAAAATATGAAATAATCATTGCTCTATGTGCCTACATTTCATCCACATTCTATTCATCATCCTTTGATTTTATACACCCATATCAGTTGGGGTAATGTTTTCCCAACAAGATGATACTAGAAGAGAGTATGTTATTTATTATATTAGTTGAGGCCTCGTCGATTAGAAAAAATATTATACCAAAGTAGAACATGATTGCCTCATTACATATTTTATAGTTAAAAATCTTTGTCACTACATTATCTATCAAACAACCTATGTCATAGTTTATTTCAACCCACTTCATCACTTTTTTCCAAAGCCTTTCTACCTAGAGATAGAATTGGCAAGTGAATGGTTCTCTTAATGGAATTTAACCTTTGCATCATAGCACAAAAAAATTTCAAAGGGAAAGTCATTGATGACCTACTCATAATGACACCCATACCCATTACTAATCCTCTTCAAGCTGGTCTCCCCGATGATTACATTCTTTATATTGAAGGTCTCAATCAAGATATCTCTCTTAAAGATTACTTTCATAACTTCATTACTGATTTATAAGCAAGTAATTAAGAAGATACCTATGTCATTATTGATACTACTAAATCCAAATTATTTATCTAAGAACTTCCCAAAATCAACATTAATTTGCATGAAGACACCTGGACCTTACATTTTGATGGTGCCAAATGTCTCCAAGAAATTGGCACAGGTTGTATTCTAACTAGTCCTCATGGTAAAATAATCCATTTGACATTCCAGCTTACCTTTGATGTCACTAATATCATGGTAGAACATGAATCATCAATATTATGCATGAGCGTGGCCCTTGATTTATATATTCCATATATGTATGCTTTGGGTGCTCCCAACTCATCTATCATCAGGTTAATGGTTATTACCAATGTAAAAGTGAAAATCTTATCTATTATCATCAAATGGCCACTACGCTTGCCAAAGAGTTTGTCTCTTTTACCATTGAGCCCATTACAAGAGATCATAACTCTATCATGGACTCTCTTACTTCTTAAGCATCTTTATTTCATCTGCATCAAGTTCTTGGTGATTTCCAATTTCTTATTCAAATAATAAATTCTATGTCTTCTATCCCACTACAAGATTTGATTATCTATCATATTGAGGCTATAACCATTTGATGAAACCCATGGTATAAATACATTATCCAGTTTCTTAAACATCAAACTTATCTTTTGGACACATATTCTCATGAAAAGACTAGAATCTACAAACAAGATTTAAAATATGTCTTTCGATATAACATCCTTTATTATTAAAATGTTAAGGTACCCTATTCTATTATGTAATGAAAGAAGAGGTCCCTCCTCTCCTTGAACAAGCACATGGGGAAATTCTTGGTGGTCACTATAGTGGACATGCTATAGCATGAAAATGCCTACATATGGGTTATTTTTGGCCTACTCTCAAAAAGGATGCTATCAATTTCACTAAAATATGCATTCCTTGTCAACTCCATGATGATATAATCCATTCACCACTAGCTGATCTTAAAACTATGGAATGTCATTGGCCATTTTCCATGTGGGGATTAGATCTCGTCATCAAACTACCTTGGTCACAAGATGGGCATGTTTTTATCATCATGGCTACTAAATATTTTACCAAATAGGTAGAATCCATGCCTCTCATTAATGTCACAAGAACTCCAAATTTATCTTTAAATCATTTTTCATTTTGAATTTCTACATACTATCATTTCTAATAATGGTGACAATTTCAAGAATAAGGGCATAAAGCAGTTATGTGTTAAATTTAAAATATCCCATAAATTCTCCACACCTTATCATGTACAATGCAATGGCCAATTCAATGCCACTAATAAAATTATCAATAAAATCCTTCAAAAAACCACATGTCAAACTCGTACTGATTGGTATCTTCATTTATATTCCATACTTTGGGCCTATCATACTAGCATTCATACTACCACAGAGGCAACACCATTCTCACTAGTCTATGGTTTTGAGTTTGTCTTACCATTACAATTTGAGCTTCTCTCCTTACGTATATCTCTTAATGGTATCATTCTTGATGAATAACTATGTGAATCTCATCTTCATGTTCTTGATCTTATGGATGAACATTGTCTAGCCATTTTGCAACATAATCACCAATACAAGGCTTGTATTGTTAAACAACATAATAAAAAGGTTAAACTCTACACTTTAAATGTTGGTGATCTAGTCCAAAAATTACACTATACCCATGATATACAAGAAAATACACCTAAAAATGGTGGGTCCCTTAATTAGTGAAAAGATATTCTTGGTCCTAGCACCTATCACCTCCACACTAGTGCAGGCCATGATTTCAAGGAGCCCACCAATGCGTAATTATTAAATAAATAATTTGCTTAGATATTTTCTTTCTTATCATATTTATATATGATATATTACTAACACTTTTTTTAGGATTTATACATGGGTAAAACCCTCTACATCAATTTCTTTTTATACACACCTTAGTTACTTCCATTGGTCCTTTGGTTTCTTTTTATCATGAGTTGCATTATAATACTATGGATAGGACCTAGTTTTCCTCATGAATTCCTTTCACTTCCATTTACTTTTTCTATCAATTTTGTTATTTTTCAATGCTTTTTGCACCCACTTGGGTTTCTCTTTTATGAGTTGTAGTGTAAGACAATGGTTAGGACTAGGTGCTCCTCACAAATACCATTTTTTTCCTCTTTTTCTATTCACCCTCTTGGGTTTCTCTTTTGTGAGGTGTAGTGTAAGACCATAGATAGGATGAGGACCTCCTCACAAATACTATTTTTACCTTTATTTCACCCTCTTGGCTTTCTCTTTTATGAGTTACAATGTAAGACCATGGATAAGACCAGTCTCTCCTCATAAAATCACCATTTTATTCTAAAAACAACTTTACTTTCAACCAAATGTTCATTTACTATAATGTTAAGAAATGGTTACAAGTTTGTGATCCCATATTCTTAGCTTTGGTTTTTATTTCTTTTGTTGATAAAACTTTCACAATAAACTATGTTAGCATGTTTCCCTACACTTATAACATTCTTGTGTTAAGGAATCATATATACCTATCATTATATCCCTTTTTACCTTTATCAACATTTTTTATGATTTGAAGTAATTAAAATTATTTCAAGTTCATTCTCCTTGATTTCTTTTCCTTTCATTCCACTTTGGATAAAACAAGGTCGAAGTCAAGATAAATCTTTTATTTCACATGAATAAACATGACTCTTAGAGACCATGTTCTCTAAGTTTTCTTTCTTAGCCACCAAGTCTAAAGTTTTCAAATGATGGTCATTTTTAGCACCCATGTTGGTTCTCTAAATCTATATGGAGGAGGACTAGAAAAATCCATCAAAATTTAAAATCCAAATCATTTAAAAACAAAAGTAAATGATTAAAAGGTAACATATAAAGTCAAAATCACTCTAAAAGTTGTGATTCATAACACATATCCTATCCCCAGTCAAAGATCAAACTCCATATTTGGCCTCATGATAGAGCCAAGGTCCATTGGGGTGTAGTAGGCTAGTATATTGGGATAAGATAATTCAAAATAATATATGGTGTTATTCACTTTCTCATGGAAGAATCCAATATTCATAGTATACCGATAGATCTGTAAGGGGTCCTAAGGAATGGGGAACATGTTGTGGGAAGGTAGGTTTATTTTAATTTTCATGAATATAACCTTCATGGGATGATATTCATACTTCATTTAGTGACTTAATATTTGTGTGTTTAGGAAAATTTCTTTAGATTCCTTAATATCGACAGTCCTCTTATTTTGATAAACTTAATTTAAGTATCTTGACTTTGATAAAGATTTTTTCTACCTTACTTTTTCCTTCATTTTCCCCACTACCCATTTCATTTCCCCCCTTGATAGGAAATTTTGATTCTAAATATATATTCCCTCTCCTTCATATCTTTAAAAACATGCTAGCAGTACCTTGTTTTGGTTTTATCTATATTTAAAATAATATTGTATGCTTGAGAGATTATGGATTACTTTCTTTACAACATTGTATTACATTTCTAAAATTTACTTGGTTTATTTGCAAAATTTACATTATTGTACCTCTTTTTTTTTTAAAACTACATTTATTTCTATTTTTTAGTACTTTTTCCCTTTTATGCACCTTTTCCATTGATGATTGAGTAAGGATTGTTATTTCTCACTCATCAATGTTGTTTACCATTGCTTTCCCATCTTTGTTTAAGTAAGCATTATTATTATTTTCACATTAATGTTTGATTACCACTTTTAATTGTATACTCGGTTTGACTTGGTTTATTTACCTTTTTTACTTGAGGTTTACTTGTTTGAGTTTTTTAGTTATTTAGTAGCTTTGGATTTTCAATTACCCCATTTAATCTAAAATTTAACTTGGTTATTTGGTTCTAACTTAGCATTTATCACCCTATCTTACCAAATTTACAAGTATGTCATGCCTACACCATTTCAGTTATCTTAACTTTCCTACATTTATTTGTTTTTGCTCTTGAGTTTTCTATCCTTGGGTTTGTGCAAAGCATTCTTTGCACCCTCTATGATTAAAACTACAAACATAGTAGACAAATATACAAAAATAAAGGTAATTCAAGGTACACATATATTATTTTTATTTATTTGCTTTCATTTAATTATTTTTAGTTATTTTATACTTTAAAATACTATAATTTATTTAGATTCAATGTTGTGTATTACTATGTTCTTTTCCCAAAGCACCATCCCCTATTACACCTAAGTAGCACATGATGATCTTCTAATGGTGCATATGTATACACATAATATTTTCAAACTTTATCAATTATTGATGTTTTCTTTCTCGTAGGAACCCATTGAGTATCAATCTCTCTGAGTGCATGCCTTAAAGGGTGTACCAAGAAAGGGGTGGGCAGACCATTGGTGATTCACAAGATTATTTTGCCCCATACATACCATCTCCTATACACTTACCTAAGATTTGACACCTCCCTTACACACTCCTCCAATCAATTCATTGCCTTACTTATCCCCTACCTAAGCCTAAAACCCCTTTTTACATTTACCAAATAATGTCGGCTTGGGTTGACTTTGTATTCTAATTGATATTTGCACATTATGGGTCTAGGTCAGCCTCGACCGACCTATCATAAGACCTAAATTTTTTTTATCAATTAAATAAATAGGGTGAATTGGACCAACCCTATCAGCTAAACTTTTTAAAAAGTTTAGGCTTAGATTTAGCTATATATACACATTCATTTCACCATTTCTTAGAGAGAGAATAGAGTTAATTATTAATTTGCACTTCTTTATGATCTATTCGTTAACTATTATACTTGAGGAATTATTGCTTAGGGTTTATACTTGGAGAAGAATCTCATCTTATGGAAAAATCTTGGATGCTTAGGCCTATCTTAGTGATCCTTACAAACCATAACAACCTCTTATGAAACACCTTTGGCCAAGGGATAAATTAAATCTCAATGGGTTCATCTTCAAGGTAAGTATATCTAACTTTACTCCTCTATTTTAGTAGATAAAAGTAGCATAAGTAATGTCTTTTGAATATATTTCTCTCTCCATGCATTAGGGTTATATGTATACATAGCTTAACTAGAATTATTCTATGCATGTTAAATTTTTATATTTACTACCCCCACTTTGTGCCACAAGATTTGGTGAGTACTAGATTAGATTTTACTTTATTTTACATTTAATTTATTAATATGAAAACATGGGACCTAGCTAGGGTTATTGCATAGTGTTACTTGACTAGAGGCTTTGTAAGCGTCTCTAGTGATGTTGTTGTGGTAAGAGATCCCTTGTGTAGGTCTAGTATATCCATCTTGGTCATGACCCTAAATATCTAATATATCAATAAATGGAAGTGTAAGTAGGATTTATCTTCTCTGATCTATGATTGATTAATAGGTCAACTACATTTTCTTTTGTATATAGGAGTTGTCCATGAAGACCAAAGTGTAGCATAATGTGAGGGGTTGATTTTTTCTTGGAAGAAAAAGAATGAAGAAGTCTTATCACAAAATTCTCTTCCCTTTCCCAAAGAGTTCCAAATAATTCCTTCAAGATCCCAAGTTATAAAGACACCCTCTCAGGCTTAAAATAAGCTAATGAGATCTCTTGCCATCCCACTCTATCCTTTTGTGAAGGAGAACCTATTATATGGAGTGCAAAATATGAGCATCCAACTGAAGAGGGGAGTTTGTTAATAAAGAATGATGAGGTGGCAGTCCTTGAGAAATAAGACCAAGTTGTAGCTATAAGAAAATCTCAAGGGAGCCATGATGAATATGTTATAAATGTGTATGATGAATAGATCCTCATTGACAGCCCCCTTTATCAATAAGAAAGTAAATCAATCTTCAAATATGAGGAGAAATATAATATTAATGGAGTACAAGGTTACCTAGTAGCAACCACTCTTCAAAGTGACAGTCTTGAAAGGTATTAAAGAGGTGGTCTTGATCAAATGATAGCGTACATTGAATGAGATGATATTCCTCCTCATGAGCAAAATACAAACCTAGAAGAAGAATATTTTGATCAATTTTGGTAGCAATTGTACCATAATTTCATGGAATAATTTAAGGTTCTTGGTAATCATGTGGATCCTCTAGATTATGAAGATAAACCCCAACATGAAGTTACAAACGTTGGTAAACCCCCAAAAGAGGACATACTCCATGAGTAAAGTTCAAATGAGGTTATTGTAGTGGTAGGGGTACAATTAGTGTTTATCAAGAAGTTTCAAATGACCAAGAGGATTTTGATGAGCCATTAGAAGACCTAATTGAGATGCAAACAAATGAAGGGAAATTTAAAGACTTGTTTTAAAGTCTTAGAATCAGGTTTCACCCTTCTACAAGGGTACTATGCTCTAAACAAAATTGAAGAAGGTAACTTTGTCAAGAAAACCAACAAACAAGGATAAGGTAGTCCTTTAGGCCTACCATTCCAAAAATAAATTCCACTTGATGATGATTTGTTTTAGGTCTTCAAGGTGGGTTATCAACTTTTCAACCACTTTGCAAACACTTGTTTGATTTTGAAAGATAAAATATACCTATATTGGCCTCAACCTCTCAAGGAGTAAGAATAATTTCCTATTGAAGACAATTCTACAATTATGTCAAAGGTGGCATACCAATCCATTCAATTTAATCAATCAGCTTATGAAGAAGTAAATTTTGTCATGAGGTGTATACCATCAATAGAGCATGAAGATGAGCTTAAACATGTCCAAGATCAGTCTAAGCATACACTTATGATAATTGATGTTCCAAACAATATGGAGGAGGTTTACAAGGTTGATTTTGAAAGAGAAGAGGTTTTCAAGACCAACATACAGTTGCCTCTCTTCTAATCTCTCATGGCTACCATCAAGCTTGCTAACTATATGAATTTGGTGAGAAAAGGTAGCTACTTTGATCTACCAATAAATGGTTTTGTTTAGGACTATCTCAAGTTGTTATAATAGGTTATTTTAGGGTAGATTAGTTGTATTTTCTTCCTATAAGTGTTGTTTCACATTTGCTTGTGTTGTGTGTTGTCTTACTTTGTGTTGTGTGTGTTGGATGTAATACTTAGTTGTTTTAGTTGGTTCCAAGGGTTTCCAAGTGTGTTTCAAGTAAGTTTCATCTAAAACAATCATTTATGAGTGACTCCATATCCTAATGGATGTAAAATTCTACTATTCTAGGTACAAGTAGGTATACACCCCATAAAATTTGATAAAAATGTTAGCCAAATTAGCTATACTTGGTCACTCTTTTCATAAATTTTGATTTTAATACTTATTTAAATTTGTTGATAGCCTTTTGATGGATTTTTTCTTGGTCTAGAGGTCATGCCTTGTCATAGGAAGTTGTCTTGTCAAGTGTCTTTGGTCATTTCAAGGTCTCTTGCAAGGTATAGCCAAGAAGAGTGAGTCAAAACACCTAATCTTGTCATCAATCCCCTTCATTAGAGTCTTATGAAATGTTTTTGGAGAAATAAACGTATATTTGGAACATTTAAGGTAAATCTAAAGAAGAATCAAATGCATTTTTCCAATTCTAATGTGTTTCCAAACTTGTAAGGTCAATGGGAGGATTAACAAAGATGATGTGTACATACAAATTGCAGTTTCAAGTCAAAAATAATAGTCTTAGGTCAAAAATAATATGATTGTCCTTACAAAAAACTAAAAACACATGTCATAGGCCATTCAAGAGGAATTAAATGTGTTTCAAGAAACTCAAAGGATTGAGGTATGTTGATATAGTTTTACCAAGGCCAAATCATGCTTGGTTGAGCTTGAAAAGGTCATATCAAGTCTAGGAATGCATCAAATACTTCATCAAATTCTTAGCAACTAGCTTAAAATCAATTTTTAGTGTTCATTTCATGTAGGATAATAAGATTTGATTTTAATGGTTCTAGGGTAATATTATACCCCTTATCCTTCATTTTCATAACAAGAGTTATTGGATCCAAGCCTTGTCTTATATGAATCATCCCTAATAAGAAAGAGACCTCCAAAACCCTATTAAACCCTAAAAACTTAGTTTTGAGGCATTAAAAGACCATTTGGGAGCTAGGTGGGTCAAGGTGAGAGTTGTAAAGATAATATGGTGGTCTTCCAAGTCCTCCCACATCATTCCAATCACTATCCAGTAGCTACAAGTATCAAATGAGCAAGAAACCTCCATATGAGATAGTTTGTAGACTTAAGCAAGAATGGTTTGATATCCATAAAAGAGTCTGATGTATTTGGAAATTAATTGGTATATTATCAATCCATCCTTAAACCTCTTCTATGATCATGTATACCCACACCCATTCTCCAAGTGGCTTTGAAGGATTGATCCAATTAGTTCTTGGGTCAATATGATGATGTGATAGGTTTTTGGAATCATAGAGAGGATAAAGCAGAGAGTATGCATCTTCACCAACATTTTTCATTATATTACAAGTCCTTATAAGCTTTTACTCACCTTAAAATTTATTTATAACATTTTTGCAAACACACAACCATCAAATGGGATAGATATAGTCCAATGAGCAGACATGTTGGATGTTTTGGAAATAGTATGCATGAATAGGGATTGAAAGCACTAAATAAAGTGTGGAGGACACTTATAAATCACCCAAAAAATTAATAACACTCCATATTTACACTTGATAAATATTTAAAATGACAAAGGATTAAGGCGTTCACTCATACAAACAGATCGTGTCAATCATGTAGGGAAGATGAGAGTCCTTGATGATAAAACTTATGTGTTTTCTTCTTTTTGGAAGTTTTCAAGCAAGTAGAGATATAATCCATCTTATACCAAGATCAAGAAATGTCACATATACAATGAATTCAACTAAACAATAGACTTAGAGTGATTTTTAAGGGAAAATCCTAGTTTCATAACAAGATGGTAAATAGGCTTGAGCTCAAAATAGTCACCTACAACCCATACATAGAAAATAGGCAGAAGGAATCATGTTTTGCATTAATGTGAGGTATGAAATTTGGAATTGAAATCCTTTAATTAAACCCTCATTTTCCCATCTCCTCAAATATCTCTAGGAGATTAATACGGTTGAAATGGTAAAAAGGAGGGTATAAACATGCATAACAAGGTGGATTGTGCACCAATAAGCTTGATTAGAGACTTAAGGGGTCAGAATCAATATGGAGGCTTGAGACTTAAGAAACTAATATTTAAATTGGTTTATTATTGTTTTATATGATATATCATACCTTAAATTAACCTTTGACATATTGTTAATCCTATCACTAACCCTCTCCAAAATAGGTCTACAATGATATCAAGCTAGAAATATGCATCTACAACAAGGTACAAATTTGTACAAAATATGAAGAAGGATGAAAATTTGGGTTTTAGAATGAATTTTTAAGGTTTTTATAGGTCAATGGGGCTATTAATCATACCTTCACATTTATTTTATACCTTGGGAATAAAGTAAAGACATCAAAAGAGACCTTTAGGGTCAAAATCACATAATAGCTCTCAAACCCTCATTATGGGACAAAATAGGTTTTATACCTTTTGAAGAGATAAATTACTTTGAAAATAGTTTGGAGACACCATTGGAGGTGTCTAATAACTCAAAGAGTCATTTCTAATCAAATAACATGCAAGTGGAGGACTTGTTGAGCCAAAACATCTTCTCGACCTCTACACACAAGTCTGCCAACCTGAGAAGGCCTAAATTTCACATGGGACTCACTTCAGTAGATGTATGGGAAACAATTCACTTAGGGAGAGATTAAAAGGTTCACCTACTTCAAATTGATGGAATTAAGTAGAGGATAGAGGATTTTTTCTCTATGAACAATCTTTAACAAACTAAAGCACTCAAAACCTCCCTAAACCCCTTTTAAGAGCTCGAGAAGACATGGTTTTTTGCTTGAAAATTGAAGGAGGATCTACATGGATTAAAATTACTTTTATATATGTTAATATCATCCCTATACTCCATATTATTTTCATTGGATCATAGGTTGAGATCCTCAACTTTATGAATAATCATTAATAAGGTAAGCACCTAAAACTACCAGTTTAAACCTTCGAGGAGATCGATGGCTAAAAATGGTGGTTTGAATGGCTCTAATTCATATAAAATGCCCTAGAAATATCTTGAAGACATTATACAGCTTATAAGCACTTGGTGGATCAAAATATTGACACTTTTGAGGGAAAAAGGTACACAAAATGGCCTAAAGAGCTGGTTGCAGACATATTTTAAAGAATTTGGGTGTGTATGGTTCTCTAAGCTAGTTTCAAAGGTTTTATAGGCCTAATCAGAAGCCAAATGACTTTCCATAAGTCATTATAAGAGGCCTTCATGATGATATGACAAGTTTCTAGTCTCTAGACCAAGCCAAAATGGTGAACATGTTTGTGAAGATCTTAAGAGGCATAAAACACCTATAACACAAATCTTGAATATACACTATAAATTAAATATAGTGGATATTACATTCTACAAGAAATATTTTAAGTGTATGAGATGTTAAGGATGTTTATAACCAAGGAATAAGTCTTAGCTTTTGAAATAAGCTTTCCCTCATCATCTTCCTTATCATGGAATCAAACAAGCCTTGGTCAAGAAGTTGTAGGTCTCTAATGGTAGAAATGAAGGTAGAGTCTAATTTTTTAGTTTCACTCTTTTCAAGATGAGAGAAGCATTTGATTATGCCAATAATGGCATAACAATGTGTCTATAAGGCTGAGTGGGCATGTGTCAAAACATGATCTTGTAACTTCTCCTAAAACAAGAAAAGGTAGTCTCAAGAGAGGTTTGATGAGTCATCAAGCATAGCCGAAAAAATCCTACACCACCTTGAGAAATACATCATCACACAAACCAACACATGTTTGAGAATATGATAAGACTATTGTTGGCCTTTTCCACTTGGAATTATAACTAATTTGGGATGAATGACATTTGTCATGGGCTCTCTCAACATTCCTCCTCTCTCTCCTCTCTAATTTATCTTATAAATACTACCTTGAATTGAATTTTATGGATCTTAAACATGATTATGGTGAAGCCCTAATCAGATAACACTTGTAATTTTCCTTTTAAATGAATACATGTTGATTTACATCCTTCTTAATGCTACAACTAGTGTATTTTCATGGTGATTGATGAATGTTAGTGATAGTTTGCAACTTTATTTCATTTGTCCTATCTTCTTACCTTGTTTTTAGGTTATTAGTCATTCTAATAGATCATATGAAGAGGGTTACATGGTCCTACAATAGATAAGTATGGATATTGCTTTATTAGTATCACTTAAGATACCTTTTGATCACCCCTCTTTGTTAGTGTCTTTACCATTACCTTCATATTGAAACACTGGTGATTAGAGAATCATATTGAGTTAGTGTAATAGGTTTTAGTCCTATTTCATTCCTTAGTATAGTATAGGCAAGTGGAGAGTACTAAAGTTGGTGCATCACCTCCCATTTACTTCTTTTCATGTCATTTCTCTCCCTTTTCCTATCAATCAATAGGTTTAGTAGTAGTTTCAAGGTGATGCATCAATGGAGATAGCCCTAATCTAGAGATTCACCTCAAATTTTAGGTCACCCTCAGCCTAGAGGTGTCTCCATGTTTCATCTAAATAAGGAATGCTTAAAAAACCTCCTCAAGGGTGCAATTTAGAGTGATAATAGGAACATTAACTTTTGCATCATTGTCTACTAGTATATCTCATATTATCCAATTGTCAATGGATGTATTCATAATGAACTCTTTGTCACATTTAACATTGGTTTGGACATGAGCCTCTTGTCATCATGTATAGTTCAAATGATGATTTTTCAAAGTCTTGGTCATTTGTTTTCTAACAATTTCTTAAGGAGAGGGATGATGTTCTCACTAAGAGGAAGATTACAGAGCTCTCAAAATTCATCTTGCCTAGATTTAGCTAAGATAGTCTCTCTTTTCATCTTAGCATACATGGTAGCATATTTCACATTCAAAAACTCAAATTCACCTTATAGTTCACATACTAGGGACATTATGTCATGTAAAACTTTTTTCCATTATTGATAATATTAGTGATGATGTGCACGAGGTTATTCATACTAAACCTTTTTGGCTGGTGGATTTAAAACTGGTTGGGAATGAGTGCCACTTCATGTAGTAATATTTACCTTAGGTCTAGTTAATGGGGTGTTAGGGCATGATATCCACTAATAATTTTGATTTTATATAACATGAATCATACCAATGCCATCCTCAATCCATTCCTTGTTAATGGATACATACAAATCAAGACATGTTAGGTTGTGGAGCTAAAAGCTTTAATGATGCAAACAGGTGAGGAGGATGCAGAGGAGTTTGTTGATGTCACAGTCGTCGGCGTCGGTCAGGCCAACCAACGTCGGCAGGGAGGAGACAAGAAGGCAACTGATGTCAGTCAGAAGTCGATCGGCGTCAGCACCCCCAGGCATACAGGGACTGATGTCGGTCACCTGTGGTTCAGACTACAAGTATGTTACGGGTAGTTAGTTGACGAACCAAGTGTTTACATGTTTAGAGCCAATTTTAGACTAGAAGCTGTGGATCTAATTATTGAAATTAGGTGTCTAATTATTGTTTGCATGAGATCTATTTAAGAGACTCATTGGTTGTATTATAAAATTGTGCTAGAGAGTAAGAGAGAAATACTATAAGCTCCTTCTGTGTGTGAGGTGAGCAATGGTGTGTTCCTCCTAGTGCCACAGTACCAAGTGTGGGTGCTGGATTAGAGAATCAGCAGGGTTCTTCAGGAGTGTATGATCTTGGTCATCAGGTGAGCATGGCTACTTTAGGAGACCTACATGGTAAGTAAGATCATTGATCTGCAAGTGTATGTGTGTGCAAGGTCAAGGTTCACAGGTGTGCAGAACCAGATTGATTTGCAGGTGTGCAAGATTAGAGAGGACAGCAACACAACAGGGAGTAGGATCAGGTGGGATCTACTTAGAGTACAGGTGTGTACTTAGAGAAAAGAGGAAGGCAAGGAAGATCCTTCCATAAGTAAGGTCTGTTGAGGTGCAAGTTGTTAGAGGTTCAGGGGAGATCTACTTGAAGTACGTTGAGTACTTATGGAGTGTGTGGAGCACTTGTGGTGTGCGTGGAGCACAGGTGTAAGGTGAACACCAACTCAGTGTTTGAGTTGGGTGTTGGGACCTAAGAGAGAGAGCTTTGAGGGAAGATTTATTGTTTATGCCCTAGAGGTGTGGGAGCCCTAGAGGTGTGTAAGGAAGAAGAACTGTGACAGCCTTCTTTGTTGTATTTCCTTCTAAAAGAGTTTTAATACAAGTTGTGTATTGTCTCTCATATCATGTGTTATTTTTGAATTCTATTTACTTGTTGATTCTAGTTATTTTCGCATATTAAGTTGCTTGGTAATCAATTGTGTGCTTTCGTTATTTATATCCCAACACGTGGTATCAGAGCTAAGGTTGCAGGGAGCAAGTTTTGTGTTTGGTTATAGGTCACTCTCAGGGGGTTTCTGATTGAGTGGGAGTAGAGCAATGGCAGATCAAAGTAAGCTAAGAATGGAGGAGTTGAAAAGCACATATGGTCACTTACGGTCATATGGAAAGAAAGAGCAGGTAAAAGAATATTGTTGGTTTGTGGAAGATCAGCATGAAGGAACTGAAAATGCAGATGTTGCAGGTGATGTGGCACAGGATGCTCTGGGAGGTTTCTTGGATAAAGTTGAATCCTGGTTAATAGATTCTGTTGCCTCTTTCCATGCAGCCCTAGGGAGAGGAGCTGGTGAGCCTTGCCAAAGAATTGGCAAAGGGGAAGTGGAGCTGAAATTGCAGGCGGCTAACACATGGGTGTTGAAGGAGGTCATGCAGGTCCTAGGTTTGGAGATATGGCTAATTTATTCAAAAAGTTTGGGTGATGAGAGATGCTCAAAAACTCTCACAGTGGATGCACTTGAATTAGCTGGTGGTAAGAAAATAGGTACTCTTTATTTACTTGTTTATATTACTGATTCTTCTTCTGTTGCAAAGACGTGGCTTCGTAGGCTTGGTCACATGAGCAAGAAGGAGATGCATGTTCTTAAGTGGAAGACAGATATATTTGACAAGCTTAAGAACTAGAAAGCCTTGGTGTTTATGGAGGAGATGACAGATAGAGACCAGTGGATGGGGCTAGATACTTCTAAGCAGGACAGTTTGGACATGGGTTTTGATTCAAAGGAGCTCGCGGGTAAAAAGTCATCACTCACAAGAAAACATAGGTACCGGCATTGGCAAGAAAAATGATGTCGGCAGTAGTAAGACCAACGTCGATCAGGAGGACCGATGTTGGCAGTAGGAGGACACTGACGTCGACAGGGTTGGTAGTCAGGACAGGCACAGGAATCAACGTCGATCGGATGCAGACTGTGTGGTGATCGAGGTTGGTCACTGTAATGGATTTTGGGTGGACAGTAAGCTGTCAAGGAGTCTCAAACACCCATATGGAGGACTGAAGAGGTAAGTAAGCCTCAAATTTATTGTTCCTCTTCTTTATACTAGTTGCTGACTGCAGAGCAGGAAGGATCCAGGAAATAGTGTGAGCATGGCATTAATATGATGCAGAACCAAGCGGTGACTTGGTAGGGTTGCCAGCAGGTATGAAAGCACAGAGACAAATGGATTCCTTAGTTGAAGAATAGAGAGAATGGACATGTGAGATGAAAGACCAGGGCATATGGTCTTGAGGAAGCTACAGGATAGTGGTACAGGTTTTGACAGGTGGATGACAAAGCATGACTTTAGTCAATGTCAGGGTAACTACTATGGTTTGTCTTACCAGGTGGATGATGGTCATGACATCATTCTATTACTATATGTGGATGGTATGTTTGCTAGCAAGTTTGTACATATAAGGTTTTGTTGAGCTAAGGGTAAGATTAGTTCAGTGGTTTGCTATGAAGAATTTGGAGCAGCAAAATTCTTTGGCATGGGAGACATGGAGATCACAGGGTGATTTTGTTTCCAGTGGGAGCTGATGTGAATCAGGTGTTGGTGAGGTTCAGGATGCAAAATCAGAGCACACCAAGGGCTGGATAGTTTAGTGTCTGAAATCACATGAGGTCTAGTATAGACCTGAGTTTGCCCAAGTAGTGGGTGTTGTCAGAGAGTTAGGAGCCAATTTGGAGAAGTGAGTTCTCAGGTATTTGAGAGGGACCAGCAGTAGGGATTCATGCTATTTAGGGTCAGGACTTCACTACATGGGTTTTTAGGTTTAGATGTGGTAGGTTACTCAGATGATAGGAGGTACACCACAGGTTGTGTGGTGGGTTGTCTTCAAGATTCATCTTGAAAAGGGATACAAGCCAAGAAACATATTAGACAGGGTACAGGTACAGGTACAATACAATTGTTTATCTCCACGTGGGAGATTGTTAGGTTATGGAGCTAAAAGCTTCACTGATGTAAATAGGTGAGGAGGATGCAGAGGATTTTGCTAATGTCATAGTCGCCAGCATCAGTCAGGCCAACCGACGTTGGCAGGGAGGAGATAAGAAGGCAACCGATGTCGGTCAGAAGTTAGCCGGCATCAGCACCCCTAGGCATATAGGGACCGACGTCGGTCACCTATGATTCGGACTGCAAGTATGTTACGGGCAGTTAGTTGATGAACCAAGTGTTTGCATGTTTAGAGCCAATTTTAGACTAGAAGTTATGGATCTAATTATTGTAATTAGGTGTCTAATTATTGTTTGCATGAGATCTATTTAAGAGACTCATTGGTTGTATTGTAAACTTGTGCTAGAGAGTAAGAGATCAATAATATAAGCTCCTTCTGTGTGTGAGGTGAGCAATGGTGTGTTCCTCCTAGTGCCACAGTACCAAGTGTGGGTGCTGGATTGGAGAATCAGCAGGGTTCTTCAGGAGTGTATGATCTTGGTCATCAGGTGAGCATGGCTACTTTAGGAGATCTACATGGTAAGTAAGATCATTGATCTGCAGGTGTATGTGTGTGCAAGGTCAAGGTTCACAGGTGTGCAGAACCAGATTGATTTGCAGGTGTGCAAGATCAGAGAGGACAGCAACACAATAGGGAGCAGGATTAGGTGGGATCTACTTGGAGTACAGGTGTGTACTCATAGCAAAGAGGAAGGCAAGGAAGATCCTTCCATAAGTAAGGTCTGTTGAGGTGTAGGTTGTTGCAGGTTCAGGGGAGATCTACTTGAAGTACGTTGAGTACTTGTGGAGTGCGTGGAGCACTTGTGGAGTGCGTGGAGCATACGTGTAAGGTGAACACCAACTCAATGTTTGAGTTGGGTGTTGGGACCTAAGAGAGAGAGATTTGAGGGAAGATTTACTGTTTATGCCCTAGAGGTGTGGGAGCCCTAGAGGTGTGTAAGGAAGAACTGTGGTAGCCTTCTTTGTTGTATTTCCTTCTGAAAGAGTTTTAATACAAGTTGTGTATTGTCTCTCATATCATGTGTTATTTCTAAATTCTAGTTACTTGTTGATTCTGGTTATTTCCACATATTAAGTTGCTTGGTAATCAATTGTGTGCTTCTGTTATTTATATCCCAACAAGACATTCTTCTAGGCAATGTTCATTTTTACAAAGGCACGAGTGAGATAGACCATGCAATCACACTACTAGTGGTCTAGAGATCCAAATTTGTAATAGGTTATAGGTGTAAAATGACCACCTCCACATCCATTTACACATCTTTCACCTCTATCAGCCTCATGATTATTATTAATATAAGTTTGGTGAGTTCCTTTTGTGCGTGATTCATGAATCTCATTGATGACTCAATAGTCAGTAGTATCATGTGTGTATGCATCATATATTTTATAGTATAGTGACACTTTAGCTTAGGTATCATGTTCTAATAAGGGTAAAATCCTTACATCATGATCATCTTGGTATATCTCACAATGTTATCTTGTTACCATGCAAACATTCCTTTGCATATAGTTTTTCCTATTATGGCCTTCCACATTGCAATCACTGCATCAAAGGTCGCTACATATATCATGATAATTATCAACCACAATATTTTATAGCTAATAATTGATTTGAGCCTCCATGAAATGGGTGATCCATGTATCTATACTTCTGATGGCCTTGGCACGAAGGGCGACTTTCAATGCCTTGTGTGGTTCAATGAAAGTCTTGTGGGATAAGGCTCATCAAAAAGGGAGTAGTAACCCTCCCATAAACCATTATGAATGTTGTGTTGGGTTAATATCAAATTATAATTTTGAAATAATAATTTTTAAATGTGTATCATACACATGTACACTCTCATTGAGCTCTTGATTGATATCTTTTAAGGTAGAGATACTATGTTGCTCAAACTCAGGGATGCCAAACTCTTAGAGAAAGGTAGTCTTCAACAATTCATAATTAACAACTGCTTGCTAAGGGTTAAATTTATGGTATCATTTGTGTGCATGATCTAATAAAGTAGTGGTAAATTGAGTGGCCTTTCATTCTGAATAAGTGATACCCCACAATCACCAAATGAGTTCACACTTGTGAATGTG
This sequence comes from Torreya grandis, assembly GCA_037957365.1. NCBI lineage: Eukaryota > Viridiplantae > Streptophyta > Pinopsida > Cupressales > Taxaceae > Torreya > Torreya grandis. Next base: position 4,703,016 of record JARHVA010000567.1, on the reverse strand, counting down.
TTCCACCACATGTTTTACACCTCAACTTTCATGAAAATGAAGCGTCATATATTAATAGACTATAGGTGCACTATGTGGTTTTAGGGGACCTTATTATGGTTCTCCTCCATTTCCTCATGATCCTTGTAAAGCAGGTTTGTTAATACCACATGCATTATTGCCTATTCATCCTCTAATAACAACATTATTGGTACTTCCTCTCATGCCTCCTATAGCAATAGGTGCACTAGAAATAATGGGTGATAAGGGAGGTTGATTAGTTGTTAGTAGTCATATAGTCTATCCACTATTTAGATTTGGTCCACCCAATATTCCAAGGGGAGTCATAGGTCATTTTTGTAATAAAAAGGTAGAAATCAATGGTATTTTATTAACTTACTCTTTCACGTTTAGAGACTCCTTTATGGTTTCAATTTTAGATTCAATTTAAAAATCCATGTTGTTAGTATCCCAATTTATAATAATAATTCCATCAAAATCAAATTCATGAGTATGCATTGTGATGGGGAAATTGGGTTTATTTGGATTGGGTTTTGCTATCAATGTTTGTCCTACTTCTTCCATGCATACTTTTCCCAGAAAAGGGCATGAATCCATGGCTAATGAATATTCACCATGCCTTTCCACCCTCCTACAGATTCTTATGGCACTTACAATATCCTCATATTTACCTATGGGATCACTACCTCTCATAACCTTATGCTTGGTTTCATCATACTTATGCTTTTATACTTCTCATTTTCCAACTTCCATGTTGAACTACCAATTATATATAAATGCATATCCTTCCATTTCCCCACTAGTCACACTATTCATGCACCAAATATTTTATCTATCCATGGGGAATTTATCAATCTCATAATCAACAATAAGCTTCTTAATCTATAAATAAAATTGCTTGAGGTACCTCTTATGTAGTTCCCTCATAAAGTTGAATTGTGCCTCTTCTGGATACGAATATGTAGAGACTACATATTCTAGAATATAGCTATTAAGTTTTCCTTTCCATCAGATGCCTACTACTCATATCCATGTAGTTTCTAACTTAGATAATGTAGTATAATGTTATACCTAACCAAGAAGTCTTTCATCTAAAATTTCTTGAGCAATCTTGCACATACACTGAAAGCCAAACATGTAAGTGAATAATTAAATCTACAAATAATATTTCATAAAGAGAATCATGTAGGTTTTGCTTTACCCATACACATGTAGAAACTCCTAGTTTAAGATACTGGAGCACAAAGTTATCATTTATTGTAGCAACCCAACACTCAATATTTTCCAAAGATAGCCACTTGAGCATTTTCCCAGCATCATTTTAACAAGTGCAATGAGTCCTAACAATAGAACCAAAATGTTGGGTCTTTTTCCTTAAATTTTCATAAGTATCAGTTATGCACTCGATAGAAAGAAGGTACCAACAAGATTATGCACTAGCATATCATGCGAGGGGTTACCTTGCACACTCACCTGAGGTGCATAGTAGGGACCAGTCCCCATCAATTATTTTGCATGATGGTAGTTAGACAAATATTAATTAGGCTCTTTATTTACTATGTTATCCTTTATTACTAACAACATTAATCTAGATTTAGTCATTTTATGAATTTACACATTGCATAAAACTAATATCATAAAGAAAATTTAACACCAAACAAATTCAACACACTAAAGTTCATCGAATATTAGTTCTATTAATCAAATTTATAATATTGCATAGGTACTTCATATATGAAAAGGGAAATTCAACTGATCTATAAATCAATCCTAGGTCAGAGAATAAAAATCCTACTTACATTTCTAATTTTTAATACATTAGATATTCAGGGTCATGACCAATATGGATCTGCTAGACCTAACCAAGGGATCTTTTACCTCAATAATATCACTAGGGAGGGTTCTAAATCCTTAAGTCAAGCAAAACTATGTAATAACCCTAATTAGGTCCTATGTTTTCATATTCATAATGTAAATTATAAGTAAAGTAAAAATCTAATCTAGTGCTCACCAAAGGTTGTAGCACAAAGTGGGGGTAATAAACATAAAAAGTAAACATGCATAGAAAATATATACTCACATCAATGTATATGAAATCCTAATGCATGGGAGAGAATTACAAATGAAAATATATCTTCTCTTACAAAGAAGGAACAAAGTTAGGAATACTTGCCTTTGAAGACAAATCAGTGACCCTCAATATCTCCCTTGACCAAGGTGCTTCACAACAGGTTGTTGTGGTATGTGAGGATGACAAGTATAAATTAGATCTAGGCTATACAACATATCTATGCATCTAAAATACTTCTCCACAAGATAATATCCATATCTCTAAAGAAAATATGAAACCCTAAGCTATGTTCGTCAAGTATAATGGTGGATAAACATATGTGTAATATATATCTCTTCTTATTCTCTTGTCTTACTAAGAAATGATGAAATGAATATGTTTATATAGCTTAATCTAACCCTATTCCTTTTCAAAAATTTAGTTGATAAGGTTGGCCCAATCAACTCTGTATCTTTATTAACAAAATAAAATTAGGTCTTGGTTTAGGTTATCCAGAGGTTGACCTAGACCCTAAATGAGTTTTTTAATTAGAGTACAGGGTCGATGGGGTTGACATTGTATCATAAATTTTCAAAGATGAATTTAGGTTAGGGAAGTACTAATAAAGGTATAAAATGACTAGAAGAGGGTGTAAAAGAAGAAGCAAAGCTTAGGGGAATGTTTTTAAGATATGGTTGTGTATATATCAAGTGGTATTAAAGGGAAAATAATCCTACTAATTACTTAATGGCATGCCCACCCCTTTCCTATTGCACCCTTTAAGGTGTGCACTTAGAGAGATTGAGACTTGATAGGTTATTACAAGAGAGAAAGCACCAGTAATTGATAAAGTTTGAAACTATTATGTGTATACACTTCATTCATTACATTCTCTCTAGATATTTTCCTTAATATTAATAACATAACAATAATATTGATAAAAAAAACTACCCTCTCTAAGCAAAA